>CM075183.1:21332780-21380280 GCA_037577475.1 Chaunax sp. Z400
TACAAACCTGGAATAATTGGAACAAACGTCCGTAACTCCAGTCTTCTATGTGACATAAAAATAAAGATAAATAAATTCTCATATCTAACGTTTCAGAAAACTTGTTCCCCTTCCAGGATCCCGGCCCTCTTCATGGATCAGATAAAAACCTCTATGATGTTTTAGATCCATAAAAGCTGCAGAAAACACTTGATGATGTTAAGAAGAGAAAAACACCATCATCGATTGGAAGGAAGAGAACAGAACTCCTCATCTTCCTCAGCCATCATCTCTCCTGTAAGTCACATGTAATTACAGCTCATCTTTGGCTCTGACAGCAGCAGATCTCCCTGTCCTCTCCTTCATAATGAGCTCAGCTATTGATTACGTCATAGATCAATCACTGTTGGAGTTGGAGATCGATCATCTTCATGTAGTTATTGATGCAGGGAGTAAATCAAACCAATTAGGGCAAAGGCTGGTGGGTAAGTAGGATGATTAATTAAAATACAAAGCAGAAAACTGATTAGATTTCTTTTCCTTTGAATGAAGCACGAAAACCAAACCTGTGGTTTTATTTTACATTCAAAATCTTTAGAGGATGATTTGACCCTAAAATTCTCATGAAAAAGGGAAAAATGTGGGAAAAATTATTATTTTTGTGTTCAGGATAATCAGGAAAAAATTTAATGTTAGAAAGAAAAGATGAAACTGAAAAAAGAAAACTAGACTTGATAAACTAATATAAAATATAAAAAAATATGGAAATGCTTCAATTTAAAAACTTGATTCAATGAAAATGAAAAAAATCAAATCAAATCTTTTGAGATATGGATTTTTTTTAAATTTTGCATCCCTCTGTTCTGTTTATTTCAATTTATAGAAACCTAAAATACACATTTTCCATTTCAGTATTTCAATGATCATTTTACATTTTATTAAAGTCAATGGAGTATTTTTACTCCAACAAATGGTCTTCTAAAGGTCTTCAGAGCCTCTGCTCCTTAATCAGGACGTTGACCTACACTTAAAATGACACCACTATAACTCTATGGGTGGTATTATATATAATCTGACACATGACCCTACTGTTCAGTAGTTTTTGCCGTCATGATGGAAGATGTTGAAAAATATCCCATCGAATGTTCAATAAATTTAAAAAAAAAAAAATGTCCATCAGCTGGACTGAAGTTATTTCAAGTTAAATTTTCACATTAAAGCAACACGGAATGATGGTCATATCTGACGGTATGTTGATGTTTCCTGACAGACTTCATCCATGCAGTTAGTCAGGGTGGAGCAGAAGCTACAGCTGTTTCAGCATCATGTTTAAGGTAGATGGAGGTTTAAGGATGGAGTGGAAAAGACACAAAAACACAGATTCAGTGTTTGAATCTATTGAAAATAAATTAATGTCATCTCATAGTTTTCAGTCTATAGTCACATAAAGACTGTTGTGACGATTATTAATCATTTTTACAAAATAGGAAAAACATATTTCCACTGCAAACGTTTGATAAACAAAAGACTGACATCCGTCCTTAAAATCTGGAATAAAATGTGTTCATTAAATGTAAATAAGATGATAAATAAAGAGATTAACTCATAAAGGTATCAGTGAGTTTCCTTCCTCCTCTACAGATCCTGGTGGTTTGAAGCCTCCGTCTCACTTCTTATAATTTGATTTCTCTCCACGATCCTCAGCAAGAGGCTGAAGAAATAAATTGATCAAACAGATCACAGGCTGAAAAATGCTGCAAGAACTCTTCATTTAAGCTCCTCCGTCATGCATCCATTGAAAGAAACCTGCTTCGGGGCCTTTTGGTTTGTTATTAGAGTCACAAACTTCCAAGGATTTCCGGAGGGCTTGCGGTCCTGAGGGACAGTCGGAGGTCTGAGGATGAACGATTTAGATTATTCAAATCCTCCTTTGTACGCTAGGATGTCTTCTTTATCCTGCAGCTGCTCTACTTTACTCCCAGCTCCTTGGAAAAATGTAGAGCAAATCCACCGGATTTCTGAGTCAACGCTACCGACACACAATCCACATCCAGAGACTCTCCACACAGCTGGACAACGATCCGATGTTGGTCGAGTCGCTGCCATGGAGCCAGGAGAAGCACCGCTGCAAGGCAACGCCGAGGCTAACAGTTCAGGGAACTAAAGAGCAGGAATCCAAACAGCAGGAAGAGATATTAACATTTTCCTCACATCTGTTATAAAACATAAGTTTTCTAATGACACTTTACAAAAGAGCAAATCTAGATGAAACTATTTCACAGAGAACCTGGTGATCTCATGCTTTTAACAGGCAGAAACCTGCATTTTGCACGTATCTGACTCCCTTTGCTATTTACATGATGCACAGTTTGGATGCATCAAAAGTATTTAGTCTCCTTCATTCATTGCTAATTTAACAGCAGCTCTAGTCTTCAGATTGTTTCTTCTTCTGGCTGATTTACACTCAAAACATGTCCTCACTTCTTCAGGGACAAAGTCTGAAGATTAAACCTGAGGCTGGCTGCTGCAGCCTGAAACCAGAGCTGCAGACCGACCAGCCGGGTAATTATGTCGTAGCTTTATTTATGCAGGGAGGTTGAACATTTTTTGTTCAGTCCTGCTCTGCTTCATATTATTTCTACATGTATTTTATATATTAACACAGAGGAGCTGCAAAAGTCTCATCTAAATTTCTAATAAATTTTAAGATGGTCCACATTCAGCTTCATTTTTTTTTTTTTTTTTAAAGAGAGTTGGTTGTGCAGACAGTTTCCATGTTTCCATGTCTGAGTTCGTGCTTTGTTCTCCTCCCGTAGTCCTAGCAGACTCTGAATGGAAGAAAAATGAGGAGTTTGAATATCAGCATTTTCCCTACATCAGCTGGAACGATTATCACTGGCAGCAAAGAAAATATACGATCACTATCAGCTGTTCATAAACAAATCACTCAGAAACAGTTTAAATAGATCAATAATCAGATATTAAAGTGTTTCCTGACTCCTCAGTCTCTAAATGATCCTTAATGACCAGCGTCTCTAGTTCTTTGTAGACCCTTTAGCTGCAAACCTGCTGCAGATCCAGACTCCAGCTTCTGGCAGCGTTCTTGAGGAATCTTAGCCCATTCCTCCTGGACAAAGGCCTCCAGTTCTGGAATATTCCTGGTTTACCTGCTGCAACCACCTTCTTCAGATCCTACCAGAGGTTTTCTCTGGATTCCAGTCAGGCGACTGTGACGGCCTCTAGAATGATCCAGGACTTCTTCTGAAACCAGGCCTTGGTGGACTCTGAGGTCTGCTTGGGATCATTGTCCTTTTGGAACGTCCAATGAGGGCCGAGCTTCATCTTCCTCACAGATGGAGAGCCTCACTGATCCACCGCCATGCTTCACTGTAGGTAGGCTGTTCTTTTCAGCATCAGCTTCATTCTTCCTCCTCCAGACATTCCGCTGATCCAGAGGCCCCAAAAGTTCCAGTTTGGTTTCATGGCTCCACAGAACAGCATCCAGAACTTCTGGGTCTGATCTAGATGGTTCTGAGCTACTGGAGCCCACTTTTCTGGAGCTTCTGGGTCAGCAGTGGTGAAGGTCTTGGAGTTCATGGAGCCCTGATGTCAATTTAGACCTGAACAGAAAAACCTTTGGACTCTACTGATAAAGTAAGTCTATGAAGGTCTCAGAGTTTCAATGACATCTGATCTGTAAATGTGTCTCTGAGGAGATTCAGGTTGGATCATTTAGAAACTGTAGTTGTCAGAAAAGGAGACTTTTGTGTTAGATTTGGGAAAAACACTTTAAAATCTGTTATCCTGATCTATTTAAACTGTTCCAGTGTGATTTTATTATTCCAAACAGCTGATCAATATTAGACTGCGCCAATAAACCTAATTTACAATGGGGGTTGAATCATTTCTGTTTCAGCTGTGTATATTCCAAAGCCCCTCCTTTATGTGATGTGTAACCAAGAGATTTAAACATGCTCCATCTGCTCCTAAAGCTAAACAGCCTTTGGCCTCTCATATTTGAATATATATCATAGACATTCAATAAAACCGCCGTGCCTGACCCTCTGCTGGCCATCTTTGGATCAATGGTGGTTAATCTTTCCATTAATAAATATGAGAGACAAGCCATTTCCCTCTGTTCACTGCTGGCCTTATCCTAGATCAGTGGAAGTCGAAGGCTAGCCCTTGATGGGGAGTGTGCTTCATATAGGGAGGCTTTTCCATAGGTGTACTAGCAGGGATGATATCTTCCAGGTAAGACGGGGACCCCAGTTTGATGCCCTTAAAAACATACTCAATTTACTTTAACTTAACACTATGTATTGTATGTTATTTTGGTATTCAACATTTTTATATGCTACGTTATGCAGTTTGTATTCTGACTGCCAGTAGGAACACTGAAGTGAAATAAGATGACTTTAGGGAGTTCTCAGAATGACTAAAAAGTTCTTCTGGTCTGAAAACATTTATTGTAATCTGTGTTGAACTTTTGACCTTCAAGACAAAAGTGGGACAGGTTGTGTAGCATATTTGTTGATGATAAAAATTAAAATAAAATCTTCTTTTGTATGACTTACATAAACAATATGTAGCCCAGACATTACTTACATTAGAGACTATACTGGACCCAGTGTTTCTAGCTTCCCACAGGTTGAACTGGTTTGTCGAGAGACTGGTTTGAATTCTGTCCTACAGGAATGAGTCAGTATGACACATCCAAGCTGAGATCTTGAAGTAAATGGTGCACCACAGGGAAGTGTACTTGGGCTTTTTGTTCTGCATTAATTACCTTTTGATACAGCTGACTAAATGCAGAATTACTGTGTATGCAGATGATACAGTCCTATTCAACTAGACAGGAAATGTCATGTCTATTTTTTTACCAAATATTTCAACTCTGATGTTTATTTTTTTGTATTTTTACTATACAATAAACCAGTATTGATAGAGTGGAATATGGTGACATCACTATATATATACTATAATTTAATTAATTTGGACTGTAAAATCTATTCGATATTTTTACAGTTTATTACATGTAATTTGGTGGTCTGGTTATTTACTGTAATTTGATGCTATCCATCTGGAAACTCTGCTGCAGTCCTTTCACTATTTAAAAAACAAACAAATTTTACAGTGTGTAACTGCACAGTTCTATAAAAACGAACCCTGAGCGCTGTAACATTACAAACCCTCACTCACAGAGTCGTACATTCACCCACCACTTGTGGCTGAAATCAAGTGAGTTCATTAGAGCCGCCATCAGCGGGCAACAGACTGAGAAATCCTCCCATAAGCCATTACCTCTGAGAAAACAGGGCAGGCAATTTGTAGGTTAAAAGCCAATAAATCGGTGATGGCTTCCCATCAGCAGTACACAAACCTTCAGGGAGGAGCCGAGGTCTTTAGTCCCGTCATCCCCTCTCATTATGGAGACCGAGACTCATCTGGACCACGTTTATCAGGAAGACCGTCTGGTTTAAAGGGTCATAGCGTCAAACTAGCATGTTTTAGATCAATAAATGTTAGATTTTACAGCCACAGATCAAACCATGTTTACCTATGATATATTTATGATATAACACAGCTGTAATCCAGGACCAGGTGATGTCACTGGTGGGTGTGTTTACAGGTGAGGTCGAGTCTCAAAAGGAGGAAGAAGAATCCGATTAAACCTGTTATTAAAGTCAGGTTATTCTTAAAAGACAAGGACACAACACATATTCAGTTCAGTTATTACAAACTGCAGTTTTTCAGTAGGACATATAAAACAAATGGAGCGGTTTCATGCTGACGTGTCTTTATTAATGCTGCACACTTCTCATAGCGACTGGTGTGAACAGCATGGAAGAAGCGTTATCAGCTGAGACCGCTCGTCCTTTCGTTTCCATATTTCAATAATGTAACTGCATTATCATTCAGATGGTGCAGCTTCGCCGTTTATGTTGTGAGGTGGTTCAGTTCGCCAGCCGCTCATCAACATTCTACCTGTGCTCCATTTTATTATTACAATGGATGCATATTTCCCTTACAAATGAAATAAAAACTATTCAGAGGTTGGAATTTCATGGCTGACAATAAAGCAGCCCTGTGGAGGACAGTTTCATTTACACTTAGTGTTATTCTTCACCACATCATACTCTGTAACCTTGAGCTCCAACAAATGTGTCACATGTACCTTGTTCTTATTAAAAAGCTGATTTATTCAGCAGAGTATTTTAAATTCTGCATCCTTCCCGTCCACATTGACCCTTAATTGTTCATATGAATGATGTCGTGTTCTTGAATCAACCTTTATGGAAGCATATAAAGACATTAAGCGTGCTAATAAACGAACAGGCTGCTCATCCTGAACACAAACCAGGTTTTTTGTTTTTTTTTCCATTTCTACGAAGCTTAATGAAACGTCCTCTTTAAATAAAAAGGACTCCATGAATTGATGAAGTGGTGATTTTGTGGCTGCTTTAAAAACACATGAGCTGAGATTTACTGGAATACTTGGACATTCTTGCTCAGAGTTGCCCACAAACTGCTCTCTCTACACCTTTTAGCCTTACTTGTGCTGGTTGATGGATTTCAGCCACTTAAAGGCACCTTTTCCTGTCTTTATACTAAGCTAAGCTAACAAGCTGCTGCATGTAGCTTCATATTTGGACATACATAGCAGATTAAGGAGATTAAGGACATGTTTCAGGTAGGATTACCCTGCAGGATTTCGGTATCCCATCGCTTTTTTTTTTAAGTGTCTGTTTTATTTTGACCACCTCCTGGTGATTAATTATGCTCCACATGTACATGAATTTAAAAGAGCAAAAACACATGGGTGCAGAGGACTGTAACAAGGTCTCCAAACTTGTCATGCATGACCAGAGTTGCCGTCATTAATATTTATGAACATAAACGAGGTCATTAATATGCATGAGTGTGTTGACGTGATGAATATTCATCAGACCTGCGACTACAGACAGTTAAACAAGAGACACGACCTGATCACGACAGATCTGTGTCTGTGCTTGTATTGCTGACTAATTTTAGCTTCTTTAGCTTCAAATGTCTGTTTGAAGGTTGACTTCCTTTAGAGTGTGACGTTCAGTTTATATCATTGAGGGTCCTCACAACTGCAGTAAGACCAACATGTATGTGTGTGTTTCATAGTCGCCATGGCGCCCAACTCTCGTCCCCAGCGAGCTAACTAGCTAACACTAATTGCTGTTGAAATAAAGTTTTCAGTTTGAGCATTAAATCTTGTTTTTGTACCATATTCAGTTAAAAATAGGCCCAAAGAGATTTTATATTTCCAACCTTTTAGGAATTGAGGTTATTATTGTAATGAATGAAATAAAGTGGTGGGAAGAAAAAAAATTTGATTTTCTTCATTCTGGTAATTTTAAATAATTAAAACATGAATAATTCATCTGGAGGAAGGGGAGGAGGAGGAGGAGGAGTATAACTACTACCGGCTAACAAGAGATGTTTAAAGACTGAAACCCCTGGAAACCTCAGAGCTGACATTAGCTAGCTATCAGAGCTGACGTTAGCTAACATGGGCCATGAGGGCTGAAATTAGCTAGCTATAACATTTGCTATGAGGGCTGACATTCACTAGCTAATGAGCTGACTTTAGCCAACATTAGCTAAAAGACCAATATATCAAAAGACTTAATTTGAACTTTTCACATTTGCTTGAGGCGGTTTTATCCTTTTCACAATGAAAGGAGTCCTTTTTTCTTGATATAGTTCTGATGTTTTAACTCACATGGCCAATCAGAATGTTCTTTCCTAGGACTAGGTGTTTCAATCCCTTGGTAGTTGCACTATCTTGATGGCACCTGGGCTTGTGGGTGGGAGACAGTTGAGCCGGTGGGGGGGCGGCCGGGGTGGAGGCCTGGTTGGAGCTGGTTGCATCCTCTGAATGCGTTGGTCCGGGACGAGGTCATCAGGAGGTGCCCAACCTTCACCGAGTGTTCCGGCCTTTATCCTCAACGCTCTCTGGTTGGCAGGCCGGCAGCGGTGGCCTGGTCATTGCCCCTCTTATCCAGGGGGGTGCCCAGATTCCCATTCTCCGATTAATTCCTTGTAGACAGCCAAGATCAACTGGTTTTCCTTTCTCCTTTGAGTTTTATTGATAGTTGGCAGAACTGGTTTCCAGTTTGCAATATTTACTTCTCCTTACAAATAGTTTGTTTACTTGAAAACCACTTGATGAAAGTGTCTCGCGTTCTTTTTTGCTTCCTTTTAGTGACTTTGCTTCAACTTTCCCTGACAGTTAGACGAGCACTCGGCTAAATTCTGCTAAATCAAGACCACAAATTGAGAATTTGAACGTGTCTTCGTGACGCCTCCTGTTTCCAACTTAACGAAGAAGAATCAGTGAAAGTGACCTTGGAGAACGTAACCAGACTCCTTTTAGTTTGACTGGTTTAAGTCGGTTCAGCTCCATCCCATACAGCTGAACAGATTCTAATCAGATAATAACCACATTCCTGACATGACATCTCCACCTGCATATCTTATCTGGATAATAATAGGAGGTAGGAACTCTAATGTTCTCCACAGGAGCTAATGGGATCTGCCTTGAGTCAGAGAGGTGGAAATGTAACCTGGAAGGCAAAATGGGTTTGCAGGTGAGAGAAGTATCCTCACCGGGGAAGATGTGCTGTCAGATCTTCCCTCGGGTTGATGCACTGTGACCGGAGGCAAAGATAACAGAAGTTAATTTAACAGGAGTCGTGATTAAAGTTTCTTTGTTGTTAAAATACTATAATTAATATTTTTAGTACATATGTTGAAGAAATGCAATTAAATCAAATTCTCTATTTTAATTATTTCAAACTAAAAGAGGAACTGGGAATCATTGCGTTTCTTATCCCTCCTTTCTGGAGCAGGTCTCAGTCGTACTGAAGCGATTTTCATTATTGGTATTTTTCATTTCCATGGTTACAAGTTGAATTTTGGCTCATTCTGACGGTGGGATTCGTCTCAGATGAGGTGAAATACGCTCATGATGGGGATCCTGAGGATTTTAAGCTCGCATGCTTTGGTTCCTCTCTGGTGTTGGTGGAAAGACTTTCATGCTGACGGCGCCGTATCCTTCAACAACCTACCTACTATGTCACAGTTTTACTTTTTCCTAACAATGGCGTTAAGACGTGAAACGCCTTAGGATGTCACGTGTCCTGTAAACACAGACGCTTCTCGATCATGTTGGCAGATGAATTACAATGAATTAACTTGTCCATAAAATGCTCAAATTATGGTACATTTGGGTTTTTTGGCATTATTGATCATACAGATGGTGAAATTATTGTACAAATACGATAATTTATCTTACGTCTGGAAACACTGGACGGCGTGAACATCCTACACAGACGAAGCAGCAGCTCTGACAGAAGAGTGGACCGTAGGATGACGTCATCCGGAGGTCGTACAGTAATTAGTGATGGTGTAAAATGTTGTGTACTAGTTGTGTCACCTGACAAATTTATAGATCTGATCAAATCAAAAGGGAACTAAATACAGTTTCTTATGTTCATACAACACTCCTGAGCAAATGTGCAGAAAATATGTTCTTTTTTTCTGTGGTGCCTACATCTCCACAGACATATGTAACACTGATTGGATTGAAATGAAGTAAATGTGTGTCGCTGTTTGCTGCATGTGAGGCTCAGTCAAGCTGTGAATGCTGACAGCAGAAGACAGAAAACGGCACATTCTCTGGTCCAAATGGTTCCCAGTTATGATATAAACTGGTCATTTCACTGAGGGGAAGCGCTGCAGAACCTTTATTGACAGTTGTGCCTCCATGTGTTCCTGTTTTATGGCTGCGGTGGTTTTGCTGTGCAGACTGATGTGACCGATGATGGCCGCGAGGTGAGGAGGCAGCCGCTCAGAGCTTGAATAACGAGCCGCTGTTCTCTGCAGAGGCAGAACTCCGCCCACCGACTGAAATTAAAAACAAGAAGAAGGTGTCGGAACATTTTACTTTTTACCCTTGAGGATTGGAAATACTTTTGTGACGACCAAAAACTGGAATCAAGACGGACAGAACAATTCCAGATCCCATCAGTTAGGATGAAAGTGGTCTTTTAGGACAAAGCTATTAAAACGGTCGTCGTGATTAAACCACAGAGCCAAAAAACATGAAGCTAAACCTGGATGCTGGTGAAAAGCATAGAAAAAGCAGCCGTAATGTTGGAGACTCAGTCAGTCCAACCGTTCAGTCAGAAATGTCAGTGATTCATTCTCAAAGGAAACTTTGGTAGAAAACTTGGATGACGCTGATCCAGAGCCACATTTATGTGATACTTTTTATGCGGCTGACACCTGATAAATGTCAAGATTACGCCATGAACTTTTTGTTGTGTTCATATAATCAGTCCGGACTGACGCCATGTGTCCGATGACTCATCAGACTTTAGTTTGTAAGGTTTCAGCTGTCATTCCAATCTTCTGAAATGCTGAACTGGAGTGTATTTTGTGTTGTTTTTGTAGATTCTTATTATTTCACGCCGTCTGATAGGATGACTCAGGAGATCTCTGTGGGACCGGATCTCCTGAGTCATCTTTACGTTTCACCTCCGAGGGATTTAGAGGCAACTTTTAATAACATTCAGATTTCCACCATGTAGAGATGTAATAAATTACTTCTGCTGCTATGCTTAATAATGTCATAACTCTCATGTGTCAAAACCGCATCAAGGACAAATTAAAGACTCCTTCCAGAGGGAAATCTACATAATGATATTCAGATATGTTTATTGAGACACAAGTAAAAAACCTGGAGCAAAGATCAGATTTTAAAGATCTTAATCTTATAATTATGAGATCCTGATTCTATTCTGGACATTATGAGAATGACCTCATCTCTTAATTATGAGTCATAATTATAATATCTTCAGAGTACGAGATCAGGACGATCAATTATGAGAAAATATCTCAGGAGATGATCTTGTATTCTCTCTGTCCTGCATCATTTATTCCCACCATGCATTCCTGCACCACTGCTTTTCTTACACATCATTTAGTTCTTCAAATTAACATTTAAATACTCAGTAAAGACTAAAACACGATAGGCTACCATCATGTGTGAAGTCCAGACCAATCATGACATCACGGTAGCGGGTTGGTTCAGCAGCAGATGTGATCTGCAGGTCCAGCTCTCAGAGAACCAGCTGGAGGGTTCCCAGAGGTCCCAGGGAAAATAGAATCCTCTGCAGGAAGCTTATTGGAATCGCAGCTTTAAAAAAGGACTTTATTTGCTTCAAACTGTGGATTCACTGCTGCCTCTAATGAAACACTCCACCTCCAGTTCAAATGGAAGCAGAAAGTAAATTATACTGTCCCCAGAGAGGAGGAGGAGTCCTATGATGAAGTGATGACCTGCAGAGACTGGACTACACCAACCTGGAACCAGGAGTATGTGTGTCTCCCTTATCACTGACGACAATATAATCTACTTTCTGTTCCATTTGAACTGGAGGTGAGGTTTTCAGCTGTGTGCCAGCTGACATCACAGTTTGAAACAAACGAAGACGGGCCTACAGTGGGAGCTGTGGTGCGTTCAGCAGCAGCAATATGCTCCCTGCAGAGGACTGGATTCACACCGGGACCCTCTGGAGACCCTCCATCTGAACCATGGCTCACATCAGCAAACAGGAGGCCTCAGGTTTATTCTTTCATTCACGCCAAGAATTCATGTCAAAATCCAAAAGTCTCTTTCATTCCAAAAACAGCAACATCAAAAAATCAGCTAAAGATGATTTAGTCAGTGAAGGAAACATGAATCATGATTGGGTTTAAAGCTCAAACAGCTTCAGTGAACTTTTATCATGAATTCTCTAAATGCATGAAAAAAAAAGTCCAGAAGGAAAAGAGTCGGAGAGAAAAAAAAACTCCTTTTGTACAGAAGGAGGTTTTCAATAATTGATTACAAGATTTTAACTGATTCAAGTTCCATATATTAAACATTCTGTGATACTGAGTGACGTCAGAAGATGATGAAACACACAAACAGGTTTCGACGATGCTGCTGTGACCAAACGAGGAACAAAGGGGAGGTAAAGGCATTAAATTAACTGTTCATGTTGGTTTATTAAACCTTATGTAGGCGTCATTCTTACAGCCTCAGTTACTTAGTAAAACAAGGGAACAGAGCTTAGATTCATGCTTTAGGTCACAGTAAAATTCACACAGACTCACATTTTAGACAGAGAGAAAAGACGGTTTGGTAAAGAGAAATCCACTCATATATGAAGGAGGAACTACTCACAGAGGAGGAGACTAAATACACAGACTGACAGGTGGCAGGAGGGAGGAGACCATCAGACACAGGTGGAGACCATCAGACACAGGTGGAGACCATCAGACAATCACACAATGGAGGGAAAAGTGTTAAAGGGGAAGAAACATGGAGGATCCAAGGATAAACTAACACGAGACAGGAAGTACGACGACACGAGGGAACAAACCAGAACCGAACACAGAGACGGAGGAAACAACAGGTCCAAACAGAAACAAGAAGCAAGAAAAGACGACAGGAAGTGGAAAACAAAAAAAAACACATGGAGAACATTAGCAAAATAAAACAGGAAACAAAGAACCTTCAAAATAAAACACTAAGAACAAAACCACGGCAGATTCTATTTCTTTGTAACAAAAAAGACTAAATTTATGATGACTTTAGTCACAGATTTCATGTATTAAAATAAAAGATGGCTGACGTTCTTATAATGGGGGCATGTGGTCTAATTAGCTCCACCAAGGAGCTAAAGCTCCCAACTACTGAATGGATTTCTATGAAACCTGACGGGACATGAGCCATAAAAGAACTCAAGTCTATTACATTTTGCACAGCTCTTAATAAAGAGGCGCTTCCTACATTTTTTTTTCCACTTTAACTTTGCTATAGGGAGAATTTTGTGACATTTTCCCAAAATTATGCAAAACCTACAGAACCAATTTCCACAAAACTTTGACACAGATTCTCTAAAAGCTGCTGGAGTGCAGTGTGCTGGTGAAAACACATAGAAAGCAGTGATATCTTCACAGGTAGAGGAGCTCCTTGTTATTCCACCTGATTATGACTGACAGCATGTGGCGGCCCGAGCATCATGGCCGATACCTGCCTCATTATGAGGCTGACCCACTCTGTCTTTGGATTACTGGAGGTCCTCCTGATGACCTGAGCAGCTCCGGCAGGAGCTCTGATCAGTATTTAGTATTTGTGAAGGTTCGGTTTCAGGCTTCCAGCTGTAATCGGCAGCCTCCACACACTCCTCTGGCTGTTTGTGCTTGTTTGAGGCAGATAAAGAGCTTCTCTCTCTCTCTCAGGATCCAAAGATCTCTTTACATGTGTGTGCTATAGATGTGAGGACGCGGCAGACAGCGGCAGTAATTGAGAGATAAGTCGTCACCCATGCTTTGTGTCGCCGTGATGTTCTGCTGACACTTCATCAGCCTGTTCTTGCAGGTCTGTACATGTATTTTTGTTGGAGCAGACGACTCAGAAACTTTTCAAACACTCAGTTTATCTCCTGCAGTGGGACACAATCCTTCACCTCTACCTTTGATTATCAGTGAGAAAGAAACACGACGACCGTTTCACCCCAAACAGGACAAACCTCCACTAAAAAACAGAAGGTTTTAAAAGGTTGCCTCTGTCAACCTTTAGTGAACCCACTTAAAACACCAAAAACATTTCATCTGCATGAAAGCAGAGTTCAGCTTCTCTGGTTTGGGGTCGAATTATCTCTGGACACGTTGCTCTGGGACAAACTGGAGCTTCGTCTGCTGTAAAGTTTGACATGAAACTCTTCAGTGTTGAGTTGCATGTAAACCTTCTGAAGGTGAATTTAAGAGGAAATGTAAAAATCAAGAAAATGTCCTCAGACTTCAGGGTTAAAAAGTTTGTGTTTCAGCAGAATGAGACAAAAAACACAGATTTTTTTGGGGGCCAAAGTTAAAGCATTTTTTTTTTAATAATAGTAATCAGATAATCTATATTTTTATTAGATAGTTCACAGAGAACTATCTAATTAGAGGAAAATTCTGATCAGCTGTTGCACAGGCTGTTGACCTTGGCTCCTAACTAATGATTGAAAGCAGCTTTGGTTCCTTCCCTTCTTAGCCAATCAGGGAGTGACAACACTCTTCCTTGAAGGCTTGAAGGCATAAAAGCGGGGGGGGGGTGCTCTTTCTGGTTCTTCCCTCTCACACTGTGGTGTGTTTGGGTCCTGCTGACTTTTATTTGTTGTTTGTTCTTTCTGGTTGAGGGGAATTTCAAAATACAACTAGTAGACCTAAAAAAAAGCTCTTTATATCTGAACTGTCAGGGTTCTGGTGAATTTTTATCCAGATCTCCAGATCCAGAATTAAATGGTTTCATGGTGTTGTGTGCAAAACCTGTCAAAGCCCCACCAGACAATGTTAAAGAAATGTCCTGCATTCACCCCATTATCAGGTCCACTCCAGCATTTAATGTCTTCCTCCTGGCTTCATGTCCAACCCTGCCAGGTTTCATGAAAATCTGTCACAGTTTTTGTGTAATCCTAACAAAGCAGCAGACGGCGGTCAGACTGAAGTCCAGAGTTGTTGCTATGGAAACTATAGTCTCGTGTAATTGGTGTAACCTGATTGACACGTTGCAAGCAATTCCAACTTTCAAAAGGTTCTCACCGATCTGTAGTCTGAGCACAGCATAGCTATGAGAGGTGGGTTCCCAAGAGAACTGGACTGTTTGTGTTGTCGTTGTCATGGTGACCGTGTCCCTGAGTTTCACGCCTTCCTATTGGTTCAAGATAGAATAGATAACAAAAGTCAAACTCTGGTTCCATGGCTGCTGTTGCTGTTCAGCTGGAAATAAAAACGTCTACCAGTGCTGTGGGGTCGACATCTTCGTCACTCTGAAATAGTCGGTTGAGAACCACCGAGTTAATCAGTGTTAATGTTGCATTAGGGGCCGTTTACACGACGACCGTTTCACCCAAAAACCGGAAACGTTTTGTTGCGTTTTGGCTGTCGGAAAACGGCGTTTTCGGGGACTGAAACCGCAAAGTTTTAAAAACGGGCTTTGTTCGCGCTGCAGATTCTGAATGTATTAACGCTCCTCCAATGTAGATTTGCTGAAACCACCATTGTGATCTTATTCTGTGGTGATTTTCCACTGCCTCGGTGTACGTGGATCCGTGTGTATGGAGATCGTTTCAGAAGCGATGCCTTGTGAACGCAGAAGGTTTTAAAAATGCAAAGAGAAAACATGTTTTTGAGTTAAGATTCTCCTCGTCTGAGATCCTCCTCCGTTTGTTTGTGGTGGGGCAGAGTAATGGATTACATTGGGTTCAGGTCTCAGTCCTTTTACAGGCCAGACTTGAGTCTCTACTGGGAGCCATCCTGGATGAACTGGTAACCAGGAAGCAGGAATGTTTCTCCCAAACATGTCTGAATGTGAACTTATTTAAAGTCCTGTAAACGTACCGAACTGATTTCTATCCGTTTGACAGATGTTTACTCGACAGATTAGACGACAGGTTTACAGGATACATGCATTTGGACAGATAACAGCAGGTATGTGACTAAAACCTGTTTGATGTATTGATTCCAAACACATGAGACTGACGTTTGGTTTGGGAACATTTGATAGCGACTGGAGGAGAATGTGGACTGTTTAAGCAGCAGATAGTCTGTGAAGTATTTGGGTCAATAAATCGACGCTGGAGGCTAAACAGGTTCCCTCTCCGTCAACTGAGTCAGATAAAGTCGCACTGGTGAGTCAGGCTGAGGGATCATATGTTTGTCTCTTAGAGCTGCTGTTTGATGATGTCTCTGTCGGTTATCTAGCAGAGCAGGTCAAAGTCACCCTGAGGACCGGCGCTTTGCTGTTAACAGCGCTTTGCTATTAGCGGCCCTTTGCTGTTAGTGGCGGTGATGCATCTGAGACACAAAGAGCCGTTGGCAGGAGTCTGTTTTTCCTGGCGGCTCTGACAGCTCAGCCACCGCCGTCACCATCTCTCACTCTTTATCGTGTCTTTATGTTTGAACTCTTCTTCCACTTCGTGATGGATCACAGTCATACTGAGTTAGAGAGCCGTGATAAAAGCGTTGTCCTACATCACCAAAGGAGACTACGTTCAATGCAGAGAAGGTGAGATGAAAAGCCGGCTGTAATGGAGACGGAGACCCGTTAAATCTTTCAAATGAGGACGACGCTGCACATTTACAGCCTCTCAGAAGGTTTAGAGGAACAAAAGGATGTGATGTGAAGTTTGTCACATTGTCTTAAAGCTATGACGGGAGCACGACTCCTCTCTGATTGGTACAGCTCTGTGTGCAGCCATCAGCAGCTGGGAACACGTCACATGGTCACCTAGTGTTAAACAAGTAGAGGTTACTGATCTACTTTGCCTTTTCGATCCATTAAAGGGACGTTTTTGATTTCATGTCGGGCTGGAATTAATGATCATTTTGTCTATAAAATGTCAAAAGCGTAAAAAGAAAATTCACCGGCACTTTAAATGTCCACTGATATTTTAATGACATTTTTATTAATGCTTTTCTTTGTGTTTTTTTTATTTATTTGTCTTTTATTGGGTTTTTTACGCGACCTCCACCCTGATCTGTGCAGTACAGTAGTTTCACTCCCCATTTATGCTGAATGTGTTTTATGGAGGTGAAAAAAAACCTGATTCTGTTTCTTTAAAAATGACTGAAATGATTTATCGTCAAAACTGTTGCTGACTTAACTCTTTTGAGCGTTTAATAGATTAATGTTGCTTCTCTCTGTAGCAGATGAAAACACTTCCTGTTGTGTGGACTCTCAGGAAACCTCGAGCAGCTCTCTCTGAGCTGAGACACAGCAGGAGTTCGGATCCCAGCGAGGAACAAAGTCCAGGTGGTTCTGGTTCAGGGGTTGGCAGTGAGGTGGAGATTATCGAGGAGCGATTCTTAGTTTGTTCCTGAGATGTTTGAGAGGCTGGTCTGCAGATCTGAGGAACTGAAGCTCCATATTAAAGTAGTTATTGCTCAGTGAAGGCAGCTTACATTTAACACAGGTTAATAAATTATGTTCATATATTCACCCAAGTTTCACATCTTCTAAACAAACATTGAAATTTGTTTAAAAATTTTTAGTCAAATTTTTTGCTTGATTCAAATTCGACTCCTCGGGTTCAGATCCAGGATTGATTGATCTGTTGAAATTACCAGAGCGCAAATATTGACATTCTCATGAATAGGTCAATAACTAAGAAACATGGTCAATTAAAAAAATAATTAGGTATGATTTCAAAATTTTGATAATTTTGTCATTTAAAAGTAAAATATCAAATACTTGTTTGGAAAAATTTAAATACAATTGCTGTTCTTTCAAATTATACAACTACATCATTTCAGAATATTTGTGCACTATGTACATTCTATTTAATGTGACTCAATGTTTAACAGTATTACAGCTGATCCAGGTCTTAGATAAACCTCTTAGTGGAGGGGGTCAGGACGTATTGGATCACAGGAACAGAGAGGGAGACACTGCCACCTACAGGTAGCTGAGATAAAGCAGATTCAGAGTCATTCAGTTTGACTTTTGGCAAATGGTCTGGAAAGTCCATCCAGTGAAGTGAGAGTGAGTCACATCCTGACAGGACATGCAGACGCTTCGGTTTTTTTCTTCTCTTTTTCTTCTGTTGGCACATTTGGCTCAAGATGAAAGAGTTAAGAAACAGGAGCAGGTCTAAAGTGGGTGAGATGAGATGTAAGCACTGCTACTGCTGACAGGAAATGATGCAGATTTAAGGAGCGGGGGTGTCAGTGATTAATGATCTGTGATGGAAGAGGATCAATTAAAGATTAGCGCAGAATAGACCATAAAACATGATTTCACTGATAACACAGCCTGGTCCAACCACATACTGTATGAAGGAGACGTCATTATGATTCAGCCAGGCTGAAACCAGGATCTGTGGTTCAATATCCTTTAACAAACACGAGAAATGTGACCTTATCCGAACCCATGATGAGGGGAAATCTGTCATTCTGTGTTTTAGTTGCCGTTTCCTGTTTTATGTAGAAAACATTCAAATGTTTTCTACATGTTTTGTTTTTCACTTCCTGTATTTTCCTGTTTTGTCTCTTTGGTTCCTCCTCCTTCTTGTTTTCAGTTCTGTTCATTCTCTCCCTCTTTGTGTGTCCATGTATTCACCATCATTTTATTCAGTCTATTGTTGCATATTTATGTCTTCCCTCCGTTAAGTTTTCCCTCCACTGTGATTGTCTGATCGTTCCCTCCTCCCTGTGGTCTCCTCCTGCCTGTGCCTCCTGTGGTCTCCTCCTGCCTGTGCCTCCTGTGGTCTCCTCCTGCCTGTGCCTCCTGTGGTCTCATCACTGTGTGTTTAAGTCTGTTTCTGTCCTCTGCTAGTCTCTGTTTGGAAGGTTTTTTTGTGTCTTTTTTATTCTGGATTCCGCTTTTAAAATGGATTCATTTTTTAATTTTAAATAGAAAATGTATTTGATCAATAAACAGACCCTTAACCTGCCCATTTTTAACCATATATCATTACGATAATTAGCATGAAGTTCAGGATTACTTCTGAATCTAATTACTCCTTTTATTAAGAGTCATGTTCTTCAGAGTCAAAAGGCCTCTTTAAACACGCCCACAAAGCTCGTCATTGGACAATTTGACGACTGGCATTGAATGGAAATGGATGAGTGTGTTTAAAAAGTAAATATTGGCTCCATAAATCAGCCTGTTTGAAGAGTTAATGAATCTCGTGTGGAGACTGAAGAGAACTCACCGTTGGATCAGGTTGGTGGAAACTGTTGCCTGGTGACGCCTCCTCCTCTCTTAAAGCTCTCTCTGGGGGGGGAGATCGACCCATCAGTCACTCCTCATTCGCTCATTCGCCGATCCATCCATCTCTGTTCTCTCTCCCTCTGGTCATCACCAAGGCGTTGTAGAGAAGAGACTCTGTAGCGGCGCTGCTATGAAATCCCATGAAATTACCGATAAACTCTTCCTACTTTTTTTCTCTCTCGGATACTCAAAGTTTACAAAAATCCATTTTTTAAATTATTTTTATTTGATTGTTTCATGACATGCAAGGCAGTGGGTTGCGCTGTTATCTACGACTTGATCATCTACACGACGACATTTTGGCAAACTTTTAGCATGTAAAAGCACCAAATTAGCTATTAGCAGCTCCTGTTAGCTCTCTGAACATCCATGACTTCACTGCTATCATTGGATCACTTACAACTGTAGAAACCTTAAAAAAACATGATCCTGATGCAAGTTCTGCTGTTTATAAGGAGCCTTTTTTATGATTTATGAGCTGAACTGTGGACATTAATTAACTATTCGATTTAATAAATAAAAACAAATCCTGTCTAAACTATAAGTGGGCACAGTTTTGGTGATGCATATTTAAATTTTAAATGAAGGTAACTGATGCCACAAAATGAACCAACAGATGAGTTTGTAGTTTAAAGATACTATAGATAAAAGTTTTGGCTGTAAAATGAAACATAACAGCTGCCTGTGGGCGTTTGCCTGTCCAGATAACCCTCTTCACATCATGGCAGGGTGTCACAGGTTTCCATGGCAACCTGCCCTAAAGGGGCCCATTTCATTCAACATGTCTGTCTGACCCCCTGATCAGCAGCCATATTCACCTCCTTTGCCCCGCCGAGGCGCCCCGCTCTGCTCATGACTGTCAAAGGGTCACACCTCCACCTGTCAATCATATTAGACGAGGCTGCTGATTGGTGGGTGCACGGAGTATTCTGAGGACAAGCAGCAGCTACAAATGTCAGCTATGAATCGTCCAGATTATACCTGATGAACATCAGCATCGTTGGCATTTAGCTCGAAGCATCGCGGTGCGGCGCACAGACATGACGAGTCGATGCCTGAGCACCAGGTGTGTGGAGCGACGAGGAGATGTTAGCCTTCCTCACATTAAAACTACTGAAGGTGTTTTTCCATTGTTTGACTGGAGCTCTCTGAAGCGGTGGTGTCGGAGGCTATCACGCTAGGTGCCACCTGATCATCAGGTGCATCACTGAGACACCAATACCTGAAATCTGGGGACTGATGAAGTTAAAATGAAGGCGTATCTATTCTTAAACTAGAGGTGGTTTATTAATTCTTTAATTCAGTTGTGAAATATTTATTATTTTCAACTGATTTTCTTCTCCTCAGATATGCTCTGTGATCTGTTTTCTTTTAAAGGAAGTTATTTTCTTTAAAAAAAAAAAGAAAAAAAAAGTTGGCACTGCCTGAATAAAAATGTCCTCCTTGCAGCCGTCCTCTACCTCCGTGTCGAGGACATGGTGGCTCCCTCAGACCTCCTATGACATGTCACCGAGTCAACGTCTGAACCAATCAGCTGTGTGTTCACAGGCGGTCCAGTCCATGCAGACCTGGTCCATCTGAAACCCATTTAAACACGTCTGTTCTCCCTCTACAGCTTCAGGCTTCTGTCAAAATCTTTAAACTCTTTTCAATCCAAACTTATCACAACTATAAGAATAAATGTTTGAACTGTCGGCTGCATCAACCTAATCAGAGGGGAAAATGGCACCGACAGCTGATGTATGAGTTTTAATAAAAGGCCAATAACATCAGCAGCATGTCAGTCTAACCTGAATTCATCACTATGGAGGGACGTATCAGACACAGCTGATGCATATTTTCAGTCTTCCTTCAGTCGAGCAAACAATTAAGCTTTCTTTTGTCTTTTTTTTATAACTTTGTCAGTCTCAGGACCCAGAGCATCAAATTATCCCATTTTATGAATCTTCAGTCATCTCTGCACAATCTTTCCTACAAGTCTCAGGGTTTGTTGGTCCTTATCCAGCTTTAGTTCTTTTGTATCGTCCTCATCGCTTCATCCTGTTTGTCCTCTAAGGAAACGGCATAAAAACACACATTTAGTTCAGCCATTATTAATGTTCTGCTCCTCTATCTGCACTCAAACACACTGTTAGCGTTAGTGACTGAGACAGAAGGCCCCGGTCGAACCGCCCTCCTGACGAACAGTCTGCCACCCAGAAAAGACATATTGTTGTATATTTTCATTGTTTATGGAGTCATTTGTTCTTTTCATAGAATGTGAAACGTTCCTCCTGCAGCTTTATGTGTGAAGAATAAATCAAACAAAGACCTACAACCTTCCTGCTGCAAACCTGAGACAAAAGGGACAAACTGAGATGTATAGAGGGAATTAATAACTGACCAATCAGCATCCAAAACACAAGAAAGAGCTCTAATTGGTCAGATTTTGTGATGTAAGATTAATCTAACTAAAGTCAACATTCTAACATGCTAAATCCTCTATTTTAGCTCAATATTAAAGTGCAGTTAAAAATTGTTCATGTTAGCCTATTAGCTAACGAGCATCGTTGAGTCTGTAAGTGATTTAAAATATACAAGATCACATTTTAGCATACTGGCAAGCTCATGTTAGCATGATATTTTGGTCACAATCATCATAGATTTAATCAGCTGCTGGCGCTGTATGAGATGTTAGATCACTGAAGCCACCAGGGTTCAACCTCTGGAGACAATAAATGTGTCCTGGGATTTTTTTGAGGTCAGTAAAGTTTTGTTTCTAATGCTACTGAAGGTTTCCTTGAGATGAATTATGACCATTAGGAGTACATTATTTCTCTGCACGGACAGTTTAATCTGAACGGTGAAATGGCAGTGAAAGGTTTTATAATGGGCACATTTGTTTCATGCGATGTTCTGAAACGCAATCGTGACAACAACTAATTTCTCTCATTTCAGACGGAACCGGAGCTGCTTATTAAAACCACACGGTAATCTCTAAGACAAATGGAGGACATGAGGCTCCCCGGGGCTCGAACACACACCGAGTCGCTTTCAAGGTGACGAAGACAAACAGTTCAGACGCACTAAATGCTAAGTTGAGACATTCTCATCCTTTTTCTGTTTGTAGGGACGGTTCAGGGAGGGAAACAGATCTGCTGGGCTTCACTTCAAAGACTCGTGTTGATGCTGAACATCAGAGCGAAGCCCGAAGCGCCCTCCCTCGGGACAGTCCTCTCAGAAACAGTTGGAGATCGTCTGTGGGTTGAATTCGTGCAAATCTGCCACGTCTGATTTTATAGAGGAAGGATTCGTGCACAAGTTGGTCAAAGACGTTTATCAATCCCACATGACTTCATTTATTTTGTACTAGTGTCTGATCTTTTCTGTTTCCTCTCCGTCCGCAGAGGACGGTTTAGGGAGGATTTTCTGGTGCAAACTTAAAGCTTTGACTATCATTAGACCAGTGTGCCGGTGGGGCTCATTAAATTTCCCATGAGGCTATAGGAGTGAGAATGTTACAAGACATCCCTGTAGAAATCACCGCCGGTTTGAAAAGGCCGTCACACCTGATGTCAAGCCTCCTTTTCCACTTATAAGGATTGTTTTAAGGGGAAAATTGAGCACAAAATTAATGTTTGGTCTTACCTGTCCCACTACTTCCAGTTCTTTCTGGGCTTTTCCTGTCAGGGTCAGGTTTATTTTTCCATCTGCCCCTCCTCTTCATCATCACTTTTCTCTGTGCTCTCATTTGTTTCCTGCCTAGTTTTCCCCCTTCAGATCTCCTCCTCCTGTTTTCTCTCCTCTTATATCATCCTTTACTTTCCCATCTCACCATATTTCTCCTGCATTTAGTTCCAACGCTTCTTCCTTTTCCTCCATCTTCTCCTTCTCCATTTTCTCTTCCTGAGGGCAATATGAGAAGAAAGTGGATTAAAAAGGAGAAGGATGAGGCAAGGACTGAAGGAAGATGAGAAGGAATAGAAGAGGAAGGAAATGTAGGAGGATGTAAAAGGTAGGGAGGAAATGAGGAGGAGGGATAGTGGTGGAAAGAAGAGA
Source organism: Chaunax sp. Z400 (assembly GCA_037577475.1). Taxonomy (NCBI): domain Eukaryota; kingdom Metazoa; phylum Chordata; class Actinopteri; order Lophiiformes; family Chaunacidae; genus Chaunax; species Chaunax sp. Z400. Next base: position 21,355,642 of record CM075183.1, read on the forward strand.
GAGAAAACAAGAGGAAGGAAATCAAGTAGAAGAGGAAATGAGAGGGAGGGATTGGAGAAAAGGGAGAGGAAGAAATCAAAAGACAAAAAAAGGGAGGTAGAAAACAAGAGAGCAGAGGAAGAGGAGGAAGGAAAACAAGGAAAGGGAAATGATGAGGAGGAGGTATAGAGGAGATGAAGAAAATGAGTGACATGGATAGAGCCAGGAAAAGAAGAAAAAAGAGGAGACGAGACACAAAAGGGGATAAAGGAGGAGAATAAAGGGGGGATGAAAAAGGGAGGACAAATGTATGGGACAAACATTCAGAACTATAAATCTGTGTTGAATTACTTTTAACGCTTCAAAGGAGACAAATTTCAAATAAAACTTAAAACCAAACCTCTTGTGATTTAAATTAATCCAACTAATAATGCCAATAAAACCCTGCTTCTTTTCTCTTCCTCTGAAGAAACCAACCGTCTCTCCAGATCTGAGATGAAAACAAATTTTAAATTTAATTACTTGGATTGTTGCCCCTATTTCAGCCACTCGGCTGCAGAATTTAATTTCCTGTAAATGCTTCTGCGGTGAGGAAAACAGGGCTGGATCCTTTTTTTATTTTGTTGTCTTAAATGCAGTGAAAATTAAATATATCATCTTAACGTGCTTAAAATCAGCATTTTAAGTTTAGAATTTATATTTCATTAAAAGTTCCTTCGGTGGATTCAATGAGGCGGATGAATCCCAGGGGAAGGATGTTAAAGTGTTCTCAAGTCGTTTGTAGGATATTTTAGGATAAAATGTCCTGAGGAGACGATTAACAGGAAAAGAAAGAAAAATACCTGATTTGATGGTACATATGAGAGTCTGTGTCCCTGCTGTGGCATTATGGGTCCTCTGAGGTACATCTGTGAGGAGGAGGAGGAGGAGGAGGAGGCTGACATTTAACAGATGGAGAAAAGCCTTATCAGCCAGATTAGTCTGTCTGTAAAAGTATCTTTGTTCTGTTTGGTTTAGTTTTCTACACCAGAGACAGACAGTGGAAATAAACACCGTCTGTTTCTGCCTCCCTCATTTCTGACTGAGATAACGTTAAAAAGTGGAGGAAAGAAGATGTGAAGTTTTCACCTGTCTGGGTTTTAACCTCCGATGAGAAGAAGCCTCCAGCAACAAAGACGCATCTTTACATCTAATAATAGATTCTATGGTTGGGCTCTGCTTAGGAATGAAATACACTCAGATTAGTCCAGTAATAAATCAATAAATCACGTTTTTACTCATCAGATCTCATATAGGCCTATACTGTATATGACGTTGGCATGTTTTTATCAAGCTGGTCAAACCGTGTTTGATTTCCTCCGTCGACACACTGAAGCTACATTTTGATGAAATAAGTAAAAACACCGGGTTTTCACAGAAAGCATGTGATTCTGGCTGTAATGGTGTAACTGGGGTCTGACCAGTACAGGTAATGATTCTACCTCCGCTGGATGGATCCAGTCTAAGAGGCCCAAGCAGAGAGAAAAACATGTTTGTGTTTAAGCAGGTTAGTGTGGAAGGTGTTGTTCAGTAGATTATACAGGTTTACATGCTGATCGGTCCTGTTGGTTTCCTGCCATCAGTCTGAACGAGTTTCTTCTTCTGCCCGGCCCAACACGCCGTACCTGAGAGACGCCGGGGCGCTGCGATTGGCTCGGACGGAGCTCCGGATGGCTCCAGTTCAGACTCCCGACAGCTGCTGTGACACAGTTCGGTTAACACACGGCACCACTGCCAAGCCCCAGCCTCCCCTTCATCCACAGCCAAGCCAGAGCAAGTCCTCTACCTTGTTTTTACGCTCCACTACAACTATCTGTAAAATTAGGTACTTGCAACACATATTTCTTCCGCAGATATTCCGTATCATAGCAACCAAAGCTGCTCATTTGAAAAACGCTGCGCCTCTCAAGAAGAGGTGGACACAGAACCTTAATAAGGATTTGGATGAATCCATAAAATGTAGAGCAGTGAAAACTCCTTCCATCCTTTTTAATGCAACACCGACAGCATCACACCACATCCTTTAACAACACAAACTGAAGAAGTACAGAAGATTTCATGCCATGACAATAAAATGGAATAAAATTTCAGCTTTTTTCTGAAAATGCATCTGTGGGATTTTTAGGAAACGAGGGAAGCACACCTGGATCCGCATCCGAATCCCCCCCCCCTGAATCCCACCATCCAAAGGATGAGTTTTGACACAATTCAGTGAAGTTGAGAACTTTTTTTTAGATATTCTACCAACTAACTAAACAGATTAAATCCTCTACAACAGAACTTGATGTAAATCACTGGGAACCAGGTCGAACATGTACCGAAACCAGTAAAACGAACTGTCCTTCTCTCCCTCCCTCATTTCTGATGGAGTTCATACTCAGTAGTGGAGGGAGGGAGGATTGAATGTCCTGCCTTTTCTCCTCCTCGCTCACTGTTGAACCTCCGATGAGAAGAGGCCTCCTGCAACGACAAGGTTTACATCACAGGATCAAACATCTGGTGTAGAAATAAGACCAGATTCCAGGGTTGGGCTGGTTCAAACATCTGAACAGGTTTGATTCCAGACCAGTATACTGAACTCTACCACTAGGTGTCCCACCTGACTCGGTTTCAGCCTCGTCTGAGAGCACAGATGATGAACAGTTACCAATAGTTTAAAAGGGTGAACGAAAACGGGACCAGGAGCGACGATTCGAGAACCCAGAGAAAAAAAACAAGAAATGTCGGACCAGAAACTGTTCGTTGTGCGACAAGTTGCTTTAAACAAGACGACGATAATTTACAGGAAGTTTAAACAAATGTGTCTTCGTGTGAGTAGGAGGGCTAAAACATCTGGTGATGAAGAAAAGCTTCAGCCTCATCATTCTGAGAGACAAGGCGAGATGAAGATGAACACTGGCAGCAACATCGTCCGGTTGAAGGTCTGTTTAGTCCACATACAGCTCTGAATAACTTTAACAGGTACCAATGGAGAGGATGGGAGTTTTCATTCATTCTCCTGTTTCTGGTCGAGACACAAACAATCATCCTCCTTGCGAAGACGTCGGTAAAATAAATCTAGCTTTTCTGTTAGCGTTGATCTCTAGCTGATTGAAACCGAATGACTGATCCACTCATGTTAGCTGAACAGCTGGTGTCAGTGACGGATGGTTCAGAGTCAGATCTTGTTGCATCCGGTGCAATACAGAAAAATACGTTTGCCCTTTTTGAACTATTGCAGTGATCGTTCGCTACCATGGCTGCCGATGTTAGCATTGCTAATTTGCTAACATCTGTGCTCTCAGAGACGTGTGACCTCTGGTATCTGACCCTTCACCTCCTGAGCAGGGGGGACTCACTGGAACAGGTACCACCTTCTGGCCACTGGGGCACTTTGCAGTTTGGTTGGTAGCCCGACCCTGTTAAAAGCAAGGATCTGAGCCCGTACGGGTCCTGGGTGGTCGGGGTCCCAGGCTTTGTTGACTCGTGGGGGCAGCAGCACAATGAAAAGTGAACATGTCATAAATGTATTTATGGGTCAGACTCGTCTAATCTCACCTCAACATCAGTAGAAAGGCGACTGGGAGTTGACGTAGACCCTCTGTGTTTGGGAGTCAGGAGGGGTGAGCATGGACTGAGAAGAGAGGGCAGACAGGGCGAAGGGGGAGGGCGGGGGTGGAGGAGGTAGAGGAGGGATGCAGGAGGCATAGGCTCTGCCGTGACAGGTCAGCATCCCGGTACTGTTGGAGGAGAGGGGGGCGGCGAGAGGAGGAGAGAGGCTGCCGGGTGAATTATAGGAGGCTTCGTTCAGGGGGGACAAGTCTGGGGGAAGAGGGCACAGAGAGGGGAGAGGGATGAGGGATGAGGGTGAGACAATGGAGGAGGAAAGAGATGGAGAATAAAAGTCAGGGAAGCTATATGTAACATATATGGAAAGAAAGAGGGGAGAAGGAGTGAAGGAACAGGGGGGAGGTGATGATGGGAGGAAGGAAGGAGAGTTTTGTGTGTGTGTGTCTGTCTGTGTGTCTGTGTGTCTGTGTGTGTTGAACAGTACCCAGGTTCCACAGGGCCGTCTGCGCTGCCAGCTCTTTTGCGTCATCCAACAGCACACACAACTTATCAGGGACGTAGGTGCTTTGTGTAGACTGGATCATCACCTACACACAGACAGACACACAGACAGACACACAGACACACAGGCAGACACACACACAGACACACACACAGACACACAGACACACACACACACACACACACACACACAGACAGACAGACAGACAGACAGACAGACACACACACACACAGACACACAGACACACACACACACACAGACACACAGACACACACACACACACAGACACACACACAGACACACACACAGACACACACAGACACACACACACACAGACACACACAGACACACTGCATTGCGTTGATTGTACAGCAGAATTCACAGGGATCGGATGAATTTGTGTTAATTGTTGTGAAATCCTGGAGCGACTGAATGAGGGCTGAATTATTCTGCTGGTGTTTATTTAACGGACGTTACACAGTTTTCTGTACTGGTTTACAGACCTTGTACAGGAGCAGCCGTTTCCCGTCCTGTCCCGGCGTGGTGAACAGCTGGTACTCTGGGTGGGACCAGTAGTTTTTGCTGCAGTAAAAGTCGAGGAGACCGACGGCAGATCTGATCTGACTCGGCTTCAGTGCCGGCAGGTCGGTGGGGGAGAGGGGGGTACCAGGAAGGAGGGGGAACACACACCTGTCCCGGTCCTCTGATGACACAAACATGAACACAGGACTGGTATTAGTGCTCAATAGAGGGAACAGTCTGACTCTATCTGGGGAGACCGACACCGACAGGCCTGCCAGAAAAGTTTCTTTCATGAAATAAATATTTCTGTGGCTGATAAATAATCTGTAAATGAAAACTATTACAACAGTAGTTGAAGCCCTAGAAACCAAACAGCTGTTTTAAATCCTCTTAACCTTTCTGTCCAAATCTAAAGTTTTCTCTCTAGAAAAGAATACAGTTCATTTCATCTGTCATAAGGTTGCATGACTTTGTTCACCCTTGGTGTTCCTGGTCAGAAATGACCCCCCATTAGAAACGCCCCTTTTTGGCTTCCATGGTAACCATCACAGGAACTTATCCCCAATAGAATTTTTACCCCATGGGAACCAAACCAGTTGGTAATTATCAAAAACAACCACAACATAGTTTCAGTGATATAAAGAACTTTCTCTCAGCTCTGGTATAAAAAGCTTTTTTGAGGCTCAGTTAATTCAGTTTATTCTCAGGACATAAACAATAAAAATGAAGTTCAAAACTTAAAATGTTCAGAAGAAGTTGAGTTGACAGAAAGATGAAACACAACATTAAGTGATAATTTATGCATTATTATGGATTTATAATCAGCTAGAATGGAGCTGAGCCATTTTTGACCAGGAAACGAACACAACAGGGGGGTGAAAATGAGGTCGTGTTTGTAGCCTGAGATCAGGGACTGTTCCCTTCATGTTTTGGTGTAGATCTGGATCCAAATCTAGGGGTTTTTTCTCCTCATTTTCTTCAACATTGTGGCCATTTTTTGACTTCTTGCTTAATTACACAAAAACTAAACCAAACCTTGGTGGGGTTATGGGGACAAGATCCAGATAGAGATACCTTATATGCCTTTCCTGAGCACTGCAAGACATTTGTCTAATTTCTCAAGAAATAATCCGTAAATCCCATGATGAAAAATAAAAATCACATTTATGGTGATATCTTGACAATAATTCAGATCTGCTGGATCTAAATATGTATTTGCAGGAGTTGACCTATAGCTACCAGCTGAGTTAATGGGGTTTAGAGTCAGAAACAGATCCAGATCTGATGCTGAGTCACAGGCGAAGACGTCGGCCTGCCGAGTCGAGCAGAGACGGCTCAGTTCACACCGCTGCATTTAGAGGAACATTTCTCTACAGCGTCCGAAAACGACATTATCTCTGTGGTCAGAGGTGAGCTTAAAGGTTTCCTCCAGGTTGGACTTGAACCCTGACAGACATGTTGCTTCATTCGTGTTAATTCCAGCCAGTGTTGTGGTCTGACTGTAACTGTATATCAAGCTGCTTTAAAGCCACAGTTCTGTCTTCTTCCTGCTCTGCTCTGCTGTGTCTCAGACACACAGCAGAGGGAACAGACGGATCAACGCTAACTCCCAAAGGGAATATTTATCAGAGCTTAGACGCTTCTATCTTTAACTGATAAATGATTAATAAATATGCCTCCTCACCTCTGGCTGCAGTGCACATGGGGCTTCCTGGGTGAGTTGGCAGGGACGATGGTCTCAGTGGGGGGGACTTGTCCATAGCGTCTCCCATCCCTCTGTCGCTCCTGTCCAGAAAAAGCATCCCGTTACTTGCTAATACTTCTCCTCCTCTGTTCTCCGGGTATCCCCTGCCATCGTACCTCTTTCCAGCTACGCTCCCCTCTCTGATCACGGCGGGTCGGGCCAGTGTTGCCTCCACGCTGACTCCATCGATCTGGGCTCCTTTCATGAGGCCCAGAGCAGTGAGGGCGTCGTCACGGCAGCGGTAGTGGATGAAGGCGTAGTCCGTGAGCTTCTTGACTCTTTCCACGCAGCCGGGTTTGAAGCGAGAGAACTCCTCGTAAAGAGTTTCCTCGGTGGTGCTCAGCATCAGGTTACGTACCTGGAGGACAAGGGACATAAACACATCAATACATTTATGGTGTCCGGTTGACCACCAGTGACTCTTTCTGCTCTGTTTTCACTTCCTGTGTTTACATCTGTGTCTATTTTTCTTAATATGCACACATGTGCACTTACATAAAGGACTCGGACACGCTGCATCATCGTCTCGTCCATGTCTTTCTCCGGTTTGGCCCAGTCTACCTGGATGGTGTGACCCCACAACAGACGGTTTCCTGTTTAAAAAAAAGAAAGAAAAAAAAGGCAACATCATCTCTGATCATGACGGATACGGAGATGGTAAAATAAAAAGTTAAACAAAGAAGGTCTCATTTGAACTTTTTGTCTTTTAAAAACAAAACTGACCACTGTTGACGTAGGAGACCAACTGCTCAAGCCTCAAATCTGCTCGTCTGCAGACATGCTAACGTTAAAACGCCGTCCACTCTCCACCTTTTTAGATGTATTCAGTGTTTGACCAGGTGTTTCCTCAGGTGAGGCGCGTCGTCTTGGACAGATTCAACTGACGAGTCTACAGCGAGTCTTCGAAAGTTCATCCCCGGCTAAACTTTCTCAGTTACCCCCCCCCCCCAACCAGATCTACTGCCACGTACCAAAATGTAACACTAACTAAAACCCCCGGTATAACAAAATAAGAACTGCTGTTATTTGCAGCTCCCTGCATCTGTCCTCAAGTCAAAGAGTCAAAGTAAGAGGTTTTAAAAATCACTTTACCATTTCTTTATGATCGGTTACTGCAGTGAGGAGTCCGAGTCATTTAATTTAGTCTGATTCCTCCTGGTCATGTTCATGGAGGAAAAAAAACAAAGTATTGGAGAAGTTCCTGAAGAACAAATGTGCTTTCAGGTGGATGCTGCTGTTTATAGTTTAAATGAACAGATGGGAGAGTCTGTGACTAATGCAGTGAATCAAACACAGGACACATCAACGTGCTGCATGTTAGATCGTTGTAGACCTCGCTGCAGGCCGGCCCATCGATTTATACTAATCCCCCACAACAGACTTCCAGTCCAGACCTCACATCAACGCTGAAGCACATTCAGTTTAATAAATCGCTGCTGTGTCACAGATGATATCGCCATATCTGGAAACTCTACTGGGAGCCCTTGAACGCATCCTACAGGTGGATGCTGGGGCTGAAATTGCAGGAGGAAATCTAAATGCAGAGCAGCAGCAGCAGCACTGCCAAACAGAGGGGGAGATGGGAAACTGATGCAGCTTAAATACTGCGCTGTGTTCGATGACGATCGAAGAGAATAGAAAACTTTGATATTATTCAGCTTTTTTAAAGCCAGCTTTGCAGTTTCTCATCAGATCTCACATCCAGCCTCCACACCCAGAATTCCTTTAGAAACGGCCTTTTGTAGTTCTGGGGGATGTTTGACGGACAGGTGTTCCTGTTATTCGTCTGTTTTAGTGACAAATGACACCAAACAATCCCTTCATTTGGAATACAATGGGGGGGGGGGGGGGGGGGGGGGCTCAGCGTGGTTGCCTGGGAGACGCCACACACACAGGTGGAGTAAAGATGAAGTTGTTGCCAGTGGTTACAGTTACTGAGCGACACACAACGTGACTGTTTCTATCTGAGCTCGACTAGAAGACCTTCGTTTAAAACGGATCAGTGATGAGTCTCTACAAAGAACTGGAGACACTGCAGGATTCAGGAAAAAAAACATCCTAATATCTGTTGTATTGATCTGTTTTCACTGTTTTTGAGTTATTTGATTATTGCAAACAGCTGATTAATAGCAGATTTCACCAATAAACCTAATAATCAATGGTTTCTGCTTTGCTTCCAGCTGCACCAAATAAACTGGACACAGAGACACAAGAGTGTATCTGCAGTCACAGACTTGTTGCTGCAGTGTTCTGTGTTCTACCCCCCTCTGTTGGACATAGATAAGAACTGACAGTCAGCTGAGAGGCTGTACCGATGAAGAGGAGGACGTGAAGATGAAGACAAGAGGTCAAAACAGGACACAGAGGTGTGTTACCGGCGATGAGCGTCCTCCTGGCCATGGCTGCCGCTTTGTGGGTTTCATACTCGACGAAGGCGAAGCCTCGGTTGGAGCTCTTATCTGTGGAGCTGTGATACATGATCACATCCACCACCCTGTCTGTCAGCTGGGACACACAGAGAGGATGACATCATCAGTATTATCTGTAGCATCTTAAACTAGTGTTTGCTCATATAAATGAGGTAAGACACAACAGCGTCATAAATAGGGTGATGTTGTAGGTTAAAAAAGCAGGAGGGAGGGTTAATATTCAGACGAAAAGAACTAAAAAATCTGACATTAAAGTGGTGAATTTACAAGAAATAAGTTCACATATTTAAAAAAAGACAAAAATGTAAACTACTTTCTAACATTACAGACATGAATTCACAAGAAAACTTAGTGTTTTGTTGAGGAGCCACATCTCTACCCTGGATAAACGTGGATGTAGAGGCTCACGGTTTAGAGATGCAGCCTAACCTGCAGAACGTCAAACGACTCCATGTTGTGTGGCGTAAATGGAGCAGCTACACGTGTTAAAAAGTCACTTAAAAAGCTGCTGATCACAGATATGAATTCATGATTTTATGATTATTGATTGTTGAAACTTAACCCGACTTCCTCCAGGAGTTAACTGAAGGCGCTGCCGTCCCTTTAAAAAACCTTCTCATGTCTGGACGTGGTTGTTGTTGTTTCACGATCCTTCTGTCTCCATGGTTACCTGTTTGTTTACTCCCTTCCCTCACACACACACAGGAGTTTTACAGTTCCTGTTTAGAGCTGTGTGGTCGTGTCAGTACCGTCCTTATCTCCTCCATAATCTCGTCCTTCGTCTTGTCTTTGGGGATGCAGCCGATGAAGAGGCGGCAGTTGTTCAGACTCAGACACACGCCGACGAACCTCCCCAGGCGAACCTCGTAGTTGTCAAACATCTGAATGGCTTTCTGAGCGTCGTCTCTGGACACGACAAGAGACACGACGGAGAATCAACTCTGACAACAATCATTTACAACCTAAACGTCCCTGTTTTATTCCCCACATGTCCAGGATGAGACTGTGTTATTGATTATCATGTTAAAGTGTGATGTGATCATTTGGAGATGCTCTGCAATCAATATTTGTCATTTCAATTGATTATTTGGGTACGTTTTGGTTTTTAAAAAAAAGATCAGCTGATTTTGACTCTGTGTAAAATTAAGAACAAATGAAATCACATTTTTAACCTTCGTGTTGACTTAAAGAGCCACCACTATGTTTAACAGCAGAGAAAAACCCCTCAGTGACTTTGTTTACGCACCATATAGGTGGAGAAATAAAAACAATTTAAAAAACACTATTTTTATTTTGTAGAAGAAAATTCACTACGTTGCCTAAAAGGTTCCGGATGTCATTGTTTCCTTCTACACACATTAAACACTGGGTTCAGGCCTCGGCCTATTCTCCATGTATTGAAGTTAAATGACGGAAACATTCACGTCATCCTTACTGTCCTCTTTATTTGCACACAGCTACCTGTTGGTGTACATGATGAAGGCGTAGCCGCGGTTGTTTCCGCTGAACTCCATCATCAGCCTTAACTCGTACATCTTTCCGGCTCTCTGGAACAGAGGCACCAGCTCGTCTTCGTACATGTCTCTGGGAATCTTCCCCACGAACACTTCGCAGCCCCGCGGAGGCGGCGGACCCTCCCAGCCTGCAGCACCACAACACAAGATCTGAGGTCAGTTCACATTCCACCCCAGTCACAGCTGGATGTAATAATTATCGACGACACCAGACAACATTCACTTAAATCACAATTTACAGGTAACTTCTATAAACTGACAATAGTTGCTAAACGAACCGACCAATCAGCAATCGGCACAGTGTCTACAACGGGTCACATGCTGTATCACAAGAAATACACACACTGATGTACACAAAATAAATACATTCATTGATATTGAGGTAAATCTAATTACCGTATTTCCTCTAATATTCACCAGATGCTTTATTTAGATGAAGGCAGCAGGCCTGAATATGAAGCAGGCTTTTATTAAAGGCAGCCCACATCTGACCATCATCATCATCATCATCATCACCAGAAGAGCAGCTCTTACAACCCTTTGTTTAAAAGCATTTTTCTTGACACTTAATTATGCAGGTAATACGGTACATCCGCTCTGAAAGCCATCTCTAGCTCCAAAGCTACATAACTTAACTGTGCGTAATGTCTCGCAGAATTCTCTCCTGATTTTAACTCCACACTTCAAACTCTCTTCTTCTGGAATGAGACCCGTATGATGCTATCAGAATGTAGCTGCTGCCATCCATCAGCACATAAACCCTACTGTAAGCTGCAGCTGGCTGACATTAACACACTGAATAATTTTAGTGAGCAGGTCTTCTCGTTCCATCAGATCACAGAGCTCAGTGGGACTGCATACTGTATAATCCATGGACACATCATTTGGGTTATTAATCCCTCAAACGCATCACGATTTCTCATCAGGAGTCTTCAGACATTCATCAGACGACTGAGACTCTCTACATGATCTATGATTAAGGAACACAATCATTGGCTGCAGCCCAGGTGTTATTATTAAATAACATACAATTAAATATTATTATGATGGAAACACTGACACTATTTGACGACTTTGTGCTTTTTTCATGTGCTGAGTTTTATATTCTGACTTTTTAACTATTGCAGTATTTTATTTCCCTGCAGTCAATGTGATATCTTGTACATTAAACATACAGCTACGGATCTGTTGTCATCACTATGCTTTATATGAAACCATCCACTGCTGACCTGCATAAGCTCACAGGTATAAACCCAATGTTATCATTAATAAACCCATATGCCTCAAAGAGAGTCCTTGAGTTAAACATGAATGTGTGGATATCCCGTCATAGTGCGGCCCTCTGGTGTTTGTGTTTCTGCACACCTGGCGGGGGTCCACCGTACGTCCTCTGTCCGTTCACCTGCAGCATGCTGTATCCCGTATTTTCCATCAGAGACAGCAGAGCCACCTGCCTCTTGCAGGACTTATTGAACTCTTCCTCGCCCAGCAGCGGGCTGACTTTACCATAGTCCTCCTCCACGTCTCCGTCTGACTCTCTGTCATCGTCTGTCACTCAAACATCACAATTAACTGCGACATGTTGCTCTCTGACAGCTGCTTGTCAGATCAGGTGGTGACAAATAACGCAGCGTGTACAAATCATGTGTCTCTGAATGTAATGACAAATTAAAAATGTATTAATAATCGAGCTAGCACAGTAAATTTGGTTATCTTCATAACTCTTACGATGTAGAAGCAACAACTGCTTCTAAATATTTATTTTAGCTGAGTGTGAGCTGGGTCATCACTGCTTTGGAAAATAGAAAATCCAATACAATATTCTGATGAGCAAAATATGAATCAACAAGAACTACTTATCAAGTAAAAATGATTAGCACTTACTAAAATATGAGGCTGTGTTAAACATTGAAGATGTGACGTCGAAGTGGCTGAATTTCTGCCACATGATTCAAATTCATAGAGGTATGTAAACATGCTAATGTCAACTAGTTTAGCTAGCTAGCTCGCTAAGTTTCACTAATCTTTCCTTTTTGTTGTTGGGCTGAGGTGACACTACCACCGAATAGTTGTTCACCTATAAACGGAGAAATCCTTTATCATAACACTTCCTGGTTGCTCTACCTTTTAATGTTTAATTATGCTGTTCAGCTAACTTAATGTCGTTACTGTAGCCCACTTCGAGCCGGTTCACGGACACCGGAAAGCCCCGCAACCCCACCAAGAGCATCACTAATGTGAATAAATTATCTTGGTAACCAGTATGTGTAAACTAGATTAATTCATCCAGGTGTCAAAACGTGTACAAAACAACAATTCAAGCTAATAACTAGCATAGCAGCCGTTAAGTTAGCCGACATGTATGCTAGCAGCTCCGTGTAATTTAAACTTTAGCTTCCCCGCAAAAATTAATCCAGCCGTTTATTTCGCCAACTGTAATTTAATTTAGCGAATTACCCCCAAATATAAACTCTTACCAGATCTGTCTGTCGCCATCTATTCTAAAAATAAAAGTTTTCTTGACGGAAAAAATAAAATCTCAACCAGCAGCTGTCCATAAATAATGTTACGTACTTTAAATAAAACTTAGTCGGACAAGAAAACGATTACCTGAGCCAATCAGCACGTTTATCTGGGAAAAGAAGGCGGGACAACGCCTAAACAACAGGTCCCCCAATAAAATGAAAAATAAAATATATATTAATCAAAATGAAAAAACAGAAGCTATTAAATGGGAAATACTTAAATGCCTAAAAGTGATTTACAAATAAAGTGTTTTAAATATCAATTTTAAATATAGTAACACGTTATTCTCCTGCAAATACAACAAGCTCAATATCATGAATATTTTTTTATTAGATTCATCATCATTTCACATTTTTACAGATTATTCTCATGTGTAATTAAACTTTTCATAATGTTGGACTGCAGACGCACAAAGTACGACAGAATATTATGGCCATAGTGAGAAATTTAAAAAAAATTAAAAATCTGAGCTTTATAGAATAAAGTCGAAATGTTACAAGAAAATAATACAAGAATGTCGTCATTTTACAGAAAGACATTACGAGAATACAGTCGGTACAGTTTTAATTTTACAAAAATCCATCGAGACGAGGAGGGGCAGCAGGACGACCAGCGGGGGAGACCAGGTGGTCACATCTCCGAGGAAGAGGAGCAGACACGCCCCCAGCGCCGCTGTCGCCTTGGCAACACGCCGACTCAGCAGCAGCTTCCTCACTGTCTTACAGAACTGATGAGACACGGTTGATGAAGAGAGTTTTACACACAAATCCAGTCACACCAGCATGTGTTGGGGGGTTTCAGACTGGTTATTATTAAATGGATCACCACCACTGGCCCCCCGTCACTGGTATGACACAAAAACGGGAATAAGAATTCTGTGCATTACATTAAACAGGGATTGAACTCATCTGCTACAGAGTTAGAACCTTCATCGGCCACTGGATGGAGTCATTAAACTGTCTTCTTATCAGTGACGTTTAAAGCTGCATTAGCTTCAGTTCTTACATGACAAAGTTATTATACAGTCAGTAATTCAAAGTTAACACAGAGCCAGAATCTTATTCTGCTGCTGTCTGAGTAACTTTACTGTTAATCTTGTCTTTGACTAATTCTTTATGAGATGACGTCAGGAGCCCCATGTTGAGGGGGACAAACCACAGCCGCCGTACCCCTGGCATATTTCTGTGTTTTGCATTTTATTTATTTGATAATATTAATTTATGTTTGTTTGTTTCTTCTTTTATTTATCCCTTTATTTCCTTTATATATGTATTGTTCATATATGTATTATGTATTGTTATATGTATTGGTTTAAATATTTGTAGTGCTTATGATTATAGAATAAAGTCAACATTAAAAACAAAAAAACTGCAGCCGTCGGGTCATTGGTTCCTTCATTGTGTGGGTGGGAGGGGCACAGAGGGGATTGTAGAATAAGGCTGATGCAGGGTCAGAGCTGTGAGCTCAGTCCTCAGCAGCTAAAAGGAAAGTAAATATCTTCTGTGCTCACCTGTGGACAGGTGAATTTTTTTTTCACATCTTGTGGTGATCCGGATCATTCGAGGCCCATAATGCACTGGTCAGGATCATCAGGAAGGTGAGTGAGGTGCACCTGCAGTATCCTATCAGCAGATAGCATCAGACGCACTGGAGGTTTGCTCTCTCTGAGTACTATCCAGTTATTTTATGCAACATTTTACTTCTACTCCACTACAATAAAGAGGGAAATATTGTAGTTTTTACTCCACTACATGAGTCTGACAGCTTTAGCTTTGAGGAACATGAACGTGTGAAATAAAAGATTCTAGTTCTGCCGCATTTCTTTTGTTTTTCGTACCTGAATCTGAAAATGTTCTAACCTGTTACTGTATCCTTCATGGGATGCAGCGAAAAATGAAATAAATATTTGATGGATAAAAAAGATTAAAAAGTGGTCAAATTAAATATAAGAATTAAAGAAACCCAGTTTGTGATTTTCTTTACTTTAACAAAAGAGCAAAGGACACTAGAAGAGGAGATGTGTGACATCACCAGACATCATTACAGGTTAGTTGATGATGTCACTGAGCAAATGACATGTGTGCTGATTGAGCCTGTAGATCTGAGCCAATCAGAAAAGAGTCTAAAGTTTTTACTGGTAAAAATATAGAGTAAAGCAGGAAGTGGATCTAAAACTGTTTCCTTTCAGCTCACAGTAAAAAGACGTCTATGAAATACTGACTCATTATGTTGAAGTGAGATCTGCACCCATGGTTTAACCCCTTGGACATACCTGCAAGATTCAGAGCCAATCACAGAGCAGGTTACAAACCTGGACCTCATTTGCAGAATATCTGTAAAGATTTTGAACTCTGTAGTAGAAAAACCTCACAAATCACATCTTCACACATGTCCAGATTGTCCAGATTATGTTTTCTAATTCTATTAGAGACCTAATAATCACCTGGTCTCTGTAGGCCTGTTGTTCATGTTGTTGTTCCTGCGATCGGCCACTAGAGGGAGGTGGAGGTAACATCACTGGAGGAC
Source organism: Chaunax sp. Z400 (assembly GCA_037577475.1). Lineage (NCBI taxonomy): Eukaryota > Metazoa > Chordata > Actinopteri > Lophiiformes > Chaunacidae > Chaunax > Chaunax sp. Z400. The sequence continues at coordinate 21,370,972 of CM075183.1, forward strand.
TGGACTGAATATTTCCATGAGAAAGACTTGACCTAAAAAAAACCTTTGCATCTGAGGGGGGGGAGTACAGTTATTATTTACCGTTAATTGATTGAAACTTTTCATGTGACAACATCGATCTATAATTTTTTTATTTTATCTTCAAGGGTCAACTTTTCTTAGGATTTTCTATTTGAAACAACTGATTACATTTGATTTAAAATAAAAAAAATGTTTTTACTTTTTAATACAAACAAACTTGATTGTGTCAAAATGAAATTTCAGCTGAATCAATATTTTTAGTTTAATAAGAAAATACAGACGTAATTTCACTGCAAGACAAAAGTTTAGTAGCTGCATTCATGCTGATGCTCTTCACTGAGAGTCACAGAGTTCAACGTGTTCATTCTAACTCCACTTTATTTTCATACAAAACAGGATACAACATGTTAGGCCGTCATAAAAAATAGTCTGTACAGAAGTTTGCGACTGTTCTAGAACAATCTGGTTGTGTAGGATTATCTACAGATATGTACAGAACGGTTCAGACATGAACCCAATCTGGATGTGAAGATGACTTTTGTCATCTACTACTACTGTTTGAAGTTGCTGCTATTCAGATGCAAAACACACAATAATATAACAAAAAAGTGTTTTTTTTTCAGAACTGAGAGGGTTCAGAAACCAAGTTAATACTTAAATAAAGGCTTATTTAACCTCTACTGATTTAAAGCCTGGTATAATAACCGCTTCGTGGTGATACTCTGACTCCTAACAGAATGGAAAATGATGCCTCTGTCGTCCCCACCGACAACAAATATGTCATAAAACTGGACGATATTTTATGTCAATGTCTGGTTTTCCCGCTCCAGTCGTGTGATGTTGGGGAATGGTTACAAATGACACGACACCATATTGTATGACAGCAAATAAAATAAAAACATCATAGTATTTCCTCGATCACTCCTTCAAAACAAAATCTGCAGCTTTGATAAAATGCGGTAATTATTAAATGATCTTTGGTCTCTTTCACACCACAGTTAAAGTCTGAAACTGTCAGCTACCTGTCAATCAAAAGGTGTGGGCAGTACTAGGTGATCTTTTATTTCCTCAGTCCTGGTGGCTAATGTTGCTCATTCTAATAACTCAAAACAAACAATACTTACTTCACTTCAGTGCAGATTCAGTCCCTATTGTGTTATTAGTGATATAGTGTGGTACCACAATCATTAACTTGAATAAACATGTTTGCAGATGACTACTTCCTGTCTGTCAGTCTTCCAACATGGCGGTTCAACCTGAGACTCAAACACTGGCGTGTTCCAGAAGCTTCTCAGCTCGCCATCCACAGGGTAAAGGGGATGAGGAGGGAGGGCAGGGCGGTGCTGAAGGATATTCCCAAACACGCCACCGACAGGAGTCCCAGCAGCGCCGTGAGGAGAGCGTTACGCTGGTCCCTGATCAGCAACTTCAGCCACTCACAAAACTAGAAGAGGAGAAATAATATTAATAAAACTGTTATTAAAATGAGTCAGTGAAGAAGTTAAAAAGCAGCAAAACCTCCTGTTGGAGAAACTCGAATGATTGGTGATATTTCTGATCATTAAATTAACTAATAATCTCAATAGTTTAAGGCTATCAATCAATCCATAAGTCATTTGACAGAAACATAAATTGCAACTATTTTCAATTTTCGTCAAACGTCCAACTGATATTATTTCTCACCATGTTCTACTGTTAAACATGAGGCCTGTATAAAGTGCATCAGGCTGGGCTCCGTTTGAAATGAGTTCCCTGACTGTTAAAAATCTTATCTTACATTATGATAGCAGTTTAGCTACCACAGAACAGAACAATATCGTCACTTAGGATGGCATAGACCTGTCTAAATAAAAAAAAATCTTGACAACAAGACAAGACATCAAAGCAAGGGAACAACACAAGCTAACATCAACGTTACCATGTAGTAGGCCATCTTTTTGACCATCTTGACATCCTCTCTGGTCCATTATAGCTAACTAGCTAGGCTAGCCAGTGACAAGTGAAGTAGCCTGTTGTCAAGGATACAGGAAGTGTGCTTTCAATGAAAATGGGAAACTGATGGTTACCTCTGTGACCTGAATGAATGCTAATAGACGAGAGGCTCAAACTGGACCTATGAGTGCAGCAGGCTCTGCTGCCCTCCTCCATCATCATCATCATCATCATCGGTGTGGACTGACTGCTGCTGTTTGGTCTCTGGCTCCGGGCTGAATGCAGCTCTTGTTCTCTGGACTTTTCCGAGGGGTGACCCAGATTTTCCTCTGGTTTTAAAGCACATGCTGAAACACTGAGGTGGAGGGAGGAGTGGACCAGTCTGTCCTTTTCTGTTTTGAGGCTTTTGTACCTGACAACCAGGACTTGGTTCTGTTGGTACTAGACTACAATACTTCCAGTCCTGGATCTAAGTTCAAATACCCCATTAAGCTTTGTGATGCTTCAAACTGAATTTATGTCGATTTTTTTTTTGTCAACAAAACAGATTAAGGATTTTACAGAAACAGATTATGTCTTAACATGCTCTGCACGTTACTGTTAACTTGTGGTTTTCTCATTCAGGCCTACAGTCTGACACGTTTTAAGGTGTTGATCCTAAGGTTCTGGTGTTGATCCGGATCATCACCTGGATCCAGAATGTTTTTAATTCTTTATCCGTGAAGTTGGAAGATAAAATCTGATAATTGTTCCACAATGATAATGTCTACAATGATTGGACAAAAATGACACGATGACATCACCATAAGATCTAGACCATAAGATCACCATATTCTGGATCTGGTGATCCAGAATGTTTACATGGCTTTTAGATGCTAAGCTGTTACTGCTGGGAGTAACTATTATGTATTATATGTATTGGTTTAAATATTTGTAGTGCTTATGATTATAGAATAAAGTCAACATTAAAAACAAAAAAACTGCAGCCGTCGGGTCATTGGTTCCTTCATTGTGTGGGTGGGAGGGGCACAGAGGGGATTGTAGAATAAGGCTGATGCAGGGTCAGAGCTGTGAGCTCAGTCCTCAGCAGCTAAAAGGAAAGTAAATATCTTCTGTGCTCACCTGTGGACAGGTGAATTTTTTTTTCACATCTTGTGGTGATCCGGATCATTCGAGGCCCATAATGCACTGGTCAGGATCATCAGGAAGGTGAGTGAGGTGCACCTGCAGTATCCTATCAGCAGATAGCATCAGACGCACTGGAGGTTTGCTCTCTCTGAGTACTATCCAGTTATTTTATGCAACATTTTACTTCTACTCCACTACAATAAAGAGGGAAATATTGTAGTTTTTACTCCACTACATGAGTCTGACAGCTTTAGCTTTGAGGAACATGAACGTGTGAAATAAAAGATTCTAGTTCTGCCGCATTTCTTTTGTTTTTCGTACCTGAATCTGAAAATGTTCTAACCTGTTACTGTATCCTTCATGGGATGCAGCGAAAAATGAAATAAATATTTGATGGATAAAAAAGATTAAAAAGTGGTCAAATTAAATATAAGAATTAAAGAAACCCAGTTTGTGATTTTCTTTACTTTAACAAAAGAGCAAAGGACACTAGAAGAGGAGATGTGTGACATCACCAGACATCATTACAGGTTAGTTGATGATGTCACTGAGCAAATGACATGTGTGCTGATTGAGCCTGTAGATCTGAGCCAATCAGAAAAGAGTCTAAAGTTTTTACTGGTAAAAATATAGAGTAAAGCAGGAAGTGGATCTAAAACTGTTTCCTTTCAGCTCACAGTAAAAAGACGTCTATGAAATACTGACTCATTATGTTGAAGTGAGATCTGCACCCATGGTTTAACCCCTTGGACATACCTGCAAGATTCAGAGCCAATCACAGAGCAGGTTACAAACCTGGACCTCATTTGCAGAATATCTGTAAAGATTTTGAACTCTGTAGTAGAAAAACCTCACAAATCACATCTTCACACATGTCCAGATTGTCCAGATTATGTTTTCTAATTCTATTAGAGACCTAATAATCACCTGGTCTCTGTAGGCCTGTTGTTCATGTTGTTGTTCCTGCGATCGGCCACTAGAGGGAGGTGGAGGTAACATCACTGGAGGACTGGACTGAATATTTCCATGAGAAAGACTTGACCTAAAAAAAACCTTTGCATCTGAGGGGGGGGAGTACAGTTATTATTTACCGTTAATTGATTGAAACTTTTCATGTGACAACATCGATCTATAATTTTTTTATTTTATCTTCAAGGGTCAACTTTTCTTAGGATTTTCTATTTGAAACAACTGATTACATTTGATTTAAAATAAAAAAAATGTTTTTACTTTTTAATACAAACAAACTTGATTGTGTCAAAATGAAATTTCAGCTGAATCAATATTTTTAGTTTAATAAGAAAATACAGACGTAATTTCACTGCAAGACAAAAGTTTAGTAGCTGCATTCATGCTGATGCTCTTCACTGAGAGTCACAGAGTTCAACGTGTTCATTCTAACTCCACTTTATTTTCATACAAAACAGGATACAACATGTTAGGCCGTCATAAAAAATAGTCTGTACAGAAGTTTGCGACTGTTCTAGAACAATCTGGTTGTGTAGGATTATCTACAGATATGTACAGAACGGTTCAGACATGAACCCAATCTGGATGTGAAGATGACTTTTGTCATCTACTACTACTGTTTGAAGTTGCTGCTATTCAGATGCAAAACACACAATAATATAACAAAAAAGTGTTTTTTTTTCAGAACTGAGAGGGTTCAGAAACCAAGTTAATACTTAAATAAAGGCTTATTTAACCTCTACTGATTTAAAGCCTGGTATAATAACCGCTTCGTGGTGATACTCTGACTCCTAACAGAATGGAAAATGATGCCTCTGTCGTCCCCACCGACAACAAATATGTCATAAAACTGGACGATATTTTATGTCAATGTCTGGTTTTCCCGCTCCAGTCGTGTGATGTTGGGGAATGGTTACAAATGACACGACACCATATTGTATGACAGCAAATAAAATAAAAACATCATAGTATTTCCTCGATCACTCCTTCAAAACAAAATCTGCAGCTTTGATAAAATGCGGTAATTATTAAATGATCTTTGGTCTCTTTCACACCACAGTTAAAGTCTGAAACTGTCAGCTACCTGTCAATCAAAAGGTGTGGGCAGTACTAGGTGATCTTTTATTTCCTCAGTCCTGGTGGCTAATGTTGCTCATTCTAATAACTCAAAACAAACAATACTTACTTCACTTCAGTGCAGATTCAGTCCCTATTGTGTTATTAGTGATATAGTGTGGTACCACAATCATTAACTTGAATAAACATGTTTGCAGATGACTACTTCCTGTCTGTCAGTCTTCCAACATGGCGGTTCAACCTGAGACTCAAACACTGGCGTGTTCCAGAAGCTTCTCAGCTCGCCATCCACAGGGTAAAGGGGATGAGGAGGGAGGGCAGGGCGGTGCTGAAGGATATTCCCAAACACGCCACCGACAGGAGTCCCAGCAGCGCCGTGAGGAGAGCGTTACGCTGGTCCCTGATCAGCAACTTCAGCCACTCACAAAACTAGAAGAGGAGAAATAATATTAATAAAACTGTTATTAAAATGAGTCAGTGAAGAAGTTAAAAAGCAGCAAAACCTCCTGTTGGAGAAACTCGAATGATTGGTGATATTTCTGATCATTAAATTAACTAATAATCTCAATAGTTTAAGGCTATCAATCAATCCATAAGTCATTTGACAGAAACATAAATTGCAACTATTTTCAATTTTCGTCAGCACGTCAGACACAAGTGTCAAACATGACCTCATCCAAGCCTCTCAAATATGAGAACATGTCCTTTAAGAAAATAATTAGCAAATTTATTGATGAAAGTAATTCCAGTTGCAGCCCAGTGGCTATTTTTACATTGATCATAATATCTAAATAATAAATCTGAATGAAAATTATTTAAGAGAAATTAGCCAATGACAAATAAAAACACCATTCCACTAAAATGCAGAGTCAAATCATGAATGCAGTCTTTTTTTTAAATAATCAATCCTCAAGATTAGCTTGATAGAAGGGGGCCAGAGGGGCCCACACCTTACACCTAACTTTTCGGTTTGGGGCCCCTAGAGGTTTGATGCGGCCCTGTTGAAATCGGTTGCTTTCTACATTTCCTCCCAAAGAACCCAGCTACATTTCATCCGGCACCAACTGAGACAAATGATTTGAGAATCTTTAACAGGAGGTTTCTCCTCCATAAATAACCTCCTCCTGTTTTCTGAGGTCAAGATGGACCTTTGGTGACAAGAAAACCTAAAGAAAAACTCTGTATGCTGATGTAGACCATGATGGATCCATTAGTCCTTGTTCATACAGAAATTGGAGCAGATTTCTTCTTGCATTCTTTCAAATACTAACTTCTGTCACTGAGCTAACATCTAGTTAAAGAACCAAGAACATAATTGACATGATGTTTATTTTATTGTGGGGCCCTCTGAGGCCCCTGCTGGCCCTCGTCCCTCCCCCCCTTCATGAACCAGTAAGAAGCCGACTCGGCTCCCAGACTGCAGGCAGGTCAAATGTTTAGGTTAGGAAGTGAAACTTGATCACGGAAAAACTCTCTCAGATGCAGGAGGGTGAACCACACAGTCTGAATGGACAAACAGGCTACGCCCCTCATATCCTCCATGTTTTTACACTTAAAAAACTCTAAACATGGAGGTCGCCAGACTCAAACGTCCAACTGATATTATTTCTCACCATGTTCTACTGTTAAACATGAGGCCTGTATAAAGTGCATCAGGCTGGGCTCCGTTTGAAATGAGTTCCCTGACTGTTAAAAATCTTATCTTACATTATGATAGCAGTTTAGCTACCACAGAACAGAACAATATCGTCACTTAGGATGGCATAGACCTGTCTAAATAAAAAAAAATCTTGACAACAAGACAAGACATCAAAGCAAGGGAACAACACAAGCTAACATCAACGTTACCATGTAGTAGGCCATCTTTTTGACCATCTTGACATCCTCTCTGGTCCATTATAGCTAACTAGCTAGGCTAGCCAGTGACAAGTGAAGTAGCCTGTTGTCAAGGATACAGGAAGTGTGCTTTCAATGAAAATGGGAAACTGATGGTTACCTCTGTGACCTGAATGAATGCTAATAGACGAGAGGCTCAAACTGGACCTATGAGTGCAGCAGGCTCTGCTGCCCTCCTCCATCATCATCATCATCATCATCGGTGTGGACTGACTGCTGCTGTTTGGTCTCTGGCTCCGGGCTGAATGCAGCTCTTGTTCTCTGGACTTTTCCGAGGGGTGACCCAGATTTTCCTCTGGTTTTAAAGCACATGCTGAAACACTGAGGTGGAGGGAGGAGTGGACCAGTCTGTCCTTTTCTGTTTTGAGGCTTTTGTACCTGACAACCAGGACTTGGTTCTGTTGGTACTAGACTACAATACTTCCAGTCCTGGATCTAAGTTCAAATACCCCATTAAGCTTTGTGATGCTTCAAACTGAATTTATGTCGATTTTTTTTTTGTCAACAAAACAGATTAAGGATTTTACAGAAACAGATTATGTCTTAACATGCTCTGCACGTTACTGTTAACTTGTGGTTTTCTCATTCAGGCCTACAGTCTGACACGTTTTAAGGTGTTGATCCTAAGGTTCTGGTGTTGATCCGGATCATCACCTGGATCCAGAATGTTTTTAATTCTTTATCCGTGAAGTTGGAAGATAAAATCTGATAATTGTTCCACAATGATAATGTCTACAATGATTGGACAAAAATGACACGATGACATCACCATAAGATCTAGACCATAAGATCACCATATTCTGGATCTGGTGATCCAGAATGTTTACATGGCTTTTAGATGCTAAGCTGTTACTGCTGGGAGTAACTTTATGGTTTTTGGCTGATCTTTTGTTTCCACTGCGACACTAAAAACATGCCGTCTAAGGATGTAAGGTTTGATGCTTTTAACGTCTACATCTGTCTCCTCTACACCCCCCCCCCCCCAGGAAGAACCATTAACCTCTGCGTCAAAAGCCACATCAAAGCGTTCGCCTCCAACTCTGCGCGTAAAAACTGTTACCAGGTGCGTAAAAAGCACCACCCGTTTCTGGATTCTCACCTTATCGGTCTGCAGGCTCTGCGCCGTGCCGTAGCGGCAGAAAGTGACGAAATGCTCGCAGTTGTTCCACAGCAGGCTGTAGGACACGGTGCCGACCAGCCGCTCCGCCCGCTGGGCCACCTCCTCCTCAGGCAGCGGGCTCCGGCGCACCGTCCGGTCCATGGCGTTAAGCAGGATCCCGGCTCCGTAAGCGAAGTCCTCCACCGAGTCCACGCGGATGCTCGCGCGCTTGGAGAGCACACCTAGCAGCAGCCGCGTGTTGGTCACCATCGCCTGGATTTGCTGGCTGTCCGCGGTCAGCGCCGGCAGGATGTCCGGGATGAGATGCGCCACCTGGTTGTCGCCCAGGTAGATGCCGAAGTGGGTGAAGAGAGTCCGCGGGACCTCCAGCAGGTCTCCCCGCTGGAACTTCTGAGGAGCGTCGGCGGGCTGCGGAGGGGATTCATCCCGGTCACAGCGCCTGGAGAGAGGCGGCTCTCCACCCAGAGGAGGAAGCAGACTGGACAGCTTGATGTGGGCGAGGAGGAAGAGCTTCTCCAGGAGGAAGGTGAGCGTGTCCAGCATGACTGCGACAGAACGGAGGAAAGAAAACTACAGAAGAAGGAGGACGAGAGAAAACCAGTCTTCTGTCTCCGTTCACTCCTCCGCTTCTTTCTGTTCTCTCTCGGTCCTTCCTGCAGATTTTGGCTCCCTTAGGAATTTGGAGACGGAGGGAAGAGGAGGACCGCGTGACGTCATGACTGTTGAGCGAGACTGAATGAATGAGAAACAGGAGGGCGTGAGGACACTGCTGGGTGCCAACCTGCCCTCCATCCAGGACCTCAAATATCACTGCAGACCCACAACCCCCAGTACCACTAATGCTTTAATAGACACTTACTTCTATTATAGGTGATAGTTTAGGCGTTAAAATGAACATTTTGAACCTGTAGGCTGCAGACAGACATAGTAGGAACCCATCAGACTGTTAGAATCAGTGTATTTACATCTGTTTTTACATATTTGCACTGTTTACAATGATAATGCACAAACGAGCAACAGATGGTTTATTTATTTATAAACAGTGGCGCCACCTTCAGGCAATAACTGCACTACATCTTTACCTTCTTTTACACACACTTTACTACAGGATTAATTTCACCTGAGATAGAGAATGTTCTTAAATATAATCACAAATATTAAAATCA
>CM075183.1:21385280-21672780 GCA_037577475.1 Chaunax sp. Z400
CATATTAAATTGAATGAGGAAGGTTAGATCACATTTTGAGGCGGATCCATTGCACTGAAAAATTGTTGGAGGCTCCACATCACAAAAACCACAATGTGGCTTTTAGGATTTTTACGTATCCGTTTTCCACAGTTCATCAGCTTCCTCTTTCTCCCAGTGTCTCTCTCTCTCTCTCTCTCTCAGTCCACCAGTGATTTGAGGTCAGGCAGTCCTCTCAGCTTCAAGTCCAGCAGCATCTGTCCGTAGGCTTTACCCTGAGAGAGAGAGAGAGAGAGAAGAAGAAGAAGAAACGTTAAAGAGCAAAGCGTTCTTCCAGAGTAAACGTTTCCACTTTACAGTTGTGTGTTTGAGTTTGATGGCTCAGAACCAGACTGTGAGGTGTTTTATTTGAAGTGCTGTGGATTCCAGTGAGGTGGTAAAAAAAAAAAACTTTACAGCGGCAGAACAAGGTGTGGAGAGGAAGAGGAGGAAGAGGAGGGTGAGAGGCAGCAGAGGCTACAAAGAAGAAGAAGGTGGTGCTAGGAGACAGGACTGCCTGAGGCTAGCTGGTTAGCATGCTAAGTCCAGTAGATAACTCTGAAGCACATTCTATTAGCTGTCATTTTTTAATTAAGTACAGTTTGTACATATTGCACTAAATCAACATTAAGTGAACATAAAATGTTTTTACAGATATATATATATACATATATGTATATATATTTTAGAACTGGACTAAAAACAGGGATCATGAGACTAAATGTGATACAAACTAATTGGATTAAACTGGATTTAAAAAAGAGCTGACAAAAACAACACTAGTGTGTTTTACCTGGGGGTCGCTGCGTAGAGACGCCACCCCTCCCCCTCCCAGTGAACTCTGCAGGACGAAGTTGAGGCCACGGATCCCCGGCAGGACGTAGCTGCAGACGACAAACAAACAAACAAAAAAACAATCGTAACCATGACAACATACAGCCAAATAAATCTGTGAAATCCAGACTGTCAAAATAAAGTCCTGTGACAACGTTCTATCGTCACACCCGCTGTGTGATGTCACCATGATGACGTCCCTGGAACTATAATTTATGGGAACTGGATTCGTAACCAACCACTAAACCAACAAAACAATATTCACTACATGAAAACAGACTGAAGAGAACATCAGGGTTTCAGACAGATGTGGGTCTGCAACAAATATGTCCTATTCTTTCGGATATACCTATAAAACTATATGGATCAATATCATTTGATCCTGTCTGGATCCTGGTTGTCTCTGATACACATTGGTGGATGTTGCAGGTTTCAATTTGTTCCTGTCCAGCAGCTGGGAAAAGACGCCCTATGGAAACTTAAATCTGGATCTGGATTTTTATGTGAATCCGCACCAAATCACAAACCCTCATAGACACCAACCCTAAATACACCTGATTTGTTTTTCCCCATAAAGATCCTGATTATAAATGGAAGAAATGTTGATACCTGAAATCTCTCTGCTCTGGCCATTCATCTACCTCTACATCTAAAAGTCTACCTTTACACAAAGTTTCATCACAATCCAAACTTATCTTGTGGACAAACAAACCAACGTGGTCACATGACCTCCGCCTGTCGATGGTGGAGGTAAATATTTCAATGTATTTACTACTTTCTGCATGGATACATGTTACCTGTTATTTACCGATATTGTTTTTGGTTTTTTACTTATAAATAATTCCCAGTATTTATTTATTGTTTAACGTAAATATTTTTTTTATTTTTGATGCGTCTCTGATGAACATTTGATAGATTCCAGACCGAACCACAACAAAAGCTTCTATTTCCTGATTGTTCGGCTTAAGCTGCAGGTGTGTGTGTGTGTCTGTGTGTGTGCGTGTGTGTGTGTGCAGTGTGCGTGCGTGTGTGTGTGTGTGCAGTGTGCGTGCGTGTGTGTGTGTGTGCAGTGTGCGTGCGTGTGTGTGTGTGCAGTGTGCGTGTGTCTGTGTGCGTGTATTTGTGTGCAGTGTGTGTGCAGTGTGCGTGTATTTGTGTGCAGTGTGTGTGCAGTGTGCGTGTATTTGTGTGCAGTGTGTGTGCAGTGTGCGTGTATTTGTGTGTGTGTATTTGTGTGCAGTGTGTGTGCGTGTGTTTGTGTGTGTATTTGTGTGCAGTGTGCGTGTGTCTGTGTGCGTGTGTCTGTGTGTGTGTGTCTGTGTTTGTGTGTGTGTGTGTGTGTGTGTGCGTGTGTGCAGTGTGTGTGCGTGTGTGTGTGTGCAGTGTGCGTGTGTCTGTGTGCGTGTGTGTGTGTTTGTGTGTGTGTGCGTGTGTGCAGTGTGTGTGCGTGTGTGTGTGTGTGTGTGTGTTTGTGTGCGTGTGTGCAGTGTGTGTGCGTGTGTGTGTGTGCAGTGTGCGTGTGTCTGTGTGCGTGTGTTTGTGTGTGTGTGCGTGTGCAGTGTGCGTGTGTCTGTGTGCGTGTGTCTGTGTGCGTGTGTTTGTGTGTGTGTGTGTGTGCAGTGTGCGTGTGTCTGTGTGCGTGTGTTTGTGTGTCTGTGTGCCTGTGTGCAGTGTGCGTGTGTGCAGTGTGCGTGTGTTTGTGTGTGTGTGTGTCTGTGTGCCTGTGTGCGTGTGTCTGTGTGCGTGTGTTTGTGTGTGTGTGTGCGTGTGCTGTGTGCGTGTGTCTGTGTGCGTGTGTCTGTGTGCGTGTGTTTGTGTGTCTGTGTGCGTGTCTGTGTGCGTGTGTGCAGTGTGCGTGTGTTTGTGTGCGTGTGTCTGTGTGTGCAGTGTGCGTGTGTTTGTGTTTGTGTGCGTGTGTCTGTGAGTTTGTGTGTGTGTCCAAACCTCCTGCAGCTTTAATGAGCGGTGGAGGTGCACTAATGAAGCGTCCGTGGAGGCAGGGAGGCGTTTTGGGGTGTGAGAGCAGATGCAGGTCAGCGAGCTTTACGGCCTCCACCTCTTCATTACGCTAATCGCTAACACGCCGCGCTCTGAGTCATCGCTCAAACACGTCTACCACCTGTGCTCAGCCGTTTCCCTAAACCCTACAAAATCCTAAAAAAGTCAGGATTTTATGGAACTGCAATGATTTGTAAATCCTTTATAACATGAATACACAAACTGATCAACTTTATTGTTTTTAAAAAAAAATATTTCTGAACAGGAGAAGGTTATATTTGATTTTAAACAGACGTCTGCATGACGATATAAAATCTTACATTGAGCGGTTTTGGTTTCTTTGGGTAGTTGTAATGTGTCTTTTTCAAACACACACGCAGCACTGGGAGAGTTTTATGACCCACTTCCACGTCAGGGTAATTGGTTTAGGATGGTACTTATTGTGCCCCCCCCCGCAGGAATTTAACTTCACTTAGAAACTTCAGTACGATCTGCTGCATGCGTTGAGGAGTCGTAACGGACAGACAGAAGAAGAAAACAAACATGGTGGAGCTCTCTCTGCTCGATCTCAACTTCTATCTCTTTACTCTCAGGTTGTGGTTCGGATTTCTGCCCTTTTTGTGTCTCATTGCTGAAGGCTAACGTCTGACTGTGATTACAAGAACCACAGCCGCTAATCGCTGCTGCGCGCGCGTGTGTGTGTGTGTGTGTGTGTGTGTGTGTGTGTGTGTGTGTGTGTGTGTGTGTCTGTGTGTGTGTGTGTGTGTGTGTGTGTCTGTGTGTGTGTGTGTGTGTGTGTGTGTGTGTGTGTGTGTGTGTATAATTTAGATCTGTTTTCACTCCTCAGATTTTTAATAATAAAAATAAAAACATTTCTGTTGTGTAGAGCAGATTATCATTAAATAGTTTTGTCACTGTCGGCATTTAAAAGATTAAACTTGGACTCAAAGTTTTTTGTAATTTTAATTCGATCTATTATGAAGAAAGATTTAACTTCATTCACGAAAACTATGACGACAAACGTTTGAAGACCTTCTTTTTCCCATGATTAAGACGAGACGACGCCAACGTCACACTAACTGTGACTAAATCAACATGAAATACTTTGCTGAAAAAAAGGAGACAAAATATTACAGACTGCTTTTATTCTTTATCCTAAGGGCGTGATAGGACCCTAAAGATGGTGGACTATGTCTGGGCAGGGTGGAGCCAGAGGAAACTGGTGGAGGCCCGCAGCGGTCCTGATGTCGGACCATCTAGTAGCCAGTCTGACCTGGGTATAGGGGCCAAAGGCTAATGGAACCATCTAGTATCTGGTTCCCTCTGAAGGTTCCTCAGGATATCTGGAGCTCAGAGTCTCAGAGTTTTATCTGGTAAACCAATGATTAGAGGTTATGAGGCTGAAACCATCTCAACCTATTGTCAAACTTTAAATGGGTAAGAAGCCTGCCGTGGTTGAAAATATATCAGCCAATCAGAACATGTTCGATGTCTGGATGTATTCCTTAAAGTGACATCAGACCCTGAACTTGGACACAGCTAACATCTAGTTTATTGCCCTGCTCTCGGCTCTCTCTCTCGCTCTCTCTCTCCCTCTCTCACACACTCACTATTTTCCCGCTCACCGTGTGACAGCGTTGTTCACCCCAGGCTGGATGAGGTGAGAGAAGTATTCCTCCACCACAGATGAAGTCAGGTGTTTCTTCAGGTAGGGGAAGAAGAGGGGATGACGAGATACCACACCTGAAGAAGAAGACAGAGTGAGTGTTCAGTCATGTTCATAAACACAACCCAGTTATTATGTATGTCTAATTTAAACTAGACTGGCACTCAACATCCACCAGATGTGGATCTCCACCAAAAATGTTAATCTAACGGGTTCTTGTCGGACTCATGCTCCATCCTTCCAACCTCTGTGGAAATCGGTTCAATAGTTTTTTGCTTAGCTAGTCAAAATGAGAAAAATATCTAAACTTTAATGATTTATGGATGTGACCCTGGCCCACAAAATGTTGTACCCCTGCCTTGAATTCAGACAGGAAGCCTAGCATCATAAGCTTAGCCTGCAGAACTCTGACGGGAACGTGGACTTCCTTAGCTCTGAAGTGTTTCTCACCAATGTTAGCTGAGTCTCCTTTGTCTCCACTCCTGGTGTAGGCCAGCTCCTCCAGTCTGTAGCTGTGGGGTCCGCTGGGCAGCTCTGGACAGACACCAGAAAACCAGAACCCCTTCAAACATGTCTGTTTGGCTCAGCTAACGGCGATCAAACACAGAAACAGATCCAGGCTTGTGATTTCAGGACGTATTTGCCGTTGCACATTAGCTGTATGGTGAACTTTTTCTTTGCATCGATTGTTTTTTTAAAATTCCTTGCTGTAATTCTTTTTTTTGTGTGTGTAATTGGCAGCTTGGCAACAGGAGTAATCACAAGCATGGAGGTACAGACGTGTGTGTTTGTGTGTATGTGAGCACCATGTGAATGCAGTGTTAGTGAAAGGATTCAAAAGTAGCACAGTTTGTACTTCTCAGGAGAAAACACACACACACACACACACACACACACACACACACACACACACACACACACACACACACACACACACACACAAACCATGGTAATCCTGATTATTCAGACGTCTGAACTGTTTCTCACCAACTTCTGACTGTTTTGAGTCTGATTTTGGCGTTAGTGAACTTTTTGTGTGCGTTTTTTTTATCATTTGTACAAACACAACGTGTGTAGTTTCAGATGATTCTGCTCTGCTGCTTTATGGAGGTAAATGGTCACGTGTTGCCCTCTGCAGGCAGACACCTGAAACTGCAGGAGTATCTACTGAATGTCATCTGTTCATGAATAACTCGTTATTTTCTTGAACACTTACAGAATCAGTCACAGGAATACAGAGAGGCTGCGGTGAAAATCAACCTCTGGCCTTCTTACCTGAAAGTCTTCACTGACTGAAGGAAGAGAGACTCATCGTGAGACTCAGGAAACCTCTTTAAAGCCCTGAAGGACCATTTCAAAACCATGCATGAAAGACCGTAGGAGTCTTTTCTCCTCATACCCCCCTCAAAGACCTTAACTCCTTCAGAACCCGTGACACACCTTTCATCTGAACCCATTTGTGGTGCTCTCTAAAAGGATCAATCAAGTTCCCTCAAGGAGAACACCTGGCAACTCCTTAGCCTCCTCTAAGGACCATCTGTGGCACCTCAAAGACCTCATTAACCCCCGAAGACCATTTCAGTCCTGTCAAGAACCTCCGGGACCCACTCTCTGGAAGGTTTTCAAAACTGAGCATAACATGGTCAAGTGCTTGTTTACCTATGTCAGGTACGTCCTCTCCTGGAGTGGGAGGAGCCTCCTGCTCAGTTGTGTCAGGCCCCGCCTCTGTGAGAGACTCCACCAGCTCTCCGCTGACGTGAACATCCACCTGCAGTGACAACAAGAAGTATTTGTGGCCGTATTTAGTCTCATTTGGAAAACTATAAATAGAAAGTGACATTTTTTTTCTCCATCGCTTACTTTTGCTGTTTTTCATTTAACAAAATATATTAAATCTTTTCTACATAAATAAATCCTGGATCAGCCAAATTTTTACAGTCTCTTTTCTGGACCACGCCCCATCCTTTCATGATGAATCGTGGGAATCGTCTTGCTGGAAAACCAACAAACTAACGGACACAGGTGAAAACATAACCTCATTGGCGGAGGTAACTAACTATTCTTAGTTGACAGTGTTTTGTGTCTCATCCATGTTCCAGTTTCTTTGCTAGAACCCAAAAAGTGTTGAGACAGCTCTTTTTTTTCTAGCAGCTCAAATCAAACTCGCCTTCAGCTGAGATTTGGGGTGCAGGAAGAAAAACGGCTTGAGGACCGGAGACCTGGAAACAACAGAGACAGAAAGAAGAAAAAAGTGTGTGAAACATTTCATTACATATCCTCTTGTTTATGTATGAG
This sequence comes from Chaunax sp. Z400, assembly GCA_037577475.1. Classification (NCBI taxonomy): domain Eukaryota; kingdom Metazoa; phylum Chordata; class Actinopteri; order Lophiiformes; family Chaunacidae; genus Chaunax; species Chaunax sp. Z400. The sequence continues at coordinate 21,392,092 of CM075183.1, forward strand.
GATAACATGAAATCTAAGCTTACTGCGAAGAAATGTACATGTTAATAAAATCAGAAACTCACACTCTGGGCCGTCCTCCTACAATACCGGTCAGTCCAGGAGCTGTGAGGAAGAGAAGAAGAGCAGAGGAAAGAAGTGAAAAGGTTGACAAATGTTCCGTTTTACCTTTTAAAGCACACAAAGACAATCATCCTAATAGTTCTAGTGAGTGTAGCAGCTGGTCTGGGTTCAGCCGTCCTGCAGGACTCAGCAAGAGTCACACAGAGTTCATGTTCATGTGTGTGTGTGGTAGATTTGAACTTGTCACCATAAACAAAAATCCATATTTGGTGAAAAGAGGTAATGACCCTCCTTATCTGCAGGAACACAGCCTGCAGCCAGCTGATGATGACTGTTTACTCTGTAGTCAGAGGATCCCAATGACTTGTGACTAATATATTTATTATGTAAGGGCATTCAGTCGAGTTCATACCTCCACCGAGAAACAACACTTCTCCAGTTAATACCCAGGAGCTGAAGTAGAATAAAACCTGAAAACACATATCTGTTCTCAATAAACAATGTTTCTGACAATTTAAAAGACAAAATGAAATTTTAGCTGTTTGTTGTTTTTTTTTAAATTGATGGAAACGTTAAAAAAAACAAAAAAAAACCTAATCACACAGTTCTGAACATGAGAGGAAAAAGATCCTTGATCCAGACTCACACCAAAATGTGTGCCCTGGTGAGACGAACCTGAAACCTTTCTTCTGTTGGTTATGGGTGTGAATGTTGGACCATCGGTTCCCGTTACAGAAATGGTTGGACTCAAATCACAGTAAAGGTTCATTTGTGCTCCATTCATGTACGACAATAGATCCGTTTCAAACGGTGTGTCCGTCAACTCCCACATACTTCCATGTTGACATCGATAGGTCCACAAGAGGGCAGCGAAGAGTCAAACGTTTGGATAACAACAAACATGGCGACAGTCGGAGGAGGTTGTGATAATGTACCCAGTAAATACAAAGCAATCACAAGCAGAGGTAACCATGTACTCGGTGGTGGTCTGTGAGGTCATGAAATACATCGAGACTTGAGGAAGCAGAGTTTTTACACTTTTTAACAACTTTTTTTTCTTCTTCGTTGTCGTGCCTTTGGCTACGCTCAACCATTTCCGGTGGTGTTGCCCTGTTTCATCCGTCTCATCCGTATCTGTAACCTCTCTGAAAACATGCCCACATAGATATGAAATGAACCCAGAGTCCGTCCGTATCCGTCTTTTTTACGTAGAGCATAAATGGGCCTTAACCCGACGTCACAAGGAGGAGGAGGTAGTTTTCTGAAAATGTTCTACCCTCAAGAAGTTCTGATGGACCCTGAACGACCCTTTAAAGAGGGTATTTATTAAAGCTGCACAAACCAGCAGGTTGTTTACTCAGACTGTAGATGGAGTTTATCTCATGTGTGCGACTGGTCAATAAGTGCATTTCTAGTTTTTACATTTTCCAGTGTGAATGCTAACTCCACTTATCTACACCACGGTGTGTTTCCAGGTATTGGAGGGTCCCACTCTGCATACATTTAAAAGTACACTAAAGCTTTTAGTGACTCCAGAGGGAGCCTCAAAAGACATCACTTGAGTCAGCATCAGTTGGAGACTACAAGTTTAAATGAAGAGAGCTGACCCGTCCTCTGAAGCTGCTCCCCATCTATGCACACAAGACTATGAATGTCTGGTTGAGATGCATTGTGGGTAATGCAGATGCAAGGATTTGACAAGAGAGAATGAAAAGTGTCTGTCATACCCATGCCGGTCCCTGCAGGTGCGATTTCTCTGGAAAAGAGTTCTAGAGCTTTCTTCTGTTTGTGGTGGACGGAGATCCAGATGACTGCCTCTCTGGAGTCCTGCAGGCACACAAAACAAAACTCACCACCTTGATATGTTTTTATTTCTTAAGGATCTCTTCTAGCCTGGGGATCTGTCTCAGGATCCCCAGGAGGAGCTGGAAAGGGTTGCTGATGAGAGGGACTCCTGGAATACCCTGCTGTCACCACGACCCGGCCCGGGACAAGCAGAAAACCTGTTGGACTTTCTTCTGCATGCCTCTGAGAGGAAAGAGAGAAAAGACAAAGAAAAAGTGAAGAAGGGGCAGAAGACTGAGTTAAAAGAAGAGAAGCAGCCAAGAGAGAGGAGAGAAAACAAGAGTGTGGGAGGTTAGAGGCGTGAAACAGGCTTAACTCCGACCCTGACCTCCTTCTGGTGGAGGAGACGTTCTGGAGGTATAAAAAGAGTCTGTGATCGAGGGACAGTTTAGGAGCGTGAAACAGGCTTTAGTCTGACCCTGACCTGCTTCTGGAGTTAAAGTAAGAGAGACGGATGGATGAAGAGGAGAATGAAGAAGAGTTAGAAACTACAGAGAGGCAAAGCAGCAAAGAGGAGTTTATTATTTTAATGATGTTTAGAAAGGACTAAATATTTACCCAGTTTAACCTCATTTCCTCCACTAAGGAGGTTATGTTTTCACCCACGTCTCTTTGTTTGTTTGTTTGTTGGTTGGTTTGTTAGCAGGACTTCACACTCAGTAGAGCCCAGACCTCCGCCGAGTCCTACTAACTATCCCCTATGTAAACATTCAAATCTGGTGGATCCAGATTTTTATTTGGATCTGCACCAAACTGCACAAACTCATACCAACCCCCTAAATATGTCTGGTTCTTTTTGCGTCATAAAGATCCATTCTTTATTCCCTGAGAAATTTTAAACAAATGTTGAAAATGCTCCCAATCTTAAAGAAAGTGAAAAAAACAAAACAAAAACAACCTCCTGGATCCGCCCCTTAATCTGGATCCACAAGAAAATTTAATGGGGTCTCTTCTGACCCAAAATCCATCCTCCCACCAAGTTTCATGGGAATCTGTTCAGTAGTTCTTGTAATCAGACTTAAAAAAGTAATAACCTTGTGTGTGAGCAGTTTAAGCACCGCCCCTTCCAAGTACGGATATGGATAAAGATAATTTGGTTGGTTGAACACATACAGATAAAGATATACCCACTCATCCCGACCATCAACTGATCCTGCTAGAGAAGTATTTCTCTCATTTTTCCAGAGAACTTCTGTCTTCTGGACGTTTCTTGCGACACTCACTAAACCAGCTCAGCAACTAAATCTAAAAGAGATGGTGTGTTTGAGACAACTGGTGCCAATGCTGCTATGTGTGTATGTGTGTTACCTTGGTGTAAGCGTTGGCGCCGTACGTGTCCTCGGCTCCGAGGACCTGGACGTTGACGGTGTTGAAGTCGTCCAGGCCTAACTGCTTAAACATGTGCCTCGTCCTGCACAGACAGAGTTACTGCTGAAAACCAACGTTTAGAGGCGGCGTCTGCACACAGGAAGTCCTTCTTATCGTACGCACCGTTTGATGATGCTGTCTGCGGTCCGCCGGGCCTTTTCCGCCGCTCTCGGTCCCCCCACTGGACACACTGCCGTCGCCCTAAACCCATCCATGTAGGTAGCACACACCTGGGTGGACGAGGGGAGGAAGACGGAAATCAGCGGCTGATTTGTGTTTCAATTTGGAAATCAGACAAACAAAATCGACTTAAATAAAATATGTCATGCAGATGTTTTACCTTGTAGTCATGTGACGGAGCGAAGCCTTTAGCCCCCGTCACTCTGACAGCACCTCCTTCTACACCTGAAACCATTGTGAGGAAATCAAACATTTATCAATCATTTCTCCAATGTGAGCATTTTGACACACGTCAGTCGACATCTGAAGACGTCACCTCCTGAGGAACTGACATTTTACATCTGAAATACATGTTTCTGTGAAGATGAGGTCTCCCTGTTTTCCAGCAATGGCCATGTTTACTGAAGGGATGTGTTGTGGAGTTCAAGAAGTTAAACTGGGACAGAACGAAGAAGTAACTCTCAAACTGCTGTGAGACTCCGCTGTCATTCGAAGGGGCAGGAAGATGTTTCGGAGACCGACCCCCGACCCACGCAAGCCTTTCCCTCAGCCCGACAGACTCGCCATGGTTCGGCCTCGGGGATCGAGAAGTGGCTGAAGAGGCTCAATTAGATGAAAATATTTACATTTTTAGAGACAACAGGAGCTAAAAGTTCACGTCCCCCCTCTGACATGGGACATTCTGATCCACAACTCAGTCTGTCGTGGATGAGACAAAATCTGCTTTAAAAGCAGCTTCAAGGTTCACTTGAGTGTTTCATGTAAAACTTAATGATTTGTAGTTTCACATGAAACACAGTCTTCACTAAACACGTGAATTGTTAACTCCTCTTCCACTGACAGAACTAAAAATAAAGTCAACTTCCTGTTGAAAATTGGACAGAATTACGCATCAACACAACTCTCAGAAATGTCACCAATGTTCATTTGTTCCAGGACTATTTTTAGGTTTTTAGAAAAGAATAAAACGACGTGTGAAATGTTTGTTTGGTGAATGTCAGGGTTTCATCACAGGTCGAGTATCTGTAGGTGAACGAAAAGTGTTTGAGGAATATCAAGACATCAGGAGCCTTGGTGATGTAGTTTTATTTAACAGAGAACTGGTTTGAACAGACCAGATTGAAACCAGTGGGATGAAAGTTCATGCGTGTGCCGTGGTGGAGAAGTGGGTTGTGAAATATTCTGGAGTTTCTCCAACATATTTTGATCGTTTATTAAGCATAAAGTCAAAACTCTGGGAGCTCAGATTCCTCTCTGGACCAACTCTACTCAGCTATGAAACAGAGGGCGAAGAGTTTCTTATCGGTGAGGAAGGGTTGAGAGAAGGTTCTGGAGTTCATGTGACGGTTAGACGCTGCAGCAGAGCTCTAGACGGGTTCAATCTGGGTTGATGTTTAGTTTTGAAGAAAAGGAGGAGAAATCAGTAATGGCTGATTAAGAGTTTACTGAAGAGTTCAATCAGGGTTTGTTTAAGGCTGCCGGATGGATGTTTAACGGTTATAAAAACAGTCAACAGTTCAGCCTGTGGTTGTGTCCTCAACTGGCTGCTGTGTGTCTGCCTGTGTGTCTGCCTGTGTGTCTGCCTGTGTGTCTGTCTGTGTGTCTGTCTGTGTGTCTGTCTGTCTGTCTGTCTGTCTGCAGCACCTGGTACTTCCTTGATGACCACCTGGCTGAAGTCACAGGTGACATCAGGCAGCAGGTATCGCTTCGGGTCTCCGATCTCGTACACCAGCTGCTCCGCCACCGTACCGAAGGAGACGAGGCCGCCAGTTTTGGGCGGTTTGGAGAGGATGAAGGAGCCATCGCTGGAACACTCCACCACCGGGAAACCCATGTTGTCCCTTAGCATAAAATAAATAAATAAAAGCACATATTTGGTCTGAAGCCTCCTTCCACTGAGCCCTGTCATACGCAGGGCTGTGCATCTTTCAATTACTTTAGGAAAACTGTTACAAATAACAGGCACCATGAAAAAAATCAGAGAATTTACATTCATCACTGCCTGTAACATCCAGCTAGGACTGAATCAGCTCCGACATTCAGGACAAATTATTCTGCTTGAAGCCAAAGGAAAACGCTCTGATCTAAACCAGAAGTCAGTCTGATTGATCATCATTTAAGGTTTCTTTCATCCACAGTTTGACGCTGAGAGACATTCTGCTTGTTTGTCAGCAGAGGAGAGACCCTCAACATCAGATCGTGGTTTAAAGTCTGTCCGTAGCAGGCAGGAGGCAGAACCTCCACTAGATGTGAGTATGTCTCTGGGATCCTCCACAGGTTCTGATCTTGACGGAGACGTTTTGTGGGGATCGGTGGTAAAATCTGGAACAGACTGTTTCTTCTTGTGGTCGTGAACCGGATTGGAAACATTCTGGAGCGAGACCAGTCTTCAGGTCAGGTCAGATCAGATCAGATCAGATCGTCGTGTCCAACAGTTGGATTTCTGCAAGACGTTGAGCCTTTTTTGTTTTTCTTAAAACAACCTACAGGTCAGCATCTGAACTTTGTTTCAAGACCTGGAAATCAATAAATTAGGTTTTAAAAACCTTTTCCAGGAGGTTCCAGACCAGGTTCCAGACCTGTGTGGGAAGCCTGAGTCTTACCAGTCAGGAACTTTGTGCCAGTCGGTGAAGATTCCTCCTGTACTCTGAGCTCCACATTCAATCAGGTGACCTGCAAGACTGACACACACACACACCTTAATTACAGCTGCAAACAGTTACTTTGAACTTCTCATGAACATTTTGTAACTCATAACTCATCATGGACTTTTTCCATCACAGAACATGAAACCATTCATTCAACAGACACATGAACTAGATAGAGTCTGGCTCTACGGGTCATTTATTTGCAACGTTAGATCTTCATCAGACAAAACTTTAGTGCCAAAATGTCATAAATGAAAGTAATTCTGCAAGTTCCTGGCTTAAAAACAGATGTGTGAAGTATTCTTTTGTGTGTCTGTGTGTGTGTGTTTGTACCTCCCTGCTGCCAGCAGGTTATAGTCAGTCCTCTCCCATCCGAACTGCAACAGATAACAATCGGAGAGACGTTACTGACCTGTGCCTCATTACTGTCTCTACTGACAGGGAAGAAACTGAATTTTTATAACCACATGACATCACATGACCTGCGATGTGATTTATTGTGCATGAAATAATACACTGTGGAGGCCTTCATTAAAACAAAGAACACACAGAGTCCTGTTTCCCCATCACTATGAAAGCATGACTGAGAAGGATGGAGCGGCCTCCTGCACAACTATCTACTGTCTTATTCTGTGCAGGATGTTTCCTGACAGCCTGCAACCACATACAGAAACGTTTCACAGCTAACTGCCAACAGCAGGAAAAAAAGACAAGTACAACATAAATGAAAACCTCCTGAAAGCTAGAACGATGTTTTTAACACATGCAGAAAAGTCAGGATACACATATTTATAAGGAACATACGGTGTGCATGAGCGGCCCCAGAGCCAGAGCGCTATCCACACAGCGTCCAGTTACCACGATGTCCGCCCCGAGATCCAGACAGCGAAGGATAGGAAGAGCCCTGAGACAGAGAGAGAGAAAACGTGTGAAGTAAAAAAAATAAATAAAAAAAACCTCAGAGTTTCATACCTGTGACTCCTCGGTTGTAGTAAAACTGATATTAAAGATTGTGGGTCAGTGTTCTTACCCAAGGTAAGCATTCATACTATGGACCGTTTTAGGCAACTGTTGTCTGCTGTCGTCTTCCACCATCTTTACTTCAGACAGGCTGGTTCTCTGGGAGAGGATGAGGATGAAGATGAAGATGAGGGTGGCGAGAGGAGGTAACAGCGTCAAATCCAAGCAAACCAATGCAGCTAATGTAAGGAATGTACTGCTATAGAGGCCTTACATGAGGCATGAGGTCATCACCGGTCACCACGGCAACCTTGAGGTCCAGACCAGCCTTTTTAATGACTTCCTGAATGGCCTCAGCACAAGCCAGAGGGTTCACACCTCCTGCATTACTAATGACACGAATTCCTGCAGGGGAGAAGAGGTCGACGATTACATTCAGTACGCCAGTGAACGTGTCAGGAAACTGTGCAACCAGAGACACAGCGGGACGCTCTAAAAACGGCATCATGACACGCAATACTAAAAATAATCATCATAAGATGACGATGCAATCAGTAGAGTATGTATCGAATCTGGATCTGCACCACATCATCACATAAATCATCTGGATTTATTCCTAAAACTGAGGGCTTTAAACAATATAATCTCAGCTGCTAGTTGTGTGTTTGTTGCTCTATCTGTTAGCATGTAGCAGCTAAATAAAGATCAACCCCTAACAAATATATATTTAGATCCTATAGATCTGGACCTGCACTGATAGATATCAACACCATAAATATGTGACTTTTACATCATGAACTATGGACTGTTTCTACACAGATTAACAAGTAAGTGTCTAAAATACTCTCTCGTGCAATGCTACAATAATAACAAACAAAGTGAAAGACACTGGTGAAAACATAACCACCCTGACGGGGATAAAACAAAACCTTCCTAAAGTAATGAAATAAAAATCCAAACTAAGAACAATCAGATGAAGGAGACACAACCAATGAGACCAGAGGCTGAAACTTCACTGAATGATGTTTTATGTCCTAACATGGAACCCGTAGATGGCAGAACAGGTCATGTGATGCGTTTCACTCACCTTTCCTGTGGATGTCGTTAATGAATGGAGCGAGAGCGACCTGGACAAAGTCTGGAGTGTAACCCAGATTCTACAAGAGGACAGGGGCACAATCATAATCACATCCACTTACATAATTATTATTGTTATACATACTAGTATTTGCTATATATTTTTCAAATTATTTATTAGCTGTTCTTGTTGCTTTACATCTATATGTACCACTTTTCCCCTCTCTCTCCCAACAGTCGGGGTCTGCTGTGCACAACAAGCAGTACAGTGGTTCGAAATTAAATTACGGAGAGAGAGAACAGAGAAAACACCAGCACTTCATATGATGTCTGAGGACTGCAGTGAAAGGTGGAGTCACTCGGCCAGTAAAGACGCAAAGACGTGGGACTCACTGGCATCTTGGCCTTGGCGGCGGTGAGCAGAGACATGGTGATCTCACTGAGGTAGTCAAACACCAGGAAGTCCAGCTTCCCACCGTGGATCAACTGAGGAACTTAAAACACACAAACACAGTCCATTTACTTTTGTCATTAGTAGAGTAGCAGCATAGCGGTTTATAATAATACAACCTTCCAGTTGTGTGGCAACGTTTTGGTTTAAAGAAGTTCACTAAGGATGGTATAGTTGATAAAAACATGGTTGTTTGTAAAAAGTTGTGAGACAGAAGTGAAATTCTCAGGTGGAACATTGACTTTGATGTCTCCTTTGGCGTAAAGATCATCCTTTGTTAATGACAAAAGTTTTGATGTCCCAACAGTCATAGTCACCTAAACACGTCGTCAACCGAGACAACTGTCTTTTACGGAGAGTAAAAGCACAGTAACATGGGTCAAACATGGGTCAAACATGGGTCAAACATGGTCAAACATGGGTCAAACATGGTCAAACATGGGTCAAACATGGGTCAAACATGGTCAAACATGGTCAAACACGGGTCAAACACGGGTCAAACACGGGTCAAACACGGGTCAAACACGGGTCAAACATGGTCAAACATGGGTCAAACATGGGTCAAACATGGGTCAAACATGGTCAAACATGGGTCAAACATGGGTCAAACATGGGTCAAACATGGTCAAACATGGTCAAACATGGTCAAACATGGTCAACCATGGGTCAACCATGGTCAACCATGGTCAAACATGGGTCAAACATGGGTCAAACATGGTCAAACATGGTCAAACATGGTCAAACATGGTCAAATATGGTCAAACATGGGTCAAACGTGGTCAAATGTGGGTCAAACATGGGTCAAATATGGGTCAAATATGGTCAAACGTGGGTCAAACGTGGGTCAAACGTGGGTCAAACATGGTCAAACATGGTCAAACATGGTCAAATATGGTCAAATATGGTCAAACATGGTCAAATATGGGTCAAATATGGTTAAACATGGTCAAACATGGGTCAAACATGGGTCAAACATGGTCAAACATGGTCAAACATGGTCAAACATGGTCAAACATGGGTCAAACATGGGTCAAACATGGTCAAACATGGTCAAACATGGGTCAAACATGGGTCAAACATGGGTCAAATATGGGTCAAATATGGTCAAATATGGTCAAATATGGGTCAAACATGGTCAAACATGGGTCAAACATGGGTCAAACATGGGTCAAACATGGGTCAAACATGGGTCAGACATGGGTCAAACATGGGTCAAACATGGGTCAGACATGGGTCAAACATGGTCAAACATGGTCAAATATGGGTCAAATATGGGTCAGACATGGGTCAAATATGGGTCAGACATGGTCAAACATGGGTCAAACATGGTCAAACATGGTCAAACATGGGTCAAACATGGTCAAACATGGTCAAACATGGTCAAACATGGGTCAAACATGGTCAAACATGGTCAAACATGGGTCAAATATGGGTCAAACATGGGTCAAACATGGTCAAATATGGTCAAATATGGGTCAAACATGGTCAAACATGGGTCAAACATGGTCAAACATGGGTCAAACATGGTCAAATATGGGTCAAATATGGGTCAAACATGGTCAAATATGGGTCAAACATGGGTCAAACATGGGTCAAATATGGGTCAAACATGGTCAAATATGGTCAAATATGGGTCAAACAGGGTCAAACATGGTCAAATATGGGTCAAACATGGTCAAACATGGTCAAACATGGGTCAAACATGGGTCAAACATGGTCAAACATGGTCAAACATGGTCAAACATGGGTCAAACATGGTCAAACATGGGTCAAACATGGGTCAAACATGGGTCAAACATGGTCAAACATGGGTCAAACATGGTCAAACATGGTCAAACATGGTCAAACATGGTCAAACATGGGTCAAACATGGGTCAAACATGGTCAAACATGGGTCAAACATGGGTCAAACATGGTCAAACATGGGTCAAACATGGGTCAAACATGGGTCAAACATGGTCAAACATGGTCAAACATGGTCAAACATGGTCAAACATGGGTCAGACATGGGTCAAATATGGGTCAGACATGGTCAAACATGGGTCAAACATGGTCAAACATGGGTCAAACATGGGTCAAACATGGGTCAAACATGGTCAAACATGGGTCAAACATGGGTCAAACATGGTCAAACATGGTCAAACATGGGTCAAATATGGGTCAAACATGGGTCAAATATGGTCAAATATGGGTCAAACATGGGTCAAACATGGGTCAAACATGGGTCAAACATGGGTCAAACATGGTCAAATATGGGTCAAACATGGTCAAATATGGGTCAAATATGGGTCAAACATGGTCAAACATGGTCAAATATGGGTCAAATATGGGTCAAACATGGTCAAATATGGTCAAATATGGGTCAAACAGGGTCAAATATGGTCAAATATGGGTCAAACAGGGTCAAACATGGTCAAATATGGGTCAAACATGGTCAAACATGGGTCAAACATGGGTCAAACATGGTCAAACATGGTCAAACATGGTCAAACATGGGTCAAACATGGGTCAAACATGGGTCAAACATGGTCAAATATGGGTCAAACATGGGTCAAACATGGTCAAACATGGTCAAACATGGGTCAAACATGGGTCAAACATGGTCAAACATGGTCAAACATGGGTCAAACATGGGTCAAACATGGGTCAAACATGGGTCAAACATGGTCAAACATGGGTCAAACATGGTCAAATATGGGTCAAACATGGGTCAAACATGGTCAAACATGGGTCAAACATGGTCAAACATGGGTCAAACATGGTCAAACATGGTCAAACATGGGTCAAACATGGTCAAACATGGTCAAACATGGTCAAACATGGGTCAAACATGGGTCAAACATGGGTCAAACATGGTCAAACATGGTCAAACATGGTCAAACATGGGTCAAACATGGTCAAACATGGGTCAAACATGGGTCAAACATGGTCAAACATGGGTCAAACATGGGTCAAACATGGTCAAACATGGGTCAAACATGGGTCAAACATGGGTCAAACATGGGTCAAACATGGTCAAACATGGTCAAACATGGTCAAACATGGTCAAACATGGGTCAAACATGGGTCAAACATGGTCAAACATGGGTCAAACATGGGTCAAACATGGTCAAACATGGGTCAAACATGGGTCAAACATGGGTCAAACATGGGTCAAACATGGTCAAACATGGTCAAACATGGTCAAACATGGGTCAAACATGGTCAAACATGGGTCAAACATGGGTCAAACATGGTCAAACATGGGTCAAACATGGGTCAAACATGGTCAAACATGGTCAAACATGGGTCAAACATGGTCAAACATGGGTCAAACATGGTCAAACATGGGTCAAACATGGGTCAAACATGGTCAAACATGGGTCAAACATGGGTCAAACATGGTCAAACATGGGTCAAACATGGGTCAAACATGGTCAAACATGGGTCAAACATGGGTCAAACATGGGTCAAACATGGGTCAAACATGGTCAAACATGGTCAAACATGGTCAAACATGGTCAAACATGGGTCAAACATGGGTCAAACATGGTCAAACATGGGTCAAACATGGGTCAAACATGGTCAAACATGGGTCAAACATGGGTCAAACATGGGTCAAACATGGGTCAAACATGGTCAAACATGGTCAAACATGGGTCAAACATGGGTCAAACATGGGTCAAACATGGGTCAAACATGGGTCAAACATGGTCAAACATGGGTCAAACATGGTCAAACATGGTCAAACATGGGTCAAACATGGTCAAACATGGGTCAAACATGGGTCAAACATGGGTCAAACATGGTCAAATATGGTCAAATATGGGTCAAACAGGGTCAAATATGGTCAAATATGGGTCAAACAGGGTCAAACATGGTCAAATATGGGTCAAACATGGTCAAACATGGGTCAAACATGGGTCAAACATGGTCAAACATGGTCAAACATGGGTCAAACATGGGTCAAACATGGGTCAAACATGGTCAAATATGGGTCAAACATGGGTCAAACATGGTCAAACATGGTCAAACATGGGTCAAACATGGGTCAAACATGGTCAAACATGGTCAAACATGGGTCAAACATGGGTCAAACATGGGTCAAACATGGTCAAACATGGTCAAACATGGTCAAACATGGGTCAAACATGGTCAAATATGGGTCAAACATGGGTCAAACATGGTCAAACATGGGTCAAACATGGGTCAAACATGGTCAAACATGGTCAAACATGGTCAAACATGGTCAAACATGGGTCAAACATGGGTCAAACATGGGTCAAACATGGTCAAACATGGTCAAACATGGGTCAAACATGGGTCAAACATGGGTCAAACATGGTCAAACATGGTCAAACATGGGTCAAACATGGTCAAACATGGGTCAAACATGGTCAAACATGGGTCAAACATGGGTCAAACATGGTCAAACATGGTCAAACATGGGTCAAACATGGTCAAACATGGTCAAACATGGTCAAACATGGGTCAAACATGGGTCAAACATGGTCAAACATGGGTCAAACATGGTCAAACATGGGTCAAACATGGTCAAACATGGTCAAACATGGGTCAAACATGGTCAAACATGGGTCAAACATGGGTCAAACATGGGTCAAACATGGGTCAAACATGGTCAAACATGGGTCAAACATGGTCAAACATGGGTCAAACATGGTCAAACATGGGTCAAACATGGGTCAAACATGGTCAAACATGGGTCAAACATGGGTCAAACATGGGTCAAACATGGGTCAAATATGGGTCAAACATGGGTCAAACATGGGTCAAACATGGTGACGCTGACAGGAGACTTTGGAGGAAAATACAAATCAAACTCAGCGCAGACATAGAACTAGACCAACACAGTTACAAGGTTACAATCAAAGACCTTTGGCCTTACAGGATCGTTGACTCTGAGTTATTATCCATGTTACAAATACGTAACGTATCAGACCCTAAACATGTTTGATATCATGTTGTGTTGAATACCGTTAATTCACTAGTTACTCGTCATTTACTTGTAAGATGACTGTGTTTGCTTGTGTAAACCATTATTCAGGATAAGAGGAAACTGTAGGAACAGTCTTGGTGTGAACAGCAGTAGGATATCCTCTGTAGTGTTGAAAGAACACCTGCAACTGACTTGTTTTAAAACTTAACTAAAATTACTGGAAGTTCTTTTATTTTTACACAAAGTTTAGTCAGACTGAAATATCTTTATTTAAATAACCACCAAAGGCAGAAACTATTTTCCAGAGTCGGTTTGAAAAGCTACACAGGTAAAGCACCTGTAGGATGTTTATGTTTAGCATCCTGAAGCTAATGCTAGTCGTTTAGCTGACACAGTATTTATCGCTGTAACTTACCCGAGGTGACGGTGTCCCCCCAGAACCCAGAGGCGCAGCCGATCCGGACCGGTTTCGTCCTGGCAGAACTCGTGTAACATCTGGAGCTGCTTTTGTTTCCAAGTGAAATACTCGATGACACCTTAGCGTATGAGCTAACCTGCAAAATCCTGAAGTTAAAGCTCAAACTGACGCACTTTTCTGAGCTTCTGCTGCGCGACAACCACCGGAGGGCTGAAGGCGCGTGACGGACTAAATATTGTGTCTTAGACAACATTGAAAAAAATTATTAAAGCGGAGAAAAGACGAGAAGAGAGGAGACTGTTCGATGTACTCCAACAGGTTCAAGGTACACTGGTCCATCCGTTAAAACTGTCCGACAGGAAACACATCATGGAACGTCTTGTCCATCCTGAGTTCCTCGACTCTAAACCAATGATACCACAGTGAAAATACTCCATCCATCCGTTACATATTAAATGTACTGTACTTATATAGAACCGTTCTAGTCTGACTGACCACTCAAAGCTTCACAGCACAAGCCAGCATTCACCCATTCACACCAACATTCACACAGCGATGGAACAAAAAGTCCAACAAACTAAATTTCACAAAATTTTGTCAAGGCATTGGATCAATGTTTTCTTTTTCTTTAACATTGCAATGTTTTACTCTCATTTTTGCAAATCTTGAATATTCCAATCATAATAAAAAATATCATGCAGAGGGAACCTCTTCTGGACTATTACCATGTACAGTTTGATACAGATCCTAATAGGAATATGGCTAACTGAGAATCAATCAGAATCAGTGCAGAAAAAGTGCAACAATATAAGCAGAAATATCTTTGATGTTATGGAACTAGATCAAGAAGAGTAACAAAAAGAAAAAAAATAGATTTGTCTCACCTTAGTGTAAATTTTGATGAGTCTGTTTTTTTTTTTTTAGTTTTGCTTTGTCTTGGCTGACTTAAAATATCATAAAGGTTTGAATGTGTGGAATAAAATATTTTAAATTCAGTTAGTTTGTTTTTTACTCCTTGCTATGCAAAAACTAATGAATTCTTCTCTTCATTACACAAAATATTTGACATTTTCTCATATAAACTAGCAGAAACGTTGTTAGATTAGAAAGAGAACAGAATTGTGTTTTAAATTTTTATTGTTAATTGAGCTCACAAGAAATAACTGGAGAACCTTTGAGTCTGGATGGAGGTATGTCTCCTACTGAGGGCCCCGCAAGTTTATCTGCAAAACCTAAAACGCTTACAACATGAACCTGGAAAAAGACAAAGAAAATCATTATTTTTACTGGAAAAAAACATTGGCTCTTGTAAAAATGACAAATAACACAGTAGTTTTGCATGATGCAAACTACCTGCCTATTTCCCTTTCATGCAGAGAACACAAAGTTCAGCAATCAATCATCTGTTTACTTCAATTTCTAAACTAGTGTGTGCATGTTGTGGAGCGTAAAATGACCAAGAACAAAAAAAACAACATCAAATCATATAATTTAATGCATAATATTATGGGTACTACTGTGATATAATTGTTGTTTTTGGATTTTCATTACATTACATTTACATTACACACAACCCTGGAGCCAGCGAATGGAAAGCCAGCTCTCCCTGGTCGCGGATTACATATCACCAGATGATGACTGATGGTTTTGCAAAATGCAAAGACGTCCCTGTTCTGTTTTTTTCCATACATACATCAACTTTTACATTCTGACAGGTAGACCAGTGTCTGTGGAGAAACAGGAAACGGACACGGCTTCATCAGGACAAGGTTTGTCTCTTTGTGTTCTCCAATACATTTATATTTATTTCTAAATACTTTTCTGATTGCTACTTATTACATTGTCATAGTTTCATGTCAAATCCTCCTTGCTTAAAGCAACTATGATGCTCACTCAATGTTAAATAATTCTTCTTCTCAGTGAGTCATACTTATTTATAAGTAGTACTATCATTCAATCCCAGGGTTGGGAGGGTTACTTTAAAAATGTATCCTGATACAATTACAAATGACCTTTTAAAAATATTCAGTAACTTAATCTGATTACCACAATTTTAAAGTAATGTAATTTGATTATTTTTTTCCATTATTTTCCCATTGAACTGTTTCTAAAATTGTGCCTGACTAATGAAACATGAACATCATCAGCATAAGTGATAACAAAATGAACTTTTGAAGCACAGTAAATTGTTCCATATTTCTCCCTCTCACTCATGTCGCTCTCTTCCACAGGACATGTCTGCTGACTCCTCATCCTCCCTCAATATAACCCTCGTCCCTCCTTCGGTCGACTCCTCCAACTCCTCCATCTCTCCTTTCTATGAAGAATGCCAGAAATCCATGGCTAGCAATGTCTTCTTCACCATTTACACCTTCATCACTGTCCTTGTCTTCCTCCCTCTCTACATCCTCATCCTCTGCATGGGTTTACAACGATGGAAGAATCAGCAGTCGATGAGCCACTCGGACTGCTTCACCTACCACTGTGTCGTTGTGGAGACTGTGGTTACTTTAGGATCACTTGTCTATTGTGTAGGCATCTACACCAGTAGTTTGCTGATAATGTTGGGTATGTTTCTGAGCTGCATTATTTTCCCTGGACAAACACTGTTTCACCTCCTCACCTGTGTCGAGCGCTACCTGGCTGTTGTTCACCCAATCACCTACATGCATCTGCGAGAAAAAGGTGGGGTCAGGATTAGAAACATCAGCATTGTTTTTGTTTGGCTACTGTGCTTTGGATGGGTGGGGCTAACAATATTGTACTTGCCTGATATTCCTATCAACCCACTGCTCTGCATGTTGGCCGTCTCAATTATTGTTATATTTTTCTGCTGCCTTTCTGTCCTCTGTGCTCTGACTCATTCAGGACCAGGAAAGGTGGGCGGGAAAACAGAGCAGGTTGACCAATCAAAGCAGAGAGCTTTTCACATCATCTGTGCCATAATAGGAGCGCTGCTGTTGAGGTTTGTCGCGCTCCTGATCACTTTTAGCTTGTCCTATTTGCATTCGATTTCTTATGAAGTTTTGTGCGTGGTGATTGATATTGGAATCTTTTTGACCATGCCCAGTAGTCTGGTTCTGCCTCTGCTGTTTCTACACAAGACAGGAAAACTAGCATTGTGCGGGCGCAACAGTGAATCCTGAAGTCCTTCCAGGTTCTTTTCCAGAGGAGAACCTCAATTAAAATCACACTAACATTCACAATAACAGCAGTTATCTGATCATGTCATATTCCACCGACATCCCCCAAATATTGTACTACAAACACATGATTCCAAGCACAACAGGTCTTGATGCCCAATTCCGATGTGTTGCCTATATCCAATTTTTTTGACCGTGTACTTACATCTACTTTTTAAAGTGACCCATAAACAACATCTGCATTTACACTGGTTAACACTAGGGGCAGCATGCCGCAAACATATATGTGGGTTTGACCCGGAAATGTTTAGGCTGAAATGGAAGTAAAAGCAGCGCTATTTACAAAGAACGAAGACGAGTGTGACATAGGGCTAATTATCCAAGCTGTCCGCTTAGATGACTGATGTAAATGCACATATCCAATTCATATTAGATTTATTTCCACTTATAAATGAGGCCTGATTCCGATCTGAGAATATCTGGTTCCATGTGCTTCTTTCCTGCTTACATGTCCATGATTTATGTCCGATCTGTGACACATGGGAGGAAAAAAATCAGAATTGGGTCACTGTAATCATGTGGTGTATAGACAGCCTAAGACTTCACAAAGGTTTCCAGGGTCAACAAATTAGGTGATATTACTTAATTTGCGATGAAGCAAGTCTGGGTGAAGTGATGTCATCATGGGGACATCAACATGGTGCTCTGGTCATGCTCTGCGTGCAATGATACATCTAATGAACAACTGACCTTTATATTGACACTCAATACTTTGACATATATATCATTATTATTAAATTAGTTTATAATATATATTGTTTACAAACACACACACATATATTTTTTTTTCTATCCCAATAAAGTAATATTATATATGTAAAGCTGTGTTTAAGTTTAAAAATAAAAACCCTGCAGGATCCAATGGTCTTTTCTTTTGCTCCATGTCACTTATTTATTAGTATTGAAGTTTTAAATAGAGATAAAGAGCTCTGTCGGTGTTGATTGGCTGTTCTACTGAGTGCTTATCAGTAAGTTAACAGCACCCCTAGTGGTTAAGCACCAGTTACTACACATCACACCATCCTCTATAACAAAAGTTTCCAAAGGACCACCATCTTTTTACATCTGGACACCATGTTGTTTATTATCTGACAGCAGGAAATGTTTTAGTCCACAGAAGCTGATCTGTCCCTCTTTCTACAGGGAGGGGAACAGAGAATTCCTCTGGAGAATGAGGAAACTAGCCAAATCTACAGGGACGTTCAGAGCATGCAAAGAACCCACAGTTTTTACCACACAAAATACAGTCTGACGAGACACCTGTTGTTTCTGACAGGACAACATGATAAGACAAATAAATAAAATACACTTGTGAATACATTACAAGCAACAAGTAGGTTACATATGCATCCATAAATAGTACTGAGCATAAGTTTGATTTCAGTAGGTTAGTCTGTAGGTTAAAGAAGATATTAAACTTATACCACATATCAATAACTGAAGGAAATGATGCTATAATCTTTTTTTTGAATGGGTTTAAAAAGCAGACACAGCCAGATTAAGTCACATTAATTTTTGTTAAAAATTAATCTGATGTTTATCTACTAGCAAAATAGTAGCTTCCCTGTCCTGTGTAGATACAGCACAGGTAACACCAAGCTGGCGGACAGATTGAACCATAATACAGACACCCTCACCACACAGCTAACACTGGGGCTCAGCTGTGTATCCAGAGCAACAGCGACAAGCGGTCCTCCAAACCACAGCCATTATGGCCGTAATGGCGTGGAAGGCCTTTTCCTTCGATTGGTCAACTCGCTCTTTGTCCCTTCCCCCGTCCCCCGGCCCTGGACAAATCAAAACACAAACACAGAGTGGAAAGGCTGCAGAAAGACACGACAACTAAAGATATGACCACAGAGCAAAGAAATGGGACGGTGGCTAAAACAGGATAGGGCAGGCTTGTTACGACCATCAACCCAAAGGACAGCACCCAAGCACACCCAATGGTGACATTTCTGATTCTGACCCCACGGCCCTTTCTCAGCCCCAAGTAGGTGATGGGGTGAACAACAGCCACATATCGCTCCACACAGGTCAGGAGGTTCAGGCATGTCTGTCCAAAATAAGTGATGGAAGAGATCCAGATCCTTACTACCGTCATCTCTGAGAAGTCAGTGAAGTAGCCGCAGAAGAAGATGGCTGACCCAAACACCCAGATCAGCTCCATGGCAGCCGTGTGGTAGGTGACCACCGCCGTCGATGGTAACCCAGATAGAGGACAAGAATGGAGAGAGGGAGGAGGAGGACGGCTCTGGTGACACTGAAGGCATTGCTGATTAAAATAGTAACTGCAGAACTGGAGCAAGGGAAGACTAAAGACTTGAAGGATGAGTTGGAGAGCGAAGAGGAGTTTATTGACATTTCTGAGTGGATATGGAGGCCTGAGGAGGAGAAGAAGAGAACAACCTTTGAAAAGCTGCCATTCATTAAAACCACACAGCGCCTACTGTGTGTCATATGTCACACATCTTTTTCTTGCTGAGCGCCATGGTCATGGTTGTGACCTGAAGATGACTCAAATATGACAAATCATCTTGATCATCTCTCTCTCTCTGTCTCTCTCTATAAAAAAGTAAATAAAATTATATATATGTATATATATATATATATATATATATATATATATATATAGAAAGACCAAAATTAGCAGTATTCATCCTTCATCAAATCCATCATTAGTTTCCTAGAGCCATATTTTAGCACTCTTAAAACATGAACAGTGCTAGTTTTTGTTTGTTCACGTCAAACTTGATGATAATCATGGAATAGCATGTATTTTCCCACCTTGTCAGCAGTGTTAGTTTGAGATCATCCTTCTCCTACGAGTCCAGAGTCACGACCGCTCCTCACTTGTTCCTGGTCCACAGTAATCCTCTCATGTGTGTTTGGTTGTGGGTTAATAACGATGTCGATGTGTCAGAGTGACAGATGGAAGCAGGACGTAGTTTGCATGTTGTAAAACAAGTTTAGCCTTGACTATAAAGTCTTCACATGATTCTTAACGTGTCAGCTGATACTGACATATCAGCAGGATGGACACAGACTCACTTTTATTATATGGTTCTTTTCTTGACTGATGGTTGTTATTCTTAATTATTTACTTATATTTATCTTGTTTAGATTTCAAAGTTCAAGTCCTTACAGGAAAAAAACTAATGAACAGAAACAATAGATGATGTAATAAAAAATATTAGTCTTTGATAGAGTCAGTGACCCGATGGAAAGCAGCCAAACAGGAAATCTGCCATCGCATGTTCCCTTTGTTGATTTCTCTTTGACATGTGAAGCTGATTTAAACATAGACACCCTCCACGCCCCCCCACACACTGACACTTCCATCCCCTCATTGGTCGGTCGGATACACTTTCCGCCTGACTGTCTACATCGGATGCTTTCCTGCCATGTTAATAATGGATCATTTATTTGATGACCATCCAGACATCACAGAACTGTAGTTATACGTTAGCAACTTTGTACTCTTCACATTGAGTGCATAAAATGGTGCACCACCTTCTTCTACAATGCATGCTGGGAGATGTGGCTGTTCCTCGTCACTGAATGTAATTCTTTTCCACAGCACTGTACATGTTACACACTTCACAAATGTTACACTCATACATACAAAGACAGAAAAAACCCCCAACAAAACAGTGATGTCCTCAATGGACAGACAGCAGTCCTCACTCGGGTCTATTCAGCGCGGTCTCCTGTTCAAGGCGGAGATAACCGTGGGGATCAGACTTTTACCAAAGCGGGCCCTTCTGCACCTCAGTGCTCTGTACCGGCGCCCAGAGGGCATAACGGTGAGGTGGTGATTGAGTGGGTGAGTGATGTCCTGGGCTATTGCGGTGGCGATGCGTGCTATGGCTTTAAAAGTAATTATAATTCTATCAGAATTAATTTCCTATCGTGTGTGTATGTGTGCGTGGTTTGTATGTGCATTTCGTCTTTTAGAGAAAGCATGTGAGTCACCTGGAGAGGCAGCCTATAGCAACCTCACTTCACATGCTATGAAAATAAACTGAGTGTGTCTTTATTCACTTTGTTGTTTTCTTAATTGTGTTCTACATAATTGTCATTTATGTTAAATATATTTTTGCACATTAATGGCTGTAATACAAGTTGAAATATTCCTATTCCCTTGTTTTAATACTATATTATGCTGTGAGGTTCAAATAATAGGTTTGTACAGCCGGTAGAAATATCCCTCAAAGGAGGTACTTTTTACTTTTTTACTTTGTGTAAATTTCAGAGCCTGTACTTTTTTACTTTTACTTGAGTAAAAGAGTTGAATCAATACTTTTACTTTTACCAGAGTCTTTTTTTCCACAAGTAACAGTACTTCTGCTTGAGTAAAGAATATGTGTACTTTTGCCACTCTGATATAATTTGGTTTGCTTTGAAAGGACCCATCAGAGTGGGATTTGTTGCAGAACATGACTCTATAACTGTGCTTTTGATTTTGTTGGAACTTTAAGCATTTTATGTATTAATTTTTAATTTAGAAAAATTTACGTTTTTCTCACATATGTAATTGATAAAAATTGCAACAAACAGGGACGACTTAAATTTCTTTCTAACTGTCTATAACTGTAATATTTTTTTCTCAAAAATTTTCCAAACACAACACTAAATGTACTCAAGTGGTGCCTTTTGCTATTTAGGAACTTTCATCAATTGTACTTTTTAATTTCCATTATTACAAATTGGAATTTGTCTCAGATGAGAGTTTCCAGGACATAACTAAATATCTGTTCACTGTTTTTTCAAGAAACTATGTATTTTTCTATTTTGAAAATTGAACTTCTCAAAATTGCAATTTAAAGTAATTACAGTTAACAGGGACATCTTACATGTCCACCAGTAGTGGTTGATCTTCATAATTTCATGCTTTTTCAATGTTGTTAAAGGCCTTCTATTTTTGTGACAGAGTCCAGATTAAAAATGGTAAATGTCTACATGGAACAGTGTTGGAGTTCGACAGCAGCCCTGTTGTCTCTACAAGTACTTCTTTCCATTTAAATAGATGCTCTGCAGATTGATTTATTTAGCCACTTTTTGTAGCAACTGTACTCGGAATTCTTTAACCCGTTTCTGAACCTTTTTTGTAGGAAGTGGACATGTTATGTCCTAAAAGAAGATGTGTTACCCTTTATCAAATAAGGCATGAGGGTTAAAAATTAAACATCTTGTTGTAAATATTTGAGTAGCAGCTGAAAGCAATCACACACATCTGTGATGCATTCCAACGTTATCTCAACAACACATTCACAATTATGTGATGAAGTGATGACAAATAAATAAGAGAAGCTGTGATGATGTCATCAAGAAGTGGCATAAATTTTCCAAAAAGAAGAATAATTGAATAAAAGTCATAGATTTGATTTTCCCCAAAACCTATTTTATTTTATTTCAAGACATTTCTTTTTTGCATCAACTGACATTATTTCAAAGAGTCTCTCTGTAAGCGTTTCATTCTTTAATGTAATTTTGTCAGCCAGTTAAATTTAAAGTGAGAAAAGATGTTTTCTGTCTAAGATTTAAAATATTAGAATGTTTTTAACCATTTTTAAAGTTTCCACATAAAAAAAACATTTCAGATTTATTTTAGGTTTTTGTCCAAATTTACAGCTTGTATTACAAAAGCTGTAAATCACTTTGAGAGTGACAGCAGGATCCAGTGTTGTTTAAATTAGAGGTAGACCGATCAATCAAGCTGATAGGAACATTTTCCATACCATCAGCAGAACTTTGCTCCGACAGTGGCCGATGACTGCGTCGCCTCCATCAGTTAACTTCTCAACAGGAATTACTGAATGTAAGGCAAAATAATAGATCAAAATACATCTTTGTCCAAATCGATTAGCTTGTCAATAAAAAGATTTATTCATTAATCACTCTGTGATTTTTCAGGAGGTGGGGGTGGAGGGGCTGAAATCGACTGACTAATCTGGAATCAGCTTTTCCCTGCTCCAAATCATCATTATTTTATCGGCCTTTGAGAGTCGACTATCAGCTGACCTCTGGTTTAACTTATGGGTACAGTGAGACTATACAGAGAGAGCCTTCAAGAGTTCTGACTGACCTGGAATCTGTATGAATCTAATCAATATACAGCACTTTAAAGTTACACTGTGGAGTCCACATGGTTGCCTCGTTCTAAGAAGTGTTTTCATGATGGAACCTGTTCTCCACAAACACCCATCTGAATCCCTCCAATATGCACCCAGAATTAATCACTGATAATCATTAGTAGCCCTGAATAACATCTGATTATTGTCGTTAGAAAGAGAGATATACTATAGAATGAATAACATGTTTAACACCAAGTCTCCCTCAACACACTTCCCTTCACCGTAAAGTTCTCAATAATGTTTTTATACTGTTTCATATTTCAGCAAAGAAAAGGTGGAATCATCAGCATACATGTCATCATCTGTAAGTCTTATTGATTGTCAACGAAAAGCCTCATTTTGGTCATGAAGCCGAGGAGTTAGCATCCCGTAGGTGATGTCTTTATTGAAAAATTAATGAATTTTTGCTACTTTTACTGTTTGATTCAAATGTTTCTGTATGTGTTATTTTTTCATACAGATTTTGTGAAAAACCCACTGAGGGTGACATGTATGCATAAGAATGTTTTCTAGTTGCAGACAATCTGCTGAGATAATCCTTTCAGAGGTCGACGTTCTCAAAGTGAAGGATTGACA
The DNA here is from genome assembly GCA_037577475.1 of Chaunax sp. Z400. Classification (NCBI taxonomy): domain Eukaryota; kingdom Metazoa; phylum Chordata; class Actinopteri; order Lophiiformes; family Chaunacidae; genus Chaunax; species Chaunax sp. Z400. The sequence goes on from CM075183.1 coordinate 21,415,951, forward strand.
CGACCAGGCTCTGGATCTGACCAATCAACGGTCAGGAATCATTCTGAAGATGGACGGCCTGTCAGTCAGTCCGGGTCAGCGTGTTCACAACCTGAGAAGACAACCAGACCAAAGTGTGATTGAGGTCTTTTCTCCAACCTTAAATCCTGACTGAAGCCACCATGTTTGACTCTTTGTGTCTCTTTGTGATGAGTCTGAAAACTGAGCAGAAAAACCCTCCTTTCCTCCCTGACTCACATTTCAACATTTGATCATCACATATCTCTCATGTCATGGTTCCTTCCTTCATACATTCTTTAATCCTTCCTCAACTGTTCTGAAAGCATGAGCATCACTGAGTTCAGAAGGTTTTCCACCACTAGAGAGCGCCGCCTACCTGCCTACTGCTGACCTACCACAGACGCTTGATAAAGAGCAAACTGTTGATCTGTTTGCTCGTCTGATTGTTGCTTTGGAGGATGTACATCTAGTCCTGTCTCTAACTGAAGCCACACTGATGCTCTTTTTGCATAATTGTCCTCATACAGCAGTAATAACCACTGATGATGATGATGATGATGATGACTTTGTTTCAGAGGTCAACTCGACTACAGCAGCTTCTTCAAACACATGATCTCTGCATCAACACAAAGAGGGACAATGACTCTGTGGCTGGACTTGGTGTTTTTTGGTCGACCACACCTTCACCAGTCTCACCTCATTGGTCAGCTGCTCTGATGTCACCAGTCAGCAGCAGACTTACCTATTTAGTCCAGGCCATTGAGATGATGGCTGGGTCTTCATTTGCGTATCTCATCCTGTTAGATCTACGTCTCCGACGACCTGATCCACAACTCTGGAAGTTAAAGACAGAGAGATGAAGTCAAGGATTCAGAAGACCAAAACTGATCCTGTGTCAGTATCCTTCAATTTGATCATCAACACAATTAATACTGGATCAATGAACAGAAAGTTCTCTGTCAAGACTTTATACTTTTTATTTTACAGACTGTGACAGACAGACGTTCTGATTGGCTGATGGCCAGTGTGATTCCTGGAGATAAATAATACTATAATAATAATATAATAATGACAATAACTAAATGTTGTTGAATATTTTGGGAGTCGTACCGGAACGCAGTCTGTGTCACACAGTTCGACTTGGCAGTGCAGGTAGATGTTGTCAGAGGATCCAAAGAACTGGAACATTAGGAAGGAGAAGGAGTTGGATGTTCCCACTCCGTTTCCTGTCACTTCCACCATTGCTTCACCAGAGTTTGCACAACTGCTCACAAACAAAATTATATTTATTATTTATTAATTTATCTATTATTGATGTTTCTCATGCAGTCGAGCTTCTCACAGGGAGGAACTACGTGGTGTTATGTCACCATAGGGTGGGTCATGACATCACCATAGTAGGATTCTGTATCCATACCGTCCTCTGAATTAGCCTCGATATCTGTTTACCTGTTCCCCTCCTGAAGGCCCGCCTTCCCACAAAATTTAATTGGAATCCATTAAAAATGTTTTAAGTTATTCTGCTTACAAACACACAAACAAACAAACAAACAAACAACACTGATCATAGAACTTAAACACGTAAGAAGAGCAAACAGATAAGAAACATCTGTAAGAAACTCGACCACGAAGAAAAGACATGATGTCAGGGTTTTTTCTGTTCACTGTGTTTTTCTCTACATGATAGTCATTCACACTGAGTACATTCTTTTCTCATGAATGGTAGTAATAGAAGTTCAAATACAGTTCCTGACCCCTTAAATTCATGTTATATTAACATTATATTAGTTTGGCATGAGACTCAGTTAGGTTTGCACAAAAACAGTTGGTAGACGTCCTTTAAAGGACTACTTTTTACTTTTATACTTTGAGTATATTTCAGAGCTTCTGCTTTTCCACTTTTACCTGAGTAAAGACATTAAATCAATACTTCTACTTTTACCTGATCCCTTTTTTACACAAGTATTTGTACTTCTACTTGAGTATAGAATGTGTGAACTTTTGACCTCTGGCTGCTGTGTTCATCTCACCCGTCTGTGATCAGGTAGAAGCTAGTGACCGCACTGGATGATTCCTCATTGGTTGCCCAGCAGGAGTCAGTAACCACGGTAACAGTGCCACCATCAAGCCCTGTTGTTGTCAGCTGCACCCAGATCCTGTCGTTCAGCGCTATATCCATTCCAGGTGTCACACTTTGTGAGAGGCCAGCATCAGTGTAGGCGTTCATGCTCAAAGTGTACGTCCATTCTCCAGATGCAAGGTCCACGACAACAGAGCTGCAGAGCACGAACACACACACACACACACACACACACACACACACACACACACACACACACACACACACACACACACACACACACACACACACACACACTCTTAAACTCATAAACTTCCAATTAACAATCTTCACAATACAAATTCAGACAATCATTAACAACCAATACTCACTTGTCCTCGATGTTGAAGCTTATTGTCTGAGTGTCTGGTTCATCAAAGGTGCAGGAGAAGTTAATGTCGACTTGATCAGCCGTAGTGATAAGACTAGAGCTGTCTGTGTTCCTGATGGTGTTCTTCACCTCCCTGCTGTTTTCATTGAGCTGCAGGGTCACAGGAATTCAGATGTTGTTCAGGCACATTTTCCTCATGAGTTCATTTCAAGTATTTAGACTTCAAATGTCAGGTTTATTAGATGTTATACTGGATAGAGTAAGTTTCACAGATGGCCAACAGTAGTAGAAACCAAGGAGGTCCGAGCTGAAGCCGAACCCACAGAAAGATCTCAAACTAAAGAAGAGAAAGAAGCTGAGCAGAGTGCTGGAAGAGATTTGACAGCTTGTTGAGAGAAAAGATGTAAAGGAGAGAACCCACCGTGATTTCTGCCCCACAGAGGTTGGTTTCATCGAAGCTGAAGGCCACCTTGTGGCTGGTCTCGTCTACCACACCTGTGCAGCTGCTTTCAAGGAGGTGTAGAGCTCTGAAGTCGAAGCCTTCTTAACTCCAGGCGACATCCGTACACAGTAACTGAGACTGTGTGTGAGGCATCATCACAGACTGTATCGCTACCTGAACATCCAGCAGTACAGACAAGAGAAATTAATGCATGTAAGAGCAGTGACTCTACAGACATTTACACCACAAAAACAGTCAAATCATTCAATCCTGCTTTGCTAACATTCCTCTTTTCTTCCACTAAAAGCTGCTCTGGAGGCAGAAACCAAACTAGCAGTTTATGGAGCAAAAACATCAGACTGAGGGAGACACAAAGGTAAAAGAAGAGCTGATTGAATGAGGTCTAGTCTCTGCTCCTGATCACAAGAATTCAACAGTCAAACTAAGCTCAACAACAGTTCAGCTGAGAAAAACCTAACCCATAGCTGTCGTACCATAAGTCTCTGGTCTGGTGGTGGCCCGACATAAGCAGCCTCTTGTGTTAGCATCTATCTCCCCACAGAACTCATCATCAATGCAGGTCTTACCCGGACAGAAGAGATCAGGAAGGTCTGAGAGAGAGACATAAGATTACAATAATAAGGTACAACACTGTTAAAAATCACACCAAACAAGACTTTAAAGAAACAACAGGGTTGCTGTTGAACTCCAACTCTGTTCCATGTAGACTTTGACCATTTTTAATAGTGATTCTGTCCCAAACATACAAGGCCTTCAAGAACATTGAAATAAATTCCCCAAACCTGCTGAGAAAATGATGATCTAAAATTTACCCTCCAGAAAAGGAGACATGAAGCCTTTATTGTTTACTTAAATACTATTTCAAGTATGATTACTTTACATTTACTGTTGTGTTATTTCTATTAATGTGTATGTTTTGACTGCGTCACTGAAGTGAAGGGAGAGAAGTTTTACCGCAGCTTATCTCTGTCCTCCAGTCACCCGGGGTGTTACCATGCAGGAAGCAGGCTCTGGCGTAGGCCTCGTGGAACGGACAGGTGAAACCATCCAATGCAGGATATTTGCACATAATCTCTTTGCACAGGGAGATATAAGGGGCTGGGTTGACGGCGTCACAGGAGATTGTGTTGCCACTGTCTAAAGCATCACAGCTGTTCCACAGATGTAAAGAGACAAAGTGGGAGAAAGATGGGTGAGGTCAAGTGTTGTGTTCTACAATTGGTAATCAACCTAAATACAGGGCAGCTGTCGAAGCTTCCTGTCACACAGATTTGTGTTCACACAAAATTTGTTCCCCACATGAAAAGGTGGATAATCTGAGTTCAGAGTGTTTGTCTCACATCTGTCCTCACATCACATTAAACAAGCAATTTACCACAGAGATGATGATTCATACTTACTCTGATTCCACCGAGTTGCAGACGATCGTACTGTCAGCATCTTCACTTGGCACGTTTGTACAGCTAGGGGGCGACACACAACACAAGGTCAGGACTGTTACCCTGCTTTGACTTGTTCCCATAAACACAATGACACTTTGACTGTTTTGAGCTCAAGCAAAGATCCATATAGGGTTTGTATCTTTGCTTCAGTCCACAAGTCAAAAGGATGGGAACCTTTACAAGAGGCTCATAGAATATTTAAAAGTCAAGTAGTGGAAATGAGATAAAGAATAAATATGATGAATATTAACATTCCAGATGACATTTCAATGGATTTAATTTCACAAACAAACTACAACGTTCATGTAAACATTAAGATCAACAGTATTCAGTGGGCTAAGGTTGAGGTCTTACGTATCTGTAGCAGGAGAGACCCTCGAGTCAGATAGAGAAGTGGCATCAGCACAGAGACCAGTCATCACTGCTCCAGGTTCACCAACTTCTACTCATGTTAATAACAAAATGTGATCTAGATCAGTATCAACATTCAAACTGGACTGACATGGCAGCTCAATAAAGGACATCAGTTTACATTCTGGATGCCCCAAATGTTCAATGGCTTATTTTATCCTAACTGGTGAGTGATGGGATTTTAGTATCTGTACCTGAGTAGGAGATCTGTATGAAGTTGCCAGTAAAAAAAACAATAAAGTCGGCGCCAGAGCTTGAAAATGTTGCAGTGATACCAGTGTTATCCTTCCAGAGCGTCGTTCCCGAAAAGTCCGTAGGTGTGTTATTGAGAGTCAGTGGTGAGCCATTATCCTGCATCACAGCAGACAAAGTGAAGAAAACACAGATTCAAACATCACAACCACATCTGTTAAATATCTGCTTCTAAAGTCACTGACAAGACAGATTAGAGCTGATGCATCAGAGGATGGGTCACATGACTGTGGCTGTAGCTTACCAGAACTCTCCCATCATTAAACATGGAAATAGTCCGACTACTCTCCGTTATTTCCACTTTGTCCAAAAGGCCCAGATCTTTACGTCGGCGGTCCCTGAATTCTCCAGTTATAGTTACACTGGAGGCCACCAGCAGGTTGTATTCACACAGGTCCTCAACAGTATCATCACTGCCACCAAAGTCGATGACACCGGGGCCGCTCACAGTGCAAGGGGAATCATAAATGCAGCTGATGGACAGAGAGGCAGAGAAACATCATCATTAGCTGCAGCTGAGGGCTGCGGCCACCAGGGGGCCCTCAAACAAACAAACTACAGGAGGGAAGCCTTCTGTTCATGTATGACATAACTTGAGTCATATTTGATTGTAATATTTCCACAGCTCTGGCTCACATGTCAGCTAACAACAGTGTTTTGCAGGCCTCAGCTCTTATATGGAAATGTGTCTCTGGTGTCATGAAACTTTCCTCAGATTCCCGCCAGTTTAATGCACTACCATTTGATTCCAGTCAGCTCATTCCAGTTTGTGACCTCGTGAAGCTGTGCTGTGTTAGAACGTCATCCTGATACCGGAGCATAGCGGAGGAGAACTGCTCCGACTCATGAGGACCGGCCTGTGACTGCCTCCTCCCTCAAACCAAACCCTTTTCTGGTACTGAACTGATATGTGGCTTTGCAGGAGACCAGTGAGATGAAACTGATTTTAAAAGTCTGTCTTTGTACATCTGTCAGTACTGGAATCTCTCAGGTTTGGAGTTTCATTTGGATTCCTGGTATCAGTCTCATTGTTTAGTCATCTTGCTGTTTTGAGTTAATGCTGAAGCAACATTTCCTGCTGCTGCTTCACCTTAAAAGTTTTCTACTGAATAACCTGCAAAAGAGACTGTTGCTCTCAGTGAAGATTCCCTGAATCCCTGAATTAAAAAGTCCTCATCAACCCTGAGTATCTTCACAGCTCTTCTTCTAAATATTAAGGACACATATTTACACTCCATTTTCACAATGCTCCATTGGGTCACACTGAGTGGTTTCCACAGATACAGCAGTATTACAGATTTTTCCTATGCAGGTTGTTGGGTCCGGTCCGTTAATAATGTCACCAGGTGAATAGGTAGAACCTGTGAAGAGAAGGAAGGTTTACTTCAGATTAAAAGATCATAGTTCAATTTTCATCTAATAAATGTTAAAAAAAAAGAAAAGAAAAGAAAAGAAAGAAATAGCATGACTCAAAAGCGACAATTCAGTTTTTAAGTGTCCCAGAGTAGATTTACCTACCAGAATCAATGCATAGGCTGATTTCCTGATATTGTCTGGCTGAATTTACAACAGTTAATGTATGGTACGACAGACCACCAGACTGAAGAGAAAAGGCCTAGACAGCAACAGACACAACAAGTGTTATATCACAGAGCAGAGATCACAGAATTAATACACACTGAGATAAAAAGGACAAACCTTTGTGTAAAAATATCACTATCTCATCCACATGTTTCATAAATTCATGTGTTGACATGTTTTTGTTAAACTGCAGAGTAAAAGTTAACTGTCTCTGTGTGATCCGTCATGAAGTATTCTTGGTTTTTCTGTTGAGACAGCAGAAAGGTCTCTGGCTGGACTGGTATCATATGTTTTTATCAAGCAATAAGAGGATTGTGATGAAAACATGTGCAGTGCATGTGTTGAAGTGTTTCCATTGGTGTCAATATCACTGGGTCAGTTTGGGAGGGTGGGGGTGTCGTGGTCTCAGTGTGTGTTGGTATCTGTAAGTGTCTTTCTTGATACGACCACTAGGAGTCCCCAGTCAGAAATGTTCAAATCCTACATACAACAGCCTTAATATGCAATTCACATCATACATACAGCATATATATATATATATATACATATATATATATATATACACACATGTTACTGTATATGTACTACTGTGTATATGTTACTCACACTTATAGCAGTCATTATAACATCTGCTGACGCAGCTGATCGTGAGCCCATCTTAGCAAGAGTGATATCAGCCTGGAAAGAGTCAACATACAGACACCATCAACAGTCAAGTTAAGTTTGTGACCAGATATAACTTTGTTTTGTTAAGTGTTTAATCTGATAGTTTCATATTTATCTAGTCATGACACTGAATACTCACAGCTGCCCCACTTATAGTCACAGTGAATGACACTATGCATTCAAGAACATCTGGGATGTCTGGCACTCCAGTACTGTATTCAGCTATCAACGCATCAGTTGCAGAGGTTATCGAGCCAACAATAGTTGATGAATCAACAACAGGCCCCACAATACACTCTGTAGTGCCGGCATCTCCGTAATGGCCATCAAAACAGATGCTAAAAGTATTGGTGTCTGTAATTCTCATCTGTAAAAAGCAAAGAGGGACAACAAGTTATTTAACAATAACTTCTAAAAAGGCTGCTGGTCATCATCATTTTAACTCTCTGGGGTCTGAGGTCACGCTGGCATTAAGCCTAACCCAGCATGTTTTTAGGCTCAGTATGTTGATACAGTATGTTGAAGTGAAGACATAATTATCAGGTCATAGAGGTGATGTGCTGAAAAAAAAGATACCAAACATGTTAAACATTATTTAATGAGGTATATAAAGGCTGGGGTAGGGTTCATGCTGGCATGACCTCAGACCCAAGAGGCTGAACACAGAGTTACAGAAGTTTGAGTCAGAGAGTCAACAGCAGTTCATCCTGCAGGTAGAACACATACCTGGTTACAACAACATGGCTGACATATTGTCCAGTTTGTCATTCCACACATTTAACCCAGAATCACATTCTCATCTGAAAATCAGTCCCACTGTTTTTAGCCACAACAATCAGGATCAGCTTCTTCTTCAAACTTGTCTCTGGTCTCCTAGACCAGCCTTCACTCCTTCCTAATCCTAACCCCTCCTAGACCAGCCTTCACTCCTTCCTAATCCTAACCCCTCCTAGACCAGCCTTCACTCCTTCCTAATCCGAACCCCTCCTAGACCAGCCTTCACTCCTTCCTAATCCGAACCCCTCCTAGACCAGCCTTCACTCCTTCCTAATCCTAACCCCTCCTAGACCAGCCTTCACTCCTTCCTAATCCTAACCCCTCCTAGACCAGCCTTCACTCCTTCCTAATCCTAACCCCTCCTAGACCAGCCTTCACTGGTCTGTGTGACATCATCATGATTCTCAATGAAAACTCTCCATTCATACATGAAGGATGTGTCAGTCGGCCTTGTTGTGGATCTGATGTGTTTCCCTCAGTCTGTACACATGTCTGCTATCAAAGGTGGAGACTAAACATCAAAACTGACAGAAGATGGAAACTAACAAAGACATTCTAAAGTTTCCCACTTACATAGGCAGTTTCGTACTCCGTTCCATAATAGTTGATGGGGCATGTCGTAAAGTCAAAAGTGTTGGAAAATACAGGATCTTGACCTGAAGAAGATGGAGACACATGAGGTCAAAACTGGTTGGAAAACACAAAATGCTGCACATTCATATTCTGACTTGATGAAGGAATTAAACAGAGTTTGTTTCAGTTTAACAGGAAAATGTCTCCTATTGGCAGATTATCAGCACCGTTTATTGTGTTGGTTTGAGCGCCTCAACACTTCTTGTGGGTGGAGTTTTAAAATGATGTGTTTGCTTACTGGCTACCAGCCCGAGAACGGACAGGAAGGGCAGGAGGCGGAGCATGTTTGGCGGAGGCCAATCAGCAGGAGACAGAGCTGTAAGACACACAGTAGAACATATCTGATTGGACAGAAAGTCACATTCAAAGTTCAACAGTTTTCCTGGTCAATGAAAATGAAGCTCAGTTCTAAATATGTCATCTTTGCAATGTTTATAATCATTTGTCCAAAAGCATAAAGAAATGATCACATTCTGTTTCATTAATGTTTTACACAGGTTTTTAAATCACTCATGTATTTAATATTCCTCTCTGTAATTTAAAAATGTTTTTGAAATTTTCCACTCCTCCGTTTCATATTAGTAACCCTGATGAAGGCTCACAGTGGTGAAACAATGAATGAATGAATAATCAAATAACACAAAGTCAGCCTCCACTTCTATTAAAAGTCATGCTGGAATGAGAAGAAGCAGTTAGATGCTTAATAGATTTATTAAATGTGTCTGCAGCCATTCTGATCATCTGTTAATCACCTTTAGTTGTTTTCATATTATTAAAAATTGAATATATTTGGCATTTGGACCGTCTTCAAACTGATAGGACCAAACCAGCTGTTTGAAGACATCACACTGGGCTGCAGGACATCGTCTTAAACAATCTGCCTGTATTTTACTACATTTGTATAGATCGATGATCAACTGATGATTTGAAAATGAATGGATCATGAAGATAATCGTTTGTTCAGCTTAACACAGACGTTCTCCTTGGTTCTCTTGGTTCGTTCTTCTTTCTCTGACCAGCTGTTAGTAGGCTTCTACTGATTGCATATCTTTATAAACCTCTTTTTCCAGATTAACTGTTGGAGCAGTTTGATCAGTTAAGGTGTGCAGAGAAGAAGAGACAGGTGAGGAGCGTGCAGGTTGTCTTACCCTCTGGAAGATTGAAGGAGGATGATGAAGATGAAAGTCTGAAGAGTCTTCAGCTGGTGGACTGATTGGTCTGTTGCTTTCTCCCTGTGTGGAGGATGCTGCTCTCTCTCTCACTCCCTCTATTTATATGCTGCTCTAAACAGGAATTTAGGAGGAGTGGAGGGTGGAGTCAAAAATGGCCATACCTGATTGGACACAATTTTATTTGTGCACCTTTTCACTCCACCAGTAGGAAACCACAGAGATGAAACACAGCAAAAGAGATGAACACAGAAGAACTATTAAAGAATATATGTGGTGTTCAATCATTTTTGTTGGATGTTGGATTACTATGTATTTAGAGCATCTTTCAACACGTACAACAAACCTCATTCTTCCATTTTATCATGTTTACTTGTTATCACCTAATGTCAAAGCTCAGTTATGATTTTTATGGAGTTTGTGCTCTCAATGAAATTGTATTGAATTGTATGAAATTGTGCAATTGTCTCAGGTTGAAATGATATTGAATTACATGATTCTTCTTTTAGTAAAGATTGAAACACATCCCACTGACACAAACACCACACAAGAGCAAATAGTTCCAAATGTGTCGATGTCACTGTGGTACATTTTTATGTAAGGCAACATGAGGACAGGGATTGCATTGGCCTGGAGTCTGCTGCCATCTTTGATCTGGACACATTTAACTGGTGGCTAAAACATAGGATTCTATAATGACAAAGACCAAACGACTTTACTTAATGTAGATCCATCACCTAATGACGACAATCCTTCTGCTTATCTGTGATTGCGTGACATGGTGACGTACAAATACCTGATCATTATGACCTATAGCTCTTAAACAATGATGAGAATGTTCTTGGCTCAGATTAGCCTCTACTGGGGCTTACACACCCAGTGGAATGAAACACAACAAGAAATAGATTGATAGGCTCTTAGACTAGTAATGAATGTAGGATTAGCATCATGATGAACTTAAAGCCCGACAAAGAATGAAGTGAAGGGAGTGGTAGCAGGAAACAGATGAGAGAGCAAACAGGGACAAACAAGAAGCCATAATGTCTGTGTTGATCATGTAAAGATACAGACTGAGGATTGTTAGAAGAACAGAGATCCTCAGAAAGACGACTCCATCACCATCGTACTGGTGGACAAACGAAGGTTACAGTCGTAATGGATGCACCGCTGTATGATAAGGGTAATCGGGGGTTAAGGCTGTCAATCTGAAGTTCAAACTTTTGGAGAAATTAAGTGTTGATTTTTTATTTATTTCAATAACCTTCAAATTCATCATTACCTTAACCTTTGGTTACCTTTGTGACCTATCAGAAAACTAAGCTAATCAATTAAAATGGAGACAGACAAAAAGTCTTTCTGTTTGGATCATCATGACTTAAAGATGAGAGAGACTTTACTGTCATCCATCTGTAGTGTAGTACAGTAAACACACAACAGGACAAAATAATGTCAGCTAACAAAATGCCCAGATGTTTCTGAACATACATATGACTGAGTGTTTGGTTTTAGAACTATTATCACTAATGTTAGGATATATTCTTCTATGTTATTGTCTTTTAGGAATTTGAGAGGAATTGACACCTGACAGGTAGCTCATGAATAACTTGCACAATGTTCCTGATTGAGGACAGGAATTTCAATTCAATTCAATTCAATTTATTTGTATATCATCAAAGGTCTAGACCGACTCTGTATTCTAAAGAGACCCAACAATCCTCCATGAGAAGAACATGGAGACAATGGAGAGAAAAAACTGACTTTTAACAGGCAGAAACCTCGAGCAGATCCAAGACTCAAGGTGGGCGGAGCCTCTGCTTTGACCGGTTGGGGTGAGAGAGATAGAGAGAGAAAGGTTGGGCGATAAAGGGAGAGAGAGAGAGATAAGGAGGATAGGTAGAGGGAGAGAGGGAGAGAGGGACAGAGACACAGACATGTTCAACCACAATAACAATAACAGCTGTTATAATAGAGAGATTACAGTTTGTAGTATTTATAATAACTACTACAATAACAACACTGATAATAATGACAGTATTGATACTGATATTGATAGTAATGGTAAGAGTAATAATAATAATGATGATGATGATGATGTCAGAGGGTGTCAACCATGGTCCCAGCAGTAGATTTTTCCACGGTGACCTGCAGGATGAGAAAACACAAAGACTCCGGAGAAGAAGTCAAGTTAGTAACATGAATTAATGAGACATGAGTGTGTAAAGAAGAAGGGGGCAAAGAAGAGAGAGGAGCTCAGTGCATCATGGGAAGTCCCCCAGCAGTCTAGGCCTATAGCAGCATAGCTAAAGACTAGCCTAAGCCAGCCTTACTTCTAAGCTTTATCAAAAAGGAAAGTTTTAAGCCTCCTCTTAAATGTAGAGAGGGTGTCTGCCTCCTGGACCCAGACTGGAAGATGGTTCCACAGGAGAGGAGCCTGATAACTGAAGGCTCTGGCTCCAGTTCTACTTTTGGAGACTCTAGGGATCACAAGTAACCCTGCATCCAGGGAGCGTAATGTTCTAGATGGGTAGTAGGGTACTACGAGCTCCTGGAGGCATGTTGGTGCCTGACCATTAAGGGCTTTGTACGTGAGGAGAAGGATTTTAAATTCTATTCTGGATTTTACAGGGAGCCAATGCAGAGAGGCTAATCCAGGAGAGATATGATCTCTGCTACTAGTTCTGGTCAGGACACGTGCAGCAGCATTCTGGATCAGCTGGAGAGTCTTTAGAGACTTGTTGGGACAGCCTGAATTAATTGAAGTAAATACCTGTAAAATGATCGTCACTTCGGTCATTGGTTGTTGGTCATCTGATGCCTTTGGCTGAGGGTAACTGAACATGTGACCACTCTGAGGTTTAACTTTGGTTTCTGATGTAAGAAGGCGTTGGCGGACACCAGAACCATTTTGTTTCATGTGCCCCCCTCAAACATTAAGGACCCACTCCTATGTTAGTTATTCCTAGGACTAGATGGTTCAATCCCTTGGTAGTTACACTATCCTGATGGCATCTGGGCTTGTGGGAGACTTGTGGGTGACGGTGGAGCCGGTTGTGTGGGAAGAGGGGCGGCCAGCGATGAGGGCCTGGTTGTAGTTGTTTACTTCCTCTGGATGCGTTGAGGTCTTCAGGAGGTGCCCAACCTTCACTGAGTGTTTTGGCTTTTATCCTCAACGCTCTCTGGTTGGCAGGCCGGCAGCAGTGGCCAGGTCACTGCCCGTCTTATCCGAGTCTGCAGGCTGTAATGACCGCCCTATAATGATCTCTGCATGCCTCTGCGCTCCAAGTTTGACTGAGTTCCATTAAAAGAACAAGGGGGCGTGTCTGGAGCGCGTCTGGAGCAATGTTTCTCCATTGCTCCTGAGAATGTGACTAATTTAATAATTTCCTGCATGATTTTGGACATTTATAGTTGGAAAACATAGTACCTATCCTTAAAATTTGCTGTATGTGACAAATCAAAATGACCAAAATGTCGTCCGAGGGGGCTCTGTCCTCTACTTCAAGGGGGTACTAAGATTGAGATTCACTAAAAAGCAGACTGCTTTTAGCAATGTCAAATGTTAGCTCCACTCATGTCCAGGGATTAAGTTTGGGCAGCTGTATCCTGTGGTACTAAGAATCTCCCAGTCGAGCGGAGACTTTATAAACAAAAACTTAAAGATAGTCACTCCAAGTGATGTGTGAAGAAGAGACATTGGTGGGCTAGCAGAGCTAGTTAACCTAGCCTACACTTGTTTGTTTGTTTACCTGAACATGGACTACATTTCCCAGTAAGTTATTGCTGCTCTCCACACAACTGGATGACTTTGCTAACATGGAAACCCACTTGTATCCTGTCACTGAGGTTCTGTTTATTTCGTATGTGTTTAAGGTGGTTTGACACTATCTCAACTTTCTCGTAGAAAGCTGTTGGTTATAGTAACTAAGTTGACTATGATGGTGATAGCTACAACGAAGCGTTTAGCACAGTCTGTAAGGTTTAATCAGTGTGTCTACTTTGTGGAGACACTTCCGCCAAGGAGGGAGGGGATAACGTGGTTTGCTTACCACAAAGCGTTGTTCCATTATGTGTTTTTTATTTGTCTTCTTGTATGTCTTAGTCTACTAACATTGAGTGCATTCATTAGATACTGTTATTCACTCGTATGTCTGTCATTCCTTCCTTCTTGGATGTTGCTATAGCTTCACCTAAAGTAACAAATAAAGATTGAAGTTGGGTAAAATTTTGTAGCTGGAATTGTAGAGGCCTTGATAATCCTGTTAAGTGCAGCAAGGTACTGCAACATCTCCAACATTTGGGTAGATAATGTATTTACAAGAAACTCATCTAGAGGCCTATTTTTGCTCCCTCTATGTAAATGGATACGTCCGTACATAAACTGTCTATCCATTGACCTGTACATACTTCCATACTTCCTCTACGTCGACATCGATACAACCGCAGTGGGGCAGTGAAGTTTCAAGAGTTTCAACAACAACAACAAATATGGCGACGGTCGGAAGAGGTTGTGTTAATGTCCCTAGTAAATGCAAGGCGTTAAAAGCGGAGGTAACGATGTACTCAGTGGTGGTCTGTGAGGTCATGAAGTGCATCAAAACTTGAGGACGGTGAGTTTTTATACTTTATCGCTTCACATTTTTCTGCTTTGTTGTTTCCATACATATTTGTCGTTCCCTGCTTGAATTCTAGCTACAGTGCCATCATCCATTTACGGTGGTATTGCTCTGTTTCGTCCATCTCGTCCGTATCCGTAAGCTCTGCGACAACGTGTCTAATTACGATGAGAAGGAAATCACCAACACCTCCTTCTCACACTGGATGGATAAAACAACTTACAGCTTGAAAAATCTGACAGACATTGAAAGGCTCTTCCAACAAATTAAAAAAGATGTTTGGGCCTTTTTTTGCACCTATGCAGATAAAATTATCCTCCCAGTTATCCCCGAGTGAGATCCCATCTTATCTTCTTGTCATATCTATTCAAGCATTAAGTTAATTTTTTTTTCATTCTGAACTGAAGAGGGCGGGGAGAGTGAGGTACAGGCGACCTACAGGACCAACAGGACTCTCCTTTGTATTGGGTCGGTTCTGTTGTCTGCTTCATCCATTCAGGTTTGGACTTGTTTTCAATATGGAGGATCAAATCAGCTTTCCTTCACCTTTTGGGGGAATCTGATGTTGTGTAAACTTGTGTGTGTATGTGTGTGTGTGTGTGTGGCACCGCTGTGTGCTGTGTTATGCTGCTAACCCTTAACAAACGTCAGAGGAATATCTGACTGATAACTCATAAACAAAATCAACAATGTTCCCGACTGAGCATTGCCAAAAAAAAAGAGATGTAATTAAATCACACGCCTAGCTTTTGTTGTCTATATAATAGGTTTAGTCACCTGATGGGTGGAAAAATGCTTCATAAAATGAGAGATGATTGATGTTGTGTAGTTCTCATGATCATTGTCTAAAAATAGATCACAATGTTGGCAAAAGATTCCAAATGCCATTGCTTCATTTCAATAACATTGAAAGATTGTGCACATTACTGCTTGTTTTAAGTGCTATCTCTTGTATAAAGTGATGCATCTTTAGCAACATTAACAAAAATCAACCTCTACTTTAGTAAAGGAAGTATTCATGACAGGTGTCATAATTGTACTGTCTGTAGTTTTCATGATGGACATAGTCTATGTGCTGAAAGGTGGAGGAGAGAACTGGAGACAACTCCACTCACTGCCAAAATAACTTGACCAATCTCATAGTAGCTTCTTCCCTGTCCTGTACTATGTGTCTGGTTATGTGAAGAACCATATTCTCCCCTTCCTTCAGACGCTCCATGTTAAGTTCCATGAAAAGAACACCAGCTCTAGGGACCATAGATATTTGGAGCTAGCCTCAAAACATTTGGGGCTGAGGTACAGGTGGGCGGCAGGAGCAACTGATTGGAAGCAAAGCAATGGCACTGGCACCGCGCTCACAGCTGCTACGCTTCGTCCAGTCAGTTTGGAGTTGGTATAACTCTCAATATTGAGCAGAACAAATCAAACTTCTTTCAGCTTTTTGGGGGAATCTGATTTTCTGTTAACTGGTGTGTGTATGTGTTTGAAAGAGGTGAGGGTGTAGTCCCTTGGCACTGCTGTGTGGATCGATGCCAAACCAAAAACCAGTCATGTTGGAGCTGCTCCTTTAGAAGGTATGTCACTGACTTAGAACAAACGTCAGAGGAATATCTGACAGGTAGCTCATAAACAAGATACACAACGATCCCGGTTAAGGTCAAGTTATGGTTCAAATAATCTTTTTATTGAAAAAAATCTTTTTATCTTTCTGTGTTTATTCAAAGGTTTTTCACCTGACTGACTGACTGAATAAATGGCTTTACTACTAATGCCTTACACAAATAAAAGGAGTAAAAAAGTAGAAGCTGCTTCATCATTGAGTAGAATCCAGTCAAACTGAGTAGATGGTTCAATCCCTATTAACTGGGCAAGCTGCACAAATACAAATAAACTTGACACATATACAATGCATTCTGGGAAAAATTCCTTCTTATCCTCTCTTTTAAGATGGAGATCTGTAAATCACAATCTTCGTTCTACAGATACCTTGCAATTTGTAGTTCCAAATGTCCGAACAGAATTGGGAAAGAAAGCTTTTCGGTTTGCAGCTCCTAATTAATGGAATAAAAAACTAATCTCCATCTTCAAGCCCTTGTGACCTGAAATGAATTTAAAGGTTTGGTGAAATCTCTTGAATCCACGTTGTCTGTATGCGAGTGTTTTACACGATGTTTTGAATCTTTGTTTCCAGGTGCCTGTTTGTATTTTAATTGCCTTTTTTTCTTTTTCTTTTTTTGTATTGAAACTATGTTGCTGCTACTCTTGGCCAGGTCTTCCTTGTAAAAGAGAATGGAACTAACCTGGTTAAATAGAAGTGAAATAAATAAATGAAAATAACAAGTTAGTCACTTTGTGGGTGGAACAGTTCTTCATAAAACAAGAGATGACGAGCATTTTGTAGTTCTTATGTACAGTGTATAAAAATAGATCATGACATTGCCAAAAAGGTTCAAGATGTCATTGTTTCCTTTCAACAACATTGAAAAACTAGTTTGTGGACGTATCTGACAGCTTCTTAGGCCACGTAAGTGTTTTAACTGGCTAATGTTTACTGCGTTGCACTACCTTTAGCAATATTAATAATAATGATTGGCTTTCAGTAGAGCATAAACCTCCACCAAGACAATCTGACACATGTTGTCTTTACGTGACTCATGCCCCACAGAGTTTCATGGAAAATGGTTCAGTGATTTTAGTGTAATTGGGCAAATGGACAAAGAATACCCTATCAAACAATGTTAAAGAAAGTACGCAAACTTTCTGCAACACAAGCTGGGAGTCATTAGAACCCTTCGCCACCAGCTGAAAATGTCCCTACAAGGGCAGAGGGGAAAGAAAAGGAGCGCACACTAAAGAACAACACTACACCCAACAGAGAGGAAAAGAAGGACCAACGCAAAAACAGTCAACCCACATGTGGCTGGAGTATCTGAAAAATGTAGAAGGTTTTTCTCCAAGCACTACATCCCGGTGCACTTCAAACCCAGTAACACCTGAAGACAAACACCAGTTCACCCCAAGGACAAAACACCCAAACACAAACTCAGTGTATGTCAAAAGTATGCATATGGTGATTATGCTTTCTGTGTGTTTTACTTTCACCTTTCCTTGCAAGGTCAGTAAACCTGTAGACAGAGTGACTGTCTTCAGAGTCTTGATGTTAGAGAAGCATTTATCTGGCTGTCCAGTTATATACAGAACATATACAGAAGATCTTTGTATACATAAATTCATACCATTGATTGTTAATGTCCTTCGTCATCCTTCTACTTCTTGAAAATCATGTTTTTGTACCTTTTTTGAACTGAATAATGTTTGGACATTGAGTTCCACATTCAGATTGTCCCATGCTTTCACTCCACACACTGAAAAGCACATAGTTTTCATCATTTTTCGAACACTAATAGTCTTTAAATGGAACTTTCCCCTCAAGTTATAACCCCCCTCTCTGTCAAAGAACATTTTGTGTATATAAATTGGTATTATTAGTTCTTGCTTTTATTAATGCTGTTCAAACTACAAGATCAGTGAACTTTAAGACATGTGACTTTGACTCTTTTTATGAAGTGTATATATTGGTTGTATTGACTTTTTGTTGGTGTTACCCCTCACCTCCACACAGTAACTGAGATACAGTGATGCAAATGAGTAGTAATGAATGTGTGGATTTGTGATCCAGTGTGTTTTGCTTTATCCAGGACTGAAATGCTTTTTGACAGTTTAGTTTGTACATGTTTAATATGAGATTTCCAGCAGATGCTGTGGTCTATAGTATCACACCAAGAAACTTATTTTCATATACTCTTTCTATACTGACACGATTTTTACTTGTACTTCAGTGTTAATTTCAAATAACTTGTTTTACTCTTTGGGTTGCTTATATATTTTTGTACTTAATTGTTTTATTGGACCGTTGTTGTCATATAATTACTCAAATATTAATAATATTTCATATGCTTTATCTTATTATATATTATTTCCCATTTTTGTGTCAGTAAATCATTTTTAATGCATTCATGGATTTGTAAAGTTGTAAAAACTGGTAAATGGTCACTGATGTCATTGATAAGTAGCCCACTCTCTGTATTGTTTTCTATAGCATTTTTGAATATATTGTCAATTAGTGAGATGTAATCCTGCTGGGTCTAGTGATTTTTGGATATAGGCTCATGATGTGCATCATGTTGATATACTCTGCTGTCATTTAATAGATCTATGTGGAACCGCCACAGGTGAACATGACCTTTTGATTTGTTTTCTTAAACATTGCTTCTATCCAGTCTTTGAATAAGTCACCATTTCACCCTGGTATATAAATACAGCTCGCAATTACTTTTCTTTTCTTTTTTTTTGTCCCATGCAGAATTCTAATGTTAAACATTCTAGGACGTTGTTAATCACTGTTGTCATTTTTTCCACCTCCTTAAGGTTTTTGTCCACATTCAAAGCAATACCTCCTCCATTCTTGTTCTTTCTGTTGATAAAAGACAATTCATATCCATCTAATTCAAAGTCCCCACCCTTCTCCAGACTGATCCAAGTCTCTGATTTTGCTTTTGTTTCTGTTGTTTACCCGGGGCAGAGGGTGACATGCCTTGTTGTTGTTGATGTCCACTTCAATCCCCTTGGACCGAAGGACGTCAGTTACTTGTTTCTCCACGGAGTTTAACTCCTGCTCGCTCGGTTCTCTTCCGTTCTCCTTGGTCACCGCTCATGTGTGACCAAGGTTTGATGTCAAGTGACAATAATGTCATTCATCCTGGTGTACTGCTCTAAGTCAGCCACTCGGTTCTAAGCAAGATAATTCTTTTGTCCTCCTCAGCATTTGACAGCCACAGTACACAGGACTTTGACCTCCTCCATCCAGAAT
Source organism: Chaunax sp. Z400 (assembly GCA_037577475.1). Lineage (NCBI taxonomy): Eukaryota > Metazoa > Chordata > Actinopteri > Lophiiformes > Chaunacidae > Chaunax > Chaunax sp. Z400. The sequence continues at coordinate 21,435,278 of CM075183.1, forward strand.
GTTTTTCTGCTGCAGTCTGACAGCAGAAACCTCCTCTGTTAAAAAGTCAAGTGACCTCTTTATATCGTTGACATCCTTGGTGCTCGTATTCTTTTTCGGCTCCATGGTGTTCTGTTTGCGCCGGCAAGTTGATGTAGCCAGCTTTTAGCTGTTGAGGGCCCAACGAAGCATAAAGTATGAAGTTGATTCGGTAAGTTCCAATCCCATTTCTTATTTTCACTCCTACCCCTTGCCCCTTAGCCTTGCTTTGAAACAGAGTTACAAGGGGTAGTGGTTGAAATAATCTTTTGTGAAATGGGACGACCCTACAAGACCCTACAAGACTGATACGTCATCAGTAGTCGTAGACGGCGTTATAACAGATGCAACACGGGACAATGCCGGGACAATGCCATCTTCAGCTGTAGAGATTTCTCTTTGTGGCCTGTGTCTTATCCTGCCAGTGTTCACTGATATTAGAGCAGCGGCAACGTGCAGCAACTTCACTGCTGCACTTAAGTTACCCAGTGAGTAAATCATTATCCAGATCACGTCATGATAAAAACGGATTATGATTAATCTTACACACTCTTCTTTCTTCCCTTCCTTCATCTTCCTGTTCCAACAGAGACCATGCGCTTCATACATGCTCTGGAGTATTCTTCTCTGTAGGCTTGGGGTTCTGCTCCGGCATGCGTCGCAGGTGATCGCCGGTTCGATACCATTTTTATTTTAATTAAAAGACAACCTTTGACAGTTACAGTGCAGATGGAAGATGGTTTCTTTTATTTCGTGGTACTGTTCTTCCAATCTGTTATGAGGATGATGAAGCTGTAGCCCATACACAGCTTGGATATGCTGTTTCAGGTCACACTGATGAAGTTGATATAACGTCCAAAAATAGACGCATAAAAAACTTTTATACTTGCTCAAATGGGGACGTCCAGAGAACGTTACCGATGTCCCGAAATCACGTATTTTTGACATGATCTAGACAATGGTTTGCTCTCAAGATAAATTTTGCACGTCATATGCCATCAAAAGGAGGAAATATGTCAAGATGTGGCACTGAAATGCACAAATCAGCCTTAAAATAACATTATAACTTTAGCTCTTTGGCCAGAGACAGCGGATACACACACACAACTAGAGATTTTTGATTTTTAGAGAGATTTTTAGAGAAGAAGAAAAACAAAACATTTGTGAGTTTTTTGTGTTGCCTCTGAAACATTTGCCATGATCTTCCCGATGATTCACAAGGCATTCTGGGAGATATCTCCTACCCCTCTGTTTGAAGTGTGCCACTGAAAACCCTCCGTTTGGAGGGCCATATTGCCCTAGCACTTCCCCTCTGTCGCAACAAGAATCGGGACACCTTACCCCTACGCATGAACGCACAAAACGGAGGTTTAGGGCGAAGTGGTAGGGGTAAGGGGTGGATTGGGATTGGGCCTTAGTGTTTCTCAAGAAAGCTAAAACCAGCGACACTACAGGCCAAGCAAATGGCCCAGTCCGAAAGGGCGAGTTTAGAACAGGCACTGTACTAGTTATTAATAATAATAATCATCACTGGAATGGCATTCTGTAGAGCACATACCTCCGACAAGGCCCAACAATCCTGCACATGAACTCCACATGTTACCTTGTCACCACACCCCTCCACAACGGTTTGTGGAAATTGCGCCAGTAGTTTTTGTGTAACTAGGGAAAATGACAAAGAGCATCCTATTGAGCAGCATTTAAGAAAATGAAAAAATCTGGCATCCACCCCTTTATCTGGATCAGTTGAAATCAGTTGAGTAGTTTTTGTGTAATCCAGCCAACAAAGAGGACAGACAAACAAGGTAACACTAAAGAAAATAGAACATTCTAGGAGGTCACAATTTCAGGGTTTTAGACTACACAAGGGTTAAAAGTTCTGGACAAAATGGGGTGGCTTATGTAGTGAAGCAGTTAGTAGGTTTTCATTCAGCTGTTTTTCTGCACATTTTCAATTTAAGAATGAAAACCTGAGTGCCCAAAATTTGAATAAATGTGAAGAAAAAAGTTTTTACACCTGGCTGAAGTAAAAAAGTTAGCGTTTCAAAAGCAAAAAGCAATAAAGTGCAAGGAAACAGACTTTGCAAATAAATATGTAGATGATCCATGATATTAAATGACACCAAGATTAACATACAAAACATCACATTATGTTGGTCAGACAAATTAAAACATACAATAATATATTATAGAATTGTGAACAATCACACCATGTTTCTTGAAATATGACTTTAGGCTGCCCTCTAGTGACGATACTCTGATCTACAGCCTTGTTGTAATATAAAATATATTATGTAAGTATTCAATTTAAATTTTTGTCAATGAGTAATTACAACAATATTATTATTTATTATTATTACTAACAATACCATAATAGCAACAACAACTTTAAAATAACATTAATAAACTGCTCTGCCCAGACTTCAGTCTCTTACTGTCTTAAATCTTGTCTGTGAATATTTGGCCTTAATTTGTCCTGCTGCTGTGGCGCCACCTGGAGGTAAAATGTAATTAAATGTTTCAGGATGATCTAAACTTGATCCCAGTTGTTCAAAATGTTCAAGTATGATGCAGTTTAAGTCAAACAGGTCCTGACTAGAAGAGAAAGGAGCTCAGAAGCAGACGGACACTTCTGTTAACTGTTCTAACTGCGTTCTAAAGAGATCATTTTGGACAATTCATGATTTCACCTAAACTGGACAATAGAGAGCTGACAGTAAATGAGGAAAGAGAGGAGGGGAATGATATGTCGTCAACTGGAAATGAAGTGTGTGTGTGGTGGGTTTAGGAGGCGTACCGGAACGCAGTTTGCGTCACAGTTCGACTTGACAGTGCAGGTAGACGTTATCAGACGATCCAAAGAACTGGAACATTTTGAAGGACAAGAGGTTGGATGTTCCCACTCCGTTTCCCGTCACTTCCACCATTGTTTCACCAGAGTTTGCACAACTGCTCACAAACAATAAAACACACCATGTTAGAGCACACATTGTTTTTACATTTATTAACAAATTACTGCTCCCACAGGTGGGAAGTAACAAAGTACAAATACTTAATTAGTGTGAGTTTTCAGGTATGTGTATTTTACTTGAGATTTTTATTTTTTTATTTTTACAGTTTTCTACTTTTACTCTCAACATTTTAACACAATCTGTACTTTTACTTTTGACTTTTTCAAAAAGGGGTCATTACTTTAGTAGATTTTTATTTTGCACCATTACATTTTTCCTGACATCAACAATGATTTCAAACTAAATGGAAGGGAACAGTTCAATAGCATCAGCCTGGTCATTGATCATGACTGTCCCCTTGTCCAAAATGAATGTATGTGTATATGTGAATTTGTGAAGGGAAGAGAGATAGAGAGAGAGACCGAAACGATAGAGGGATAGAGAGAGAGGGATCCCAGCGGCTAAGCACAAACAGTTTGGTGTTTGTGAAACACTGTCAGCTCACAGTAACACAAATGCTAGCTTTAACAATCATAAAGCAGCAACAGCAAGTCAGACAATAACACTAGGGGTGTCTTGTTGCTCTTTAGTGGGTTAGACTGCAGCTGATCCTCAGCGGGACAGCGTAGAAAGCAGCGTAGTTGGGTGACTTGGCAGTGCGGTGGAAAACGTGGTAGTCCTTTGCGTCTTCACTTCTGCAGGAACATGATAGGAGCGCTTCGCAGTGACCGCCACTGGAAACGGAGCAGGAAACATCTTGGGAGAAAGAGAGGTGCTTCCTTTCCGTGCAGTGGTTACAGCTGGAGGCCAGGCTTGGAGGTCAGCTCCAGCTTATATATCCTTGATGATATAACAGGGCAGGAACAGGAACCCCCTGTAGTTTCCAGTGGGTCCTCTCCAATGAAAACAGAGAGTTAGAGTGTGGAGAAATTTTGCAAGTGGAGCATGGCAACCAGGAAGGAGCCCTTTCTTTTGTTATAAAGTTTGGTACCTGTCTGTTGTCAGGCTTCCAAAGATACATGTAGGCCTCAGTCAGGCTTTTTGAGGCATGCAGGCCTGTCTTTGTTTCAGGCCCTGAACCATGTGGCCCAACAGCTGAGATCCCAGATGATCTGCAACGTATACGTCTGGGAGATTGGTTTGAAATTTGAGTGTCAGATGTACACTTTAAGGCTTGACAAACAGAAACATACACATTGACAGTTGTTCAGAAACAGTAGTAAGCTCGATAAGACATGGCAAAAAGGGAAAAAATACTTTAGGATTAGAATAGACTTTAGGATGCTTATAGAAAGAATGATCATAGATTTGAAGAGTACTGTCAGCTATGGATAATGGATTATGCTAAGGGATGTTTTGGGAAAACAAGACAGATGTTAATATATTGGAAGTTGACTAATTCTGATGTTGTATTGATAGGTAATCATGGCAGTCGCTCTGTGACAAGTAGAACCATTATAAAGAGATTGATAAATGCAATGACCGCAGACGGGACGGCACGATTCAAGATGATGGAACAGGAAAATAAAGAACTACAAACCCAAGCGGAAAAGTTGAAGGAAGAGATGGCAGAAATAAAAAAAAAAGTTAACAAGATCATTGCTCTTCAAGGGAAAAGGTCCAAAAGAGCTAAGAGGAATGCACATTGGAAGGCATGCCAACATGGACACTGTTCATGATGTGCTAAGTGTGTACTTTTCTTTTTTCATTTATGATTTGATGAATTTCATTTGGAATTGATATTTTTATTTATTTTATTTATTTTTACAAAGTTTCAACTACTTATTTTCCAAGTAACCTCAGTTAACCAAAGAGTTTCTTTTATTTGCTGTAACTTCTTCCAGTGAAGTGAAGTGTGGTTGTGTGCAGTAAATGCGGTTTAATAAATAATGAATGCAGAGTCATCCTCTCCTTGATATCGCTTTGTTTTATGTGTTTTACATGAAATTAAATAACCGAACATTTGATGTGTGTGCATAGTTATATATCAGCTCTTGTAGTGTACTGAGTGACATTAATGTTAAAATATGTGTTATTCTGTGTGGATCGTGTGAAAAATGATGTTCTCCATGTTAAAGTTGTTTGGAATAACACGTCATTATTTTTTACTTTTCACATCTTGGAGAGAAGCAGATATAACAGTGTCAGAACATCAGCCAGAGTTATGTCTCTTCCTTTAACCAATAGAGTTGTAAAATTGAGCAACATTAATGTTACATTCTGTTTGGATCATGCGAACAATTATGTTTTCCATGTTACAAGTGTTAGGAATAACACAAATAAATATAATAAGTATTTAAATAATATTTAATAAAAGATAACAGATGTCTTTTAGTTCTCACTTAACACATCTTGGAGAGAAGTGGAGAGAACAGAGACTATGATGCCCTTTCCCCTCCCTCACATCATGAAAAGAGGCAGAAAGCAGTGTCAGAATATCAGCCTGTCATATACTTCTCCCCCTCCCTTATGGAGTTAGGATAGAAGGCCTTCGAAGGCAGGCAGCCTACTATAAGGATGAGGAGCTGAGCATAGCTTGGCTATCTGAAGGACACCTGGAGCAGGGCAAGTAAAGTTCAACCGCAACCAGCTTGCCCATGTAGCACATAAGCCCCAACAAATGGTTAACATGCACTTAATCTTTTCCAGTCTTGTGTATATGGGGATTTTTCAGGAACGGGAGGGTATGAGGAGTTAGAAACACATAAAATACAGATCCCTTTATGTTGAATTCAGCAGTCTCCTGGGGGTTCAGCTCGGTTTTATTGTTTGCCTTTTGATGGAGAGCACAATAAAATCTAACACTTCAGACTTCTGGAAGACTCAAGTATTTTTCTTTGAAGAATATTTGGTAAAGTGTTGGTCAGAATTCCAGATCTTTTTTCCTGACCCGGGTCGGGACCTTTTTTGTTCCAACATAAATTGGCGAGCCAGCCAGGAGAGACCCGAGACCCTGTGTGGACCCGTCTGCATCTCCGAACGTCGCTGGCCACTAGATAAAGGTAAGCAGAGCCATTTTAAAAATCTGCAAAATCCTGATTGTGTCTGAGTGCAGAAGTTCTGCCCAGGTTTAGGTATCAAACCATCTCTCCTCTAAAGAACCTAATTAATATTACAAAAACAGATCTGATGCGATGTGTACGCATGACCGACCATGGTGCGGAAGTGTAACAAAAGTGTAGCAAAAATTGGTTGGGGATTGCATACATGTACAATGTGTTGGCTTATTGACTAATTTGGTTAGTTTTAAAGGGCTCAGAGAAGAAAAGAGTGAGTGTGAAAATAGTAACATGACAGGAGTGTGAGAATGTAATGGAACCAAGTTGTGTGTTTAGTACAAGATTAGAAAAATATATATAGCCGGCACAGCTCCTTCGGAGACCGCCCTCTTTCCTGTAGAATTTCAACTGTTTCTGACTGAAATCTTGTAGTGTGTGATGAAACACACTTTTTTTTCTTATTTTCTTTTTTAAAATCTGTCTGCATGTATATTTATGGTTTGTGCCAAGATTGGTAGAAACCATTTCTTAAAGAAAATACATGCAGTTTGATCTTGCAGCAGATAAGGGTTTTTTTGTGGGGGTTTTCTGTGTGCTTGTGACCTACACCAGCCCTTTTTGAGAGACTAGCTTATTATGGTTTATTTAGAACTAATATATATTTCTCATCAAAGAGGGTGTGATACACCTTATGTGTGAAACACAGAGACAAGACAAGACAAACAAGAACGAAAGGACATGCAGTTAACATCGACGAACAGTGTAGTGGTTTGTGTTCCAGACACTCTGTCAGCCCAGAGCCTAAAGAGTGCCGAGAACCGAACACAGAGCGGCGATGTTGCCTCAACACTGGCTCAGCACCCACTGAAGATCGGGTCGTAGTAGATGCTGGTGTGTTGGGCCAGGATCATGCAGCAAGATCCCCACCGGCGTACAGGGCCCCAAACGAACACCCCACCGCATATGCTCCGAATATACTCACCAAGTCCTCGATTGGGAACACAATCTTCAGAATCTCCCAAGGGAAAATTGAGGGGCAGGTGAGGCAGGGGTGAGCAACTCGGAGGGCAATGGCACTCTTCTGTGCCGCAACCTGCCCCAGAACAACACCCACCCCACACCCCAAAAATAAACAAATGAGTCCATTCTAGTGTATGGGTGTGAGCTAAACTAGTGACGTGCATTAAAAGAAACCAGACCTGGAGCGCCAAGTCACCCAGGGCCGGAGACCAGGGGGGTAAAGGGACAGCCAGGCCCCTCAACTCCCCCAAAGCTACCCACAGCAGGCCCGACACCCAGGAGTACCCTAGTCCGCAGCAGCCCCCGGGGGCACAGGACAGACCCTGGAGAGTCATCGAGCAACAGTGCGAACAGCCAGGAGGAAGTGAACCAATGGAGGAGACCAGGGAGGGATTGCTCAAAGATTTTTTTAACTACAACTTGACACTTGAGGAGATTAACATTCTCACTTGGGATCATTGTGTGTCTTGTTTATGAGCTACGTTCTAAGTATTCCTTTGAAGTTTGTTCAACGTCAGCGACATAACATGTAGGAGCAGCTCCAGCATGACTGGTTTTTGGTTTGGCATCAATCCACACAGCAGTGCCAAGGGACTGTGTCAAAGCCAATGGCACAAAGTGCTTTACAGCAAACACATGAAGACAAAAAATGTAATATTATGTATGAAAAAAACAGGCAGGGTTGATTTGAACCCAGGACCTCCTTGCTGTGAGGCAACAGTACTACCCACTGCACCACCATGCCGCCTTATAGTAACATATATCAACAATAATAGGCTTTCCATTACGACTGTAACCTTCGTTTGTCCACCAGTACGATGGTGATGGAGTCGTCTTTCTGAGGATCTCTGTTCTTCTAACAATCCTCAGTCTGTATCTTTACATGATCAACACAGACATTATGGTTTCTTGTTTGTCCCTGTTTGCTCTCTCATCTGTTTCCTGCTACCACTCCCTTCACTTCATTCTTTGCCAGGCTTTAAATTCATCATGATGCTAATCCTACATTCATTACTAGTGTAAGAGCCTATCAATCTATTACTTGTTGTGTTTCATTCCACTGGGTGTGTAAACTCCAGTAGAGGCTAATCTGAGCCAAGAACATTCTCATCATTGTTTAAGAGCTACAGGTCATAATGATCAGGTATTTGTACGTCACCATGTCACGCAATCACAGATAAGTAAAAATAATACTCAGTCTGATACTGGCCTCAATAAGCAGAAGGATTGTCGTCATTAGGTGATGGATCTACATTAAGTAAAGTCGTTTGGTCTTTGTCATGATAGAATCCTATGTTTTAGCCACCAGTTAAATGTGTCCAGATCAAAGATGGCAGCAGACTCCAGGCCAATGCAATCCCTGTCCCCACAGAGCGGTGATGTTTCCTCAACACTGGCTCAGCACCCACTGAAGATCGGGTCGTAGTAGATGCTGGTGTGTTGGGCCAGGATCATGCAGCAAGATCCCCACCGGCGTACAGGGCCCCAAACGAACACCCCACCGCATATGCGCCGAATATACTCACCAAGTCCTCGATTGGGAACACAATGTTCAGAGTCTCCCAAGGGAAAATTGAGGGGCAGGTGAGGCAGGGGAGAGCAACTCGGAGGGCAATGGCACTCTTCTGTGCAGCAACCTGCCCCAGAACAACACCCACCCCACACCCCAAAAATAAACAAATGAGTCCATTCTAGTGTATGGGTGTGAGCTAAACTAGTGACGTGCATTAAAAGAAACCAGACTTGTAGCGCCAAGTCACCCAGGGCCGGAGACCAGGGGGGTAAAGGGACAGCCAGGCCCCTCAACTCCCCCAAAGCTACCCACAGCAGGCCCGACACCCAGGAGTACCCTATTCCGCAGCAGCCCCCGGGGGCACAGGACAGACCCCGGAGAGTCATCGAGCAACAGTGCGAACAGCCAGGAGGAAGTCAACCAATGGAGGAGACCAAGGAGGGATTGGTCAAAGATTTTTTTAACTACAACTTGACACTTGAGGAGATTAACATTCTCACTTGGGATCATTGTGTGTCTTGTTTATGAGCTACGTTCTAAGTATTCCTTTGAAGTTTGTTCAACGTCAGCGACATAACATGTAGGAGCAGCTCCAGCATGACTGGTTTTTGGTTTGGCATCAATCCACACAGCAGTGCCAAGGGACTGTGTCAAAGCCAATGGCACAAAGTGCTTTACAGCAAACACATGAAGACAAAAAATGTAATATTATGTATGAAAAAACACAGGCAGGGTTGATTTGAACCCAGGACCTCCTTGCTGTGAGGCAACAGTACTACCCACTGCACCACCATGCTGCCTTTATAGTAACATATATCAACAATAATAGGCTTTCCATTACGACTGTAACCTTCGTTTGTCCACCAGTACGATGGTGATGGAGTCGTCTTTCTGAGGATCTCTGTTCTTCTAACAATCCTCAGTCTGTATCTTTACATGATCAACACAGACATTATGGTTTCTTGTTTGTCCCTGTTTGCTCTCTCATCTGTTTCCTGCTACCACTCCCTTCACTTCATTCTTTGCCAGGCTTTAAATTCATCATGATGCTAATCCTACATTCATTACTAGTCTAAGAGCCTATCAATCTATTTCTTGTTGTGTTTCATTCCACTGGGTGTGTAAGCTCCAGTAGAGGCTAATCTGAGCCAAGAACATTCTCATCATTGTTTAAGAGCTACAGGTCATAATGATCAGGTATTTGTACGTCATCATGTCACGCAATCACAGATAAGTAAAAATAATACTCAGTCTGATACTGGCCTCAATAAGCAGAAGGATTGTCGTCATTAGGTGATGGATCTACATTAAGTAAAGTCGTTTGGTCTTTGTCATGATAGAATCCTATGTTTTAGCCACCAGTTAAATGTGCCCAGATCAAAGATGGCAGCAGACTCCAGGCCAATGCAATCCCTGTCCCCACAGAGCGGTGATGTTGCCTCAACACTGGCTCAGCACCCACTGAAGATCGGGTCGTAGTAGATGCTGGTGTGTTGGGCCAGGATCATGCAGCAAGATCCCCACCGGCGTACAGGGCCCCAAACGAACACCCCATCGCATATGCGCCGAATATACTCACCAAGTCCTCGATTGGGAACACAATCTTCAGAGTCTCCCAAGGGAAAATTGAGGGGCAGGTGAGGCAGGGGAGAGCAACTCGGAGGGCAATGGCACTCTTCTGTGCAGCAACCTGCCCCAGAACAACACCCACCCCACACCCCAAAAATAAACAAATAAGTCCATTCTAGTGTATGGGTGTGAGCTAAACTAGTGACGTGCATTAAAAGAAACCAGACCTGTAGCGCCAAGTCACCCAGGGCCGGAGACCAGGGGGGTAAAGGGACAGCAAGGCCCCTCAACTCCCCCAAAGCTACCCACAGCAGGCCCGACACCCAGGAGTACCCTAGTCCGCAGCAGCCCCCGGGGGCACAGGACAGACCCCGGAGAGTCATCGAGCAACAGTGCGAACAGCCAGGAGGAAGTCAACCAATGGAGGAGACCAGGGAGGGATTGGTCAAAGATTTTTTTAACTACAACTTGACACTTGAGAAGATTAACATTCTCACTTGGGATCATTGTGTGTCTTGTTTATGAGCTACGTTCTAAGTATTCCTTTGAAGTTTGTTCAACGTCAGCGACATAACATGTAGGAGCAGCTCCAGCATGACTGTTTTTGGTTTGGCATCAATCCACACAGCAGTGCCAAGGGACTGTGTCAAAGCCAATGGCACAAAGTGCTTTACAGCAAACACATGAAGACAAAAAATGTAATATTATGTATGAAAAAACACAGGCAGGGTTGATTTGAACCCAGGACCTCCTTGCTGTGAGGCAACAGTACTACCCACTGCACCACCATGCTGCCTTTATAGTAACATATATCAACAATAATAGGCTTTCCATTACGACTGTAACCTTCGTTTGTCCACCAGTACGATGGTGATGGAGTCGTCTTTCTGAGGATCTCTGTTCTTCTAACAATCCTCAGTCTGTATCTTTACATGATCAACACAGACATTATGGTTTCTTGTTTGTCCCTGTTTGCTCTCTCATCTGTTTCCTGCTACCACTCCCTTCACTTCATTCTTTGCCAGGCTTTAAATTCATCATGATGCTAATCCTACATTCATTACTAGTCTAAGAGCCTATCAATCTATTTCTTGTTGTGTTTCATTCCACTGGGTGTGTAAGCTCCAGTAGAGGCTAATCTGAGCCAAGAACATTCTCATCATTGTTTAAGAGCTACAGGTCATAATGATCAGGTATTTGTATGTCACCATGTCACGCAATCACAGATAAGTAAAAATAATACTCAGTCTGATACTGGCCTCAATAAGCAGAAGGATTGTCGTCATTAGGTGATGGATCTACATTAAGTAAAGTCGTTTGGTCTTTGTCATTATAGAATCCTATGTTTTAGCCACCAGTTAAATGTGTCCAGATCAAAGATGGCAGCAGACTCCAGGGCAATGCAATCCCTGTCCCCACAGAGCGGTGATGTTGCCTCAACACTGGCTCAGCACCCACTGAAGATCGGGTCGTAGTAGATGCTGGTGTGTTGGGCCAGGATCATGCAGCAAGATCCCCACCGGCGTACAGGGCCCCAAACGAACACCCCACCGCATATGCGCCGAATATACTCACCAAGTCCTCGATTGGGAACACAATCTTCAGAGTCTCCCAAGGGAAAATTGAGGGGCAGGGGAGAGCAACTCGGAGGGCAATGGCACTCTTCTGTGCAGCAACCTGCCCCAGAACAACACCCACCCCACACCCCAAAAATAAACAAATGAGTCCATTCTAGTGTATGGGTGTGAGCTAAACTAGTGACGTGGATTAAAAGAAACCAGACCTGTAGCGCCAAGTCACCCAGGGCCGGAGACCAGGGGGGTAAAGGGACAGCCAGGCCCCTCAACTCCCCCAAAGCTACCCACAGCAGGCCCGACACCCAGGAGTACCCTAGTCCGCAGCAGCCCCCGGGGGCACAGGACAGACCCCGGAGAGTCATCGAGCAACAGTGCGAACAGCCAGGAGGAAGTCAACCAATGGAGGAGACCAGGGAGGGATTGGTCAAAGATTTTTTTAACTACAACTTGACACTTGAGGAGATTAACATTCTCACTTGGGATCATTGTGTGTCTTGTTTATGAGCTACGTTCTAAGTATTCCTTTGAAGTTTGTTCAACGTCAGCGACATAACATGTAGGAGCAGCTCCAGCATGACTGTTTTTGGTTTGGCATCAATCCACACAGCAGTGCCAAGGGACTGTGTCAAAGCCAATGGCACAAAGTGCTTTACAGCAAACACATGAAGACAAAAAATGTAATATTATGTATGAAAAAAAACAGGCAGGGTTGATTTGAACCCAGGACCTCCTTGCTGTGAGGCAACAGTACTACCCACTGCACCACCATGCCGCCTTTATAGTAACATATATCAACAATAATAGGCTTTCCATTACGACTGTAACCTTCGTTTGTCCACCAGTACGATGGTGATGGAGTCGTCTTTCTGAGGATCTCTGTTCTTCTAACAATCCTCAGTCTGTATCTTTACATGATCAACACAGACATTATGGTTTCTTGTTTCTTAATGATCAGGTATTCGTACGTCACCATGTCACGCAATCACAGATAAGTAAAAATAATACTCAGTCTGATACTGGCCTCAATAAGCAGAAGGATTGTCGTCATTAGGTGATGGATCTACATTAAGTAAAGTCGTTTGGTCTTTGTCATTATAGAATCCTATGTTTTAGCCACCAGTTAAATGTGTCCAGATCAAAGATGGCAGCAGACTCCAGGCCAATGCAATCCCTGTCCTCATGTTGCCTTACATTAAAATGTACCACAGTGACATCGACACATTTGGAACTTTTTGCTCTTGTGTGTTGTTCGTGTCAGTGGGATGTGTTTCAATCTTTACTAAAAGAAGAATCATGTAACTCAATATCATTTCAACCTGAGACAATTGCACAATTTCATACAATTCAATACAATTTCATTGAGAGCACAAACTCCATAAAAATCATAACTGAGCTTTGACATTAGGTGAAAACAAGTAAACATGATAAAATGGAAGAATGAGGTTTGTTGCACGTGTTGAAAGATGCTCTAAATACATAGTAATCCAACATCCAACAAAAATGATTGAACACCACATATATTCTTTAATAGTTCTTCTGTGTTCATCTCTTTTGCTGTGTTTCATCTCTGTGGTTTCCTACTGGGTGGAGTGAAAAGGTGCACAAATAAAATTGTGTCCAAACAGGTATGGCCATTTTTGACTCCACCCTCCACTCCTCCTAAATTCCTGTTTAGAACAGCATAAAAATAGAGGGAGTGAGAGAGAGAGCAGCATCCTCCACACAGGGAGAAAGCAACAGACCAATCAGTCCACCAGCTGAAGACTCTTCAGACCTTCATCTTCATCATCCTCCTTCAATCTTCCAGAGGGTAAGACAACCTGCACGCTCCTCACCTGTCTCTTCTTCTCTGCACACCTTAACTGATCAAACTGCTCCAACAGTTAATCTGGAAAAAGAGGTTTATAAAGATATGCAATCAGTAGAAGCCTACTAACAGCTGGTCAGAGAAAGGAGAACGAACCAAGAGAACCAAGGAGAACGTCTGTGTTAAGCTGCAACAAACGATTATCTTCATGATCCATTCATTTTCAAATCATCAGTTGATCATCGATCTATACAAATGTAGTAAAATACAGGCAGATTGTTTAAGACGATGTCCTGCAGCCCAGTGTGATGTCTTCAAACAGCTGGTTTGGTCCTATCAGTTTGAAGACGGTCCAAATGCCAAATATATTCAATTTTTAATAATATGAAAACAACTAAAGGTGATTAACAGATGATCAGAATGGCTGCAGACACATTTAATAAATCTATTAAGCATCTAACTGCTTCTTCTCATTCCAGCATGACTTTTAATAGAAGTGGAGGCTGACTTTGTGTTATTTGATTATTCATTCATTCATTGTTTCACCACTGTGATCCTTCATCAGGGTTACTAATATGAAACGGAGGAGTGGAAAATTTCAAAAACATTTTCAAATTACAGAGAGGAATATTAAATACATGAGTGATTTAAAAAACTGTGTAAAACATTAATGAAACAGAATGTGATCATTTCTTTATGCTTTTGGACAAATGATTATAAACATTGCAAAGATGACATATTTAGAGCTGAGCTTCATTTTCATTGACCAGGAAAACTGTTGAACTTTGAATGTGACTTTCTGTCCAATCAGATATGTTCTACTGTGTGTCTTACAGCTCTGTCTCCTGCTGATTGGCCTCCGCCAAACATGCTCCGCCTCCTGCCCTTCCTGTCCGTTCTCGGGCTGGTAGCCAGTAAGTAAACACATCATTTTAAAACTCCACCCACAAGAAGTGTTGAGGCGCTCAAACCAACACAATAAATGAAGAAACGGTGCTGATAATCTGCCAATAGGAGACATTTTCCTGTTAAACTGAAACAAACTCTGTTTAATTCCTTCATCAAGTCAGAATATGAATGTGCAGCATTTTGTGTTTTCCAACCAGTTCTGACCTCAAGTGTCTCCATCTTCTTCAGGTGACACTCCTGTATTTTCCAACACTTTTGACTTTACGACATGCCCCATCAACTATTATGGAACGGAGTACGAAACTGCCTATGTAAGTGGGAAACTTTAGAATGTCTTTGTTAGTTTCCATCTTCTGTCAGTTTTGATGTTTAGTCTCCACCTTTGATAGCAGACATGTGTACAGACTGAGGGAAACACATCAGATCCACAACAAGGCCGACTGACACATCCTTCATGTATGAATGGAGAGTTTTCATTGAGAATCATGATGATGTCACACAGACCAGTGAAGGCTGGTCTAGGAGGGGTTAGGATTAGGAAGGAGTGAAGGCTGGTCTAGGAGGGGTTAGGATTAGGAAGGAGTGAAGGCTGGTCTAGGAGGGGTTAGGATTAGGAAGGAGTGAAGGCTGGTCTAGGAGGGGTTAGGATTAGGAAGGAGTGAAGGCTGGTCTAGGAGGGGTTAGGATTAGGAAGGAGTGAAGGCTGGTCTAGGAGACCAGAGACAAGTTTGAAGAAGAAGCTGATCCTGATTGTTGTGGCTAAAAACAGTGGGACTGATTTTCCGATGAGAATGTGATTCTGGGTTAAATGTGTGGAATGACAAACTGGACAATATGTCAGCCATGTTGTTGTAACCAGGTATGTGTTCTACCTGCAGGATGAACTGCTGTTGACTCTCTGACTCAAACTTCTGTAACTCTGTGTTCAGCCTCTTGGGTCTGAGGTCATGCCAGCATGAACCCTACCCCGGCCTTTATATACCTCATTAAATAATGTTTAACATGTTTGGTATCTTTTTTTTCAGCACATCACCTCTATGACCTGATAATTATGTCTTCACTTCAACATACTGTATCAACATACTGAGCATAAAAACATGCTGGGTTAGGCTTAATGCCAGCGTGACCTCAGACCCCAGAGAGTTAAAATGATGATGACCAGCAGCCTTTTTAGAAGTTATTGTTAAATAAGTTGTTGTCCCTCTTTGCTTTTTACAGATGAGAATTACAGGCGCCAATACTTTTAGCATCTGTTTTGATGGCTATTACGGAGATGACAACGTTACAGAGTGTATTGTGGGGCCTGTTGTTGATTCATCAACTATTGTTGGCTTGATAACCTCTGCAACTGATGCGTTGATAAGTGAATACAGGACTGGAGTGTCAGACATCCCAGAAGATCTTGAATGCATAGTGTCATTCAATGCGACTAATAGTACGACAGCTGTGAGTATTCAGTGTCATGACTAGATAAATATGAAACTATCAGATTAAACACTCAACAACACAAAGTTATATCTGGTCACAAACTTAACTTGACTGTTGATGGTGTCTGTATGTTGACTCTTTCCAGGCTGATATCACTCTTGCTAAGATGGGCTCACGATCAGCTGCGTCAGCAGATGTTTTTGTCAGTGCTTCACATGTGAGTAACATATACACAGTAGTACATATACAGTAACATGTGTATATATATATATATATATATATATATATATATATATATATATATATATATATATATATATATATATATATATATATATATATATATATATGCTGTATGTATGATGTGAATTGCATATTAAGGCTGTTGTATGTAGGATTTGAACATTTCTGACTGGGGACTCCTAGTGGTCGTATCAAGAAAGACACTTACAGATACCAACACACACTGAGACCACGACACCCCCACCCTCCCAAACTGACCCAGTGATATTGACACCAATGGAAACACTTCAACACATGCACTGCACATGTTTTCATCACAATCGTCTTATTGCTTGATAAAAACATATGATACCAGTCCAGCCAGAGACCTTTCTGCTGTCTCAACAGAAAAACCAAGAATACTTCACGACGGATCACACAGAGACAGTTAACTTTTACTCTGCAGTTTAACAAAAACATGTCAACACATTAATTTATGAAACATGTGGATGAGATAGTGATATTTTTACACAAAGGTTTGTCTTTTTTATCTCAGTGTGTATTAATTCTGTGATCTCTGCTCTGTGATATAACACTTGTTGTGTCTGTTGCTGTCTAGGCCTTTGCTCTTCAGTCTGGTGGTGTGTCGTACCATACATTAACTGTTGTAAATTCAGTCAGACAATATCAGGAAATCAGCCTATGCATTGATTCTGGTAGGTAAATCTACTCTGGGACCCTCTGGGAAATTAACTTAATTAATTAATGACATTTTAAACTGAAATAAACCTTCCTTCACTTCACAGGTAATACTTATTCTCCTGGTGAAACCATTAACTCAACCGACACAACAACCTGCATAGGACAAATCTGTAATGCCAACGTATCTGTGGAAACCACTCAGTGTGACCCAATGGAGCATTGTGACAATGGAAGGTAAATATGTGTCCTTAATATTTAGAAGAAGAGCTGTGAAGATACTCAGGGTTGATGAGGACTTTTTAATTCAGGGATTCAGGGAATCTTCACTGAGAGCAACAGTCTCTTTTGCAGGTTATTCAGTAGAAAACTTTTAAGGTGAAGCAGCAGCAGGAAATGTTGCTTCAGCATTAACTCAAAACAGCAAGATGACTAAACAATGAGACTGATACCAGGAATCCAAATGAAACTCCAAACCTGAGAGATTCCAGTACTGACAGATGTACAAAGACAGACTTTTTAAATCAGTTTCATCTCACTGGTCTCCTGCAAAGCCACATATCAGTTCAGCACCAGAAAAGGGTTTGGTTTGAGGGAGGAGGCAGTCACAGGCCGGTCCTCATGAGTCGGAGCAGTTCTCCTCCGCTATGCTCCGGTATCAGGATGACGTTCTAACACAGCACAGCTTCACGAGGTCACAAACTGGAATGAGCTGACTGGAATCAAATGGTAGTGCATTAAACTGGCGGGAATCTGAGGAAAGTTTCATGACACCAGAGACACATTTCCATATAAGACCTGAGGCCTGCAAAACACTGTTGTTAGCTGACATTTGAGCCAGAGCTGTGGAAATATTACAATCAAATATGACTCAAGTTATGTCATACATGAACAGAAGGCTTCCCTCCTGTAGTTTGTTTGTTTGAGGGCCCCCTGGTGGCCGCAGCCCTCAGCTGCAGCTAATGATGATGTTTCTCTGCCTCTCTGTCCATCAGCTGCGTTTATGATTCCCCTTGCACTGTGTGCGGCCCCGGTGTCATCGACTTTATTGGCAGTTATGATACTGTTGAGGACCTGTGTGAATACAACCTGCTGGTGACCTCCAGTGTACTTATAACTGGAGAATTCAGGGACCGCCGACGTAAAGATCTGGGCCTTTTGGACAAAGTGGAAATAACGAAGAGTAGTCGGATTATTTCCATGTTTAATGATGGGAGAGTTCTGGTAAGCTACAGCCACAGTCATGTGACCCATCCTCTGATGCATCAGCTCTAATCTGTCTTGTCAGTGACTTTAGAAGCAGATATTTAACAGATGTGGTTGTGATGTTTGAATCTGTGTTTTCTTCACTTTGTCTGCTGTGATGCAGGATAATGGTTCACCACGGACTCTCAATAACACACCTACGGACTTTTCGGGAACGACGCTCTGGATGGATGACACTGGTATCACTGCAACATTTTCAAGCTCTGGCGCCGACTTTATTGTTTTTTTTACTGCCAACTACGTACAGATCTCCTACTCAGGTACAGATACTAAAATCCCATCACTCACCAGTTAGGATAAAATAAGCCATTGAACATTTGGGGCATCCAGAATGTAAACTGATGTCCTTTATTGAGCTGCCATGTCAGTCCAGTTTGAATGTTGATACTGATCTAGATCACATTTTGTTATTAACATGAGTAGAAGTTGGTGAACCTGGAGCAGTGATGACTGGTCTCTGTGCTAATGCCACTTCTCTATCTGACTCGAGGGTCTCTCTTGCTACAGATACGTAAGACCTCAACCTTAGCCCACTGAATACTGTTGATCTTAATGTTTACATGAACGTTGTAGTTTGTTTGTGAAATTAAATCCATTGAAATGTCATCTGGAATGCTAATATTCATCATATTTATTCTTTATCTCACAACAATGACCATTTCCACTACTTGACTTTTAAATATTCTATGAGCCTCTTGTAAAGGTTCCCATCCTTTTGACTTGTGGACTGAAGCAAAGATACAAACCCTATATGTATCTTTGCTTGAGCTCAAAACAGTCAAAGTGTCATTGTGTTTATGGGAACAAGTCAAAGCAGGGTAACAGTCCTGACCTTGTGTTGTGTGTCGCCCCCTAGCTGTATAAACGTGCCAAGTGAAGATGCTGACAGTACGATCAACTGCAGTTTGGTGGGAATAAAGTAAGTATGAAACATCATCTCTGTGGTAAATTGCTTGTTTAATGTGATGTGAGGACAGATGTGAGACAAACACTCTGAACTCAGATTATCCACCTTTTCATGTGGGGAACAAATTTTGTGTGAACACAAATCTGTGTGACAGGAAGCTTCGACAGCTGCCCTGTATTTAGGTTGATTACCAATTGTAGAACACAACACTTGACCTCACCCATCTTTCTCCCACTTTGTCTCTTTACATCTGTGGAACAGCTGTGATGCTTTAGACAGTGGCAACACAATCTCCTGTGACGCCGTCGACCCAGCCCCTTATATCTCCCTGTGCAATGAGATTATGTGCAAATATCCTGCATTGGATGGTTTCACCTGTCCGTTCCACGAGGCCTACGCCAGAGCCTGCTTCCTGCATGGTAACACCCCGGGTGACTGGAGGACAGAGATAAGCTGCGGTAAAACTTCTCTCCCTTCACTTCAGTGACGCAGTCAAAACATACACATTAATAGAAATAACACAACAGTAAATGTAAAGTAATCATACTTGAAATAGTATTTAAGTAAACAATAAAGGCTTCATGTCTCCTTTTCTGGAGGGTAAATTTTAGATCATCATTTTCTCAGCAGGTTTGGGGAATTTATTTCAATGTTCTTGAAGGCCTTGTATGTTTGGGACAGAATCACTATTAAAAATGGTCAAAGTCTACATGGAACAGAGTTGGAGTTCAACAGCAACCCTGTTGTTTCTTTAAAGTCTTGTTTGGTGTGATTTTTAACAGTGTTGTACCTTATTATTGTAATCTTATGTCTCTCTCTCAGACCTTCCTGATCTCTTCTGTCCGGGTAAGACCTGCATTGATGATGAGTTCTGTGGGGAGACAGATGCTAACACAAGAGGCTGCTTATGTCGGGCCACCACCAGACCAGAGACTTATGGTACGACAGCTATGGGTTAGGTTTTTCTCAGCCGAACTGTTGTTGAGCTTAGTTTGACTGTTGAATTCTTGTGATCAGGAGCAGAGACTAGACCTCATTCAATCAGCTCTTCTTTTACCTTTGTGTCTCCCTCAGTCTGATGTTTTTGCTCCATAAACTGCTAGTTTGGTTTCTGCCTCCAGAGCAGCTTTTAGTGGAAGAAAAGAGGAATGTTAGCAAAGCAGGATTGAATGATTTGACTGTTTTTGTGGTGTAAATGTCTGTAGAGTCACTGCTCTTACATGCATTAATTTCTCTTGTCTGTACTGCTGGATGTTCAGGTAGCGATACAGTCTGTGATGATGCCTCACACACAGCCTCAGTTACTGTGTACGGATGTCGCCTGGAGGAAGAAGGCTTCGACTTCAGAGCTCTACACCTCATTGAAAGCAGCTGCACAGGTGTGGTAGACGAGAGCAGCCACACGGTGACCTTCAGCTTCAATGAAACCAACCTCTGTGGGGCAGAAATCACGGTGGGTTCTCTCCTTTACATCTTTTCTCCCAACAAGCTGTCAAATCTCTTCCAGCACTCTGCTCAGCTTCTTTCTCTTCTTTAGTTTGGGATCTTTCTGTGGGTTCGGCTTCAGCTCGGACCTCCTTGGTTTCTACTACTGTTGGCCATCTGTGAAACTTACTCTATCCTGTATAACATCTAATAAACCTGACATTTGAAGTCTAAATACTTGAAATGAACTCATTAGGAAAATGTGCCTGAACAACATCTGAATTTCTGTGACCCTGCAGCTCAATGAAAACAGCAGGGAGGTGAAGAACACCATCAGGAACACAGACAGCTCTAGTCTTATCACTACGGCTGATCAAGTCGACATTAACTTCTCCTGCACCTTTGATGAACCAGACACTCAGACAATAAGCTTCAACATCGAGGACAAGTGAGTATTGGTTGTTAATGATTGTCTGAATTTGTATTGTGAAGATTGTTAATTGGAAGTTTATGAGTATAAGAGTGTGTGTGTGTGTGTGTGTGTGTGTGTGTGTGTGTGTGTGTGTGTGTGTGTGTGTGTGTGTGTGTGTGTGTGTGTGTGTGTGTGTGTGTGTGTGTTCGTGCTCTGCAGCTCTGTTGTGGTGAACCTTACATCTGGAGAATGGACGTACAATTTGAGCATGAACGCCTACACTGATGCTGGCCTCTCACAAAGTGTGACACCTGGAATGGATATAGCGCTGAACGACAGGATCTGGGTGCAGCTGACAACAACAGGGCTTGATGTTGGCACTGTTACCGTGGTTACTGACTCCTGCTGGGCAACCAATGAGGAATCATCCAGTGCGGTCACTAGCTTCTACCTGATCACAGACGGGTGAGATGAACACAGCAGCCAGAGGTCAAAAGTTCACACATTCTATACTCAAGTAGAAGTACAAATACGTGTGTAAAAAAGGGATCAGGTAAAAGTAGAAGTATTGATTTAATGTCTTTACTCAGGTAAAAGTGGAAAAGCAGAAGCTCTGAAATATACTCAAAGTATAAAAGTAAAAAGTAGTCCTTTAAAGGACGTCTACCAACTGTTTTTGTGCAAACCTAACTGAGTCTCATGCCAAACTAATATAATGTTAATATAACATGAATTTAAGGGGTCAGGAACTGTATTTGAACTTCTATTACTACCATTCATGAGAAAAGAATGTACTCAGTGTGAATGACTATCATGTAGAGAAAAACACAGTGAACAGAAAAAACCCTGACATCATGTCTTTTCTTCGTGGTCGAGTTTCTTACAGATGTTTCTTATCTGTTTGCTCTTCTTACGTGTTTAAGTTCTATGATCAGTGTTGTTTGTTTGTTTGTTTGTTTGTTTGTTTGTTTGTTTGTTTGTGTGTGTGTTTGTAAGCAGAATAACTTAAAACATTTTTAATGGATTCCAATTAAATTTTGTGGGAAGGCGGGCCTTCAGGAGGGGAACAGGTAAACAGATATCGAGGCTAATTCAGAGGACGGTATGGATACAGAATCCTACTATGGTGATGTCATGACCCACCCTATGGTGACGTAACACCACGTAGTTCCTCCCTGTGAGAAGCTCGACTGCATGAGAAACATCAATAATAGATAAATTAATAAATAATAAATATAATTTTGTTTGTGAGCAGTTGTGCAAACTCTGGTGAAGCAATGGTGCAAGTGACAGGAAACGGAGTGGGAACATCCAACTCCTTCTCCTTCCTAATGTTCCAGTTCTTTGGATCCTCTGACAACATGTACCTGCACTGCCAAGTCGAACTGTGTGACACAGACTGCGTTCCGGTACGACTCCCAAAATATTCAACAACATTTAGTTATTGTCATTATTATATTATTATTATAGTATTATTTATCTCCAGGAATCACACTGGCCATCAGCCAATCAGAACGTCTGTCTGTCACAGTCTGTAAAATAAAAAGTATAAAGTCTTGACAGAGAACTTTCTGTTCATTGATCCAGTATTAATTGTGTTGATGATCAAATTGAAGGATACTGACACAGGATCAGTTTTGGTCTTCTGAATCCTTGACTTCATCTCTCTGTCTTTAACTTCCAGAGTTGTGGATCAGGTCGTCGGAGACGTAGATCTAACAGGATGAGATATCCAAATGAAGACCCAGCCATCATCTCAATGGCCTGGACTAAATAGGTAAGTCTGCTGCTGACTGGTGACATCAGAGCAGCTGACCAATGAGGTGAGACTGGTGAAGGTGTGGTCGACCAAAAAACACCAAGTCCAGCCACAGAGTCATTGTCCCTCTTTGTGTTGATGCAGAGATCATGTGTTTGAAGAAGCTGCTGTAGTCGAGTTGACCTCTGAAACAAAGTCATCATCATCATCATCATCATCAGTGGTTATTACTGCTGTATGAGGACAATTATGCAAAAAGAGCATCAGTGTGGCTTCAGTTAGAGACAGGACTAGATGTACATCCTCCAAAGCAACAATCAGACGAGCAAACAGATCAACAGTTTGCTCTTTATCAAGCGTCTGTGGTAGGTCAGCAGTAGGCAGGTATGCGGCGCTCTCTAGTGGTGGAAAACCTTCTGAACTCAGTGATGCTCATGCTTTCAGAACAGTTGAGGAAGGATTAAAGAATGTATGAAGGAAGGAACCATGACATGAGAGATATGTGATGATCAAATGTTGAAATGTGAGTCAGGGAGGAAAGGAGGGTTTTTCTGCTCAGTTTTCAGACTCATCACAAAGAGACACAAAGAGTCAAACATGGT
Source organism: Chaunax sp. Z400 (assembly GCA_037577475.1). NCBI lineage: Eukaryota > Metazoa > Chordata > Actinopteri > Lophiiformes > Chaunacidae > Chaunax > Chaunax sp. Z400. Next base: position 21,458,361 of record CM075183.1, read on the forward strand.
GGCTTCAGTCAGGATTTAAGGTTGGAGAAAAGACCTCAATCACACTTTGGTCTGGTTGTCTTCTCAGGTTGTGAACACGCTGACCCGGACTGACTGACAGGCCGTCCATCTTCAGAATGATTCCTGACCGTTGATTGGTCAGATCCAGAGCCTGGTCGTGTCAATCCTTCACTTTGAGAACGACGACCTCTGAAAGGATTATCTCAGCAGATTGTCTGCAACTAGAAAACATTCTTATGCATACATGTCACCCTCAGTGGGTTTTTCCCAAAATCTGTATGAAAAAATAACACATACAGAAACATTTGAATCAAACAGTAAAAGTAGCAAAAATTCATTAATTTTTCAATAAAGACATCACCTACGGGATGCTAACTCCTCGGCTTCATGACCAAAATGAGGCTTTTCGTTGACAATCCATAAGACTCACAGATGATGACATGTATGCTGATGATTCCACCTTTTCTTTGCTGAAATATGAAACGGTATAAAAACATTATTGAGAACTATACGGTGAAGGGAAGTGTGTTGAGGGAGACTTGGTGTTAAACATGTTATTCATTCTATAGTATATCTCTCTTTCTATTGACAATAATCAGATGTTATTCAGGGTTACTAATGATTATCAGTGATTAATTCTAGGTGCATATTGGAGGGATTCAGATGGGTGTTTGTGGAGAACAGGTTCCATCATGAAAACACTTCTTAGAACGAGGCAACCATGTGGACTCCACAGTGTAACTTTAAAGTGCTGTATATTGATTAGATTCATACAGATTCCAGGTCAGTCAGAACTCTTGAAGGCTCTCTCTGTATAGTCTCACTGTACCCATAAGTTAAACCAGAGGTCAGCTGATAGTCGACTCTCAAAGGCCGATAAAATAATGATGATTTGGAGCAGGGAAAAACTGATTCCAGATTAGTCAGTCGATTTCAGCCCCTCCACCCCCACCTCCTGAAAAATCACAGAGTGATTAATGAATAAATCTTTTTATTGACAAGTTAATCGATTTGGACCAAGATGTATTTTGATCTATTATTTTGCCTTACATTCAGTAATTCCTGTTGAGAAGTTAACTGATGGAGGCGACGCAGTCATCGGCCACTGTCGGAGCAAAGTTCTGCTGATAGTATGGAAAATGTTCCTATCAGCTTGATTGATCGGTTTACCTCTAATTTAAACAACACTGGATCCTGCTGTCACCCTCAAAGTGATTTACAGCTTTTGTAATACAAGCTGCAAATTTGGACAAAAACCTAAAATAAACCTGAAATGTTTTTTTAATGTGGAAACTTTAAAAATGGTTAAAAACATTCTAATATTTTGAGTTTTAGACAGAAAGTTTTTTTCTCACCTTAAATTTAACTGGCTGACAAAATTACATAAAAAATGAAACACTTACAGAGAGACTCTTTGAAATAATGTCAGTTGATGCAAAAACAAATGTCTTTATAACACCTCACTATATGAGTTGTGCTGTTTTATTTTTTATGTTACTGTCATCAATCAAAGAAAACCAAAAAAATAAAATGGGTTTTGGGGAAAATCACATCTATGACTTTTATTCACTTATTCTTTTTTATTGTTATAAAATTTAAGCCACAGTATTACTGTACCAATGTTCTCTGCTGTGTGTCTGGGTTCCTCAGTGATGGTACCAAGGATAACATTCAGTAACAGTTTTTATTTCACTTAATATTAAACTTAAACTTTGACCATAAAGTCAAAACACAAACCTTTCAGCTTCCAGACTTTCTAGTCTTCAGTCTCTCCCAGACCTCAGGCAGCACACTGAGAGTCACAGACTCCAGTCTTCACACAGACACCCTCCCTCCCAGAGAGAGTAATCAGCCAACACCAAACCTGTCATGATTAATATTCCCCACTGACCTGAACCGCATCTACACCCTCTCTCACCTGATACTGAGCACAAAACCCCAAGCCCACATACCCCACCGCCTAGGGGGGTAACACTTTTATCACACCAAAAAGGAAGACGCTTTGCAGGATTCAGCAAATTATGGTTAGGAATACAGAAAAAAAATCAGATATCACATTATTTTGGACCAAATAATGCCAAATAAACCGCAGCAATCACGGTCAGCCGTGACACAAGAAGCCACATGGCTAATTTAATTACGCACCCTATCAAAAGGAGGACAAATGAGCATCCAGCTCAATATACGGATACGGTGTTTCAAAACCGGGCTGTCCTGCCTAAAACCGACAGATGGCCACTGCACCACCGCCACCGCCTCATTTAGGCATGGGAGGCATCCAGTCTAGCCCCCCCCCCTTTTTGGGTCTGAGGCACCACCCGCTGCACATGGTCCACCCACATGTCACTTTGGATGACAGTGTCTTATGTGTCTTATATTTTATATTTATTTATGCATCCTAGTTTAAAGTTCAATAATTGCTCAACTTTTTTGCTATACAAAATGTGCTTGAAAAAGGCACAATTTGCATAATTATGTGTCTTTACTAAAAGCTATGGAGCCAACAACAAACAGTGAATGACTGGTGAAATATTCTGTGTTTACATCTTACTGAATAAGGAAATGTGCATGAATGTTGGCCATAGTTAGCCCCTCTGTAAAAACTGTGGCCCCTCTATGACCCCTGATTTAGAAAAATTCTAGATCCGCCACTGCATGACATCATGTCTTATTCATCTCATTGCACTGTTTATTCATCTTATTTGTACAGCTTTTCTTTATAGTTAGGGCCCGACCACGAGGACCCTATTGTTCTGCAAGGAGTTTTTATTATTCTCCTATTTCTGCCAAATGAATAACCTTTTTGGGGACTTGCCCATACTCAAAAACTCATGACAGTTGGCAGAAACATCAATCGTGGCAAAAATTTGCGTGTGATGATAGGAAATGGGCGTGGCAAAATGGCTCGCTAGCGCCTCCTAAAGTGTAGCCTCTGCCTCCAGTTTAACGTACATGTACGAAACTCAGAACACATATGTAACTGATGGAGAATGACAAAAAAGTCTCTTGAAGCAATGCCTTCAAACAAACAGGAAGTCGGTCATTTTGATTTTTGGGGCCTTTTTTTGTGCCATTTTTGGGAAATCACACACTTTGTATTTGAACGAACTCCTCATAGAGATTTAACCTGATCAACTTTAAATTTGGTCAGTCCCACCTAAACCCCATGAGGCTGAAAATTTGCTCAAATCCTGAGTTTTCGTTCAACGATGTGGGCGTGGCCAGGCGTCAAATTTTGTCAAATTTTGATGTTTCGCCATGAAACAGAAAATTGTCATAACTCCATTGTCTAAGGTCCAATGTGTACCAAACTTCACATGCTGGTTAAGAGTCCCGCCCTAAAGACATCCACATGACAAAATTCAGCATTAGTCATACCGCCACCTAATGGCAACAGGAAATGGCATATTTTGTGTTTTGATACACTACTACTAAGCTGTAGGGTTAAAAGGGGTTAAAGATTGTAGTTATGATCAAAATGATAATATATTAATTATCATATTATAAAGCTATTAATTAATCAGACAGGGTTATTAAAAGAATACCTCGAGGAGCACCACCTTCCTAAAGCTATATTCCTAAGGTCGGAAGGATTCCCTAAGAAAGCTGTGAATATAACCCAGATTAATTAATTACTAAATAATAGCGTTGAATCAGTCTCAAATGAAGGAAGTTAAGTCCTCTATCGCAAGAACTAATGATTCCAGCCATCAACACAGAAACTTAGATTGGGTCTAAAAGAATCCATTTTATTATCAAGTTTTAATTTCACACAGCACACAGGAACAAACTAAAACTAAATTCAATATGGGATTATAACACAGAAAGATAGTCAAATGAAATCAGAGTGAAAGAGAGAAAATCAGACATAGCTATAACAAAACAAAATGATAGTGTGGTGATGTGAACCAAACTAGGGGTTCTAAGGGAAGGCTTAAAGGGAAACTAATTTAGATAAATTGCGGATAATAATGCCAGATTAGCCATGACGCTTTCCAAAACACAGAGATGTTCGGGTTAGCTTACTTTTCAGCCGGTCTCCGGGGCAGAGACGAGAGCACACTCTGGCGAGTCATCAGGAGGGGTCACCGACCGGATACTCGCGGAGGATGCTGTTCGAAGTCCACCGGATCCTGGTCCCGAATCTCAGATGTTGAAGGGTCGCTCGGCGTCGTCGCTGGCTGGCGGCTTTGTTAACTTTTGACTCAACGGTCGTGTTCAGCTTGGCCGGGCTTTAACGGCGTTGAAGCGAGTTAACTTGGTTGAATTTAACAGAGTTTAAGGTTAAGGTTACCAGGCCCTGCGCAGCCTTTGTAACTATCACCTACGGGATAATGCGGCTCAAAGAATGGCTTAGTGAATTACCCAGGCGTCAGTAATCCACAGGTGAGCATCAAATAAATTAGTTGAAGTGAAGAAATTCAACTATTAGCAGAGATCGTAGGAAAGGAATGCTATCTAACTGTATAAGCTAAGTCTAAAAGAAAGGGGATAAAGAATTCTCTTCTGCTGCGGCAGGAGGGCACGGGTCTCATCCACGGGTCACGGGGACCTCGGCGTTCAGGAGTCAGAGTTCATGTCTTCTGAGGTGGAGGAAGGAGCAAGAGGTCGAGCGGCTTCGCGCCGTGCCTTTTGAAGTCTCACAGCTGCCGGAAGTAGGGGCGTGTTGTATTTTACTGTAAGATATGAGGTCACATCACCAGCTGACATGGAAACAATGGACGAGACATCTGAGTCTCTCCACTAGTGGGAGGCATCGAAGCACACATGCAATAAACAGTAACTCAAATGGGCACCGGCAGAAAATCATCACTGTGTGCTTATTAAATTCATAACAAGAAACGCATTACATGAAGGAGAGAAACACACAATAATAAAGAACACATCAATAATAATCCATCATTATTTCCAGATTCCAAAACCATGCAGGATTTTGGATCCTGTAATTTGGAGTGGAAAGCAGTCTCATTGTCTCTTGAGTTGCAGGCTGATACCCGGGTGTGTCTCCGGTACTCCTCACCCTACAAAGCCGTTGACCATATTGGCTTCGAATTCAGTAAGAACAGCTATAACAAGTTGGTAATGCAGGATTCTGAAGCTTGTGCATTTTAGTGCAGAGTTGTGGGCGTGGCTGTGCAGATGTGTTGATGTTTCGCCGTAAAGCAGGAAGTTGTTATAACGCCGTTCACCACAATGATCTCAAATTTAGTCAGTAAAGCCATAAGGCCTTGATGAAGCATTATTGTAAATATTGTGAGTTTGGGTCTAATGGCGGCTTCGCGACGTTTGATGTTCGCCATCAAACAGGAAGTTGGTGTTGAGAGGACAGGGAAGCTCAGATTCTCACCAAAAGTGACACACTTGTCAAAGGTGGTAGTACTTACGATCTTATATGGTTTACAGGATCGGTTGTGGTAAAGTGGCTCCACAGCGCCCCCTTGAAAACTTCAAATAAGCATCCCCGAGTCTGTGTTTAACCTACATGTATGAAATTTGGTAGATATGTTTAAAGTCCCACCCTGAGCACATCTACAAAATAACATTGCGTAAAAGTGATAGTGCCACCTGCTGGCAAATGCCAAAATGTCTCGTGACAATTTTTGTTTGATTTTAATTATATTTTCATGGTGTGGGCTTCACATGATATAATCAAAGACGAGTCAAAATTATGAAGTGGTGTCTAGCGCCACATAGTGGACAAAATGAGATAAATCACAATCCCTCCGTCAGTGTCCATAATGCATGCAGATACAGAGCCTTGCATTTATCCAGGTGTGCAGTAGTGAGGCCGAAGTTGGCGCACGGCCCCCTTCCTCCTTTTTTGGGGGGTGGGGGGTGGGGTGGATATGGGGGTGTGCATCGGGGTATATATATGTATATATATGGGTGTGTGTGTGTGTGTGTACGTATATATGTATATTTATGTATGTATATATATGGGTATGGATGTATATATGTATACACATGGATGTGTGGACGCGTTTGTATGGATGTGTAAACAGAAACATGGCCAGATCCAGAAGGATGAGTGGGAAGGATTGTGTGGGGGTATGCATGGATATGATTTTATAAAAGGAAACGAGTGAAACAAAGACAAAAAAATATAGTTTAATCTTACTCTGTCTTCCTTTTAATTCCTTTTATGGTTCCTGGTTTTACATTTAATAAGTTATGTACCTCTATGTTTTTCTTGTTTTTGATTATTTTACAATTACTTGAACTCACCCTGACCAGGTACGACTTCCAGTTTGACAACAAACACTACCTACAAATGTGTGGATGCGCGATGGGGAGGAAATACTCCCCCTCTTATGCTGACATCTACCTGGCGTTGTGGGAGGAGACAGCTTTGGCAAAATGTGAGGACCAACCACTGCTGTATGTTCATTACCTGGACGACATCTTTGGCCTGTGGGACAAAACGGAAGCACGGTTCAAGCAATTTTTTAACACTCTGAATTCACACCATAATAAAATAAAATTGAAATTTAACCTACAGTCCACGTCCATTGAGTTTTTAGACACCCGGGTTTTCTTCAGCAATTTTAATAACAATAGCAAACAACTGGCAATAAGTCCAGTTACCATCCAAAACATACATACAGAGGTCTAATCAAATCTCAGCTGATTCGTTTTAATAGAATATGCACTTACCCTGAGGAGGTGGAGAAGGTGACTAGAGTTCTCTTTGGTGCAATGAGGCCACGGGGATATTCAAAGCGCTTCCTTAGGAGCATTAAAGCGGAGGTCAACGGCTCCCTCTAAGGTAAAAACAACAGCACTCCGGCGTCGCAGAAACAACAATCTCTCGTTCCCCTAGTGATAACGTATTCACAAAGCGTCACCTGACTAATATCAACATTAAAGACTAACCTAGAGGGAGCGAGGGAGTTGTTTTATATGCAAATTTAAACTCCATGGCCCACACAACCTACAAAGCCTGGGCCCGGAATCCAACAACAACTTGACCACGGCACAGCGACGGACGGCGGAGAGAAAATGGATGAGATTGCTAAAAACAATAGATCCATATGGCCTCAATGAAATATATTAAGGAGTAACAAATAAATTCTTCTAAAACTAAATGAATGTAAAGAGGCCATATTTTTAGCAGCTGGGGATCCCACAGACTCACTTTTAATGGGGTTTTAAGGATGAACAGGCCCTTCTCCCTCCTGAAGGATACCAAGGAGGGTGTCATCTATCTCTGCCCTGTAGTAAATGGATGCTACCCTTTTGCATCTTTTACTATGATTTTAACACAAGAAATCTTTAATACTTACCTTAAACAAAAATGTTTCCCAATTTTATGCATGATATATGATTTTAACAAGAAATATATGTTTTATATACTTACCTTATACTTACCTGAAAAGAAAAAGGATTTTACCTAGCACATAAATTTTATTGCATGTTTTATAGCACTTACCTCTTGAAAGCACTTAAATAGGACAGGGATAGCTGCACGGACCTGAAAACCATCCCCCCACCCCAATAAGTTGATTTTATTTATTTTAATTCTTTTTATATCGATATTTCTATTTATTTTATATTTGTGTTTATTAGTGTTATGTTATTTAATAAATACATATCTGTGTGTATATATATATATATATATATATATATATATATATATATATATATATATAATGTGTGTGTATGTCATGCAAGTGTGCCCATTATTTTGTATATTTTATTTATCCCCAGTGTGCCTTTGCAGTGACACTAACACAAGCACTTATTTTAATTAGCACTTATTTATGTCTGTTTTTAATACTCATTAATACTCGTTTATTATTATGCCTATTTTAATAGTAGGGTTTAATATTTTAACTCTAACCCTATCCATGGTTTTTAAATTGTAAGGAGTTTTAAACAGTTTTTAAAGTGATTTTATTCACCCGGTCCTCGTGTGCCCGTGCACCTCCTAGCATCCTCTATGGTTGCTACGTTTTAACCCTCACCTAAAAACTTTAACCCTAACATTCCTAACCCTAACCCTAGCGTAACCCTAGCCCAACCCTAACCCTAACCCTAGTCCAACCCTAACCCTAGTCCAACCCTAACCCTAGCCCAACCCTAACCCTAGCCCAACCCTAACCCTAACCCCCTAACCGCTAACCCTAACCCTAGTCCAACCCTAACCCTAGCCAAACCCTAACCCTAGCCAAACCCTAACCCTAACCCTAGTCCAACCCTAACCCTAGCCAAACCCTAACCCTAACCCTAGTCCAACCCTAACCCTAGCCAAACCCTAACCCTAACCATAGCCCAACCCTAACCCCCTAACCCAAAGCCCTAACCCTATTCAGTATACCCCCCCCCCTTACTAGATATGTCATATCTCGGGAAGGGAACGTCGTAGAGACTCGGGACAAAGACTGGCATTCTCAGAGACCCCCAGAAAAACCCAGACGGACGTTGGTCCCGAGTCTCTATGACCTTCTGTTCCCGAGATACATATATTCAGTTTAGGTGCTCCAAGCCCCATTCATCAACAATGATAAAATAAACTTCGGGAACCGAAGGTCGGAGCAACTTGGAACCAAGATCCGTCATATTTTGGGGGCGCTGAACACGCCAGACTTGTCCCCGAGTCTCTACGACCTTCCGTTCCCGAGATACACATATTCAGTATACCCCCCTACTGGATATGTCGTATCTCTGGGAGGGAAGGTCGCAGACCAGGGGTCTTCAACGTTTTTCAGGCCAAGGACCCCCAAGCTGATGGAGAGATGGAGCAGGGACCCCTACTATATATATTCTATAAAATTGTGTTTTATATTAAACTGGGCCTAGTGCCATGTATAAACATAGCTACCCTGTTATTGTGCATTCAATACTAAGCTATTCAAAAATACACAGGTTCATATATTCATGTTTTTATTTTAAATGTGCAAGGTACAGGGTGACCGTGCCACTGCCTTTTATAAACATACATCTTGCATACAACACTGAGCTATTAAAATTATTCATAGATTCATGTTTTTATTTTAAACATACATGTAGAAGGGACAGTGAATCCTCAAGCCATCTGTGGATGGCACACATACTCCCACATTAGTGAGATGTCTGACCCTGATGAGTAGCACACAACTTATCTAACCTTGGACAGATGGAGGTTGTCAGGCAGAGGGTCATATCAGCCTCAGGCTGCAGTCTTGACCTGTATTTGTTTTTCAGGTAGGTGAGTGAGGAAAATCTTAGACCAGGAATATCTTGCAAAAATGATTGCAAAAGGATTCGTGGGTGAACTAAGTGTCGGCGTTTTTTTATTTGTTATTTGTTCTATTTTTTTTTTACAAAGGTATCTTCTTTTCAATAATATTGCAGCTTGTCTGGGATCTTAGTCAGCTTGGGACTGAATAGGCTCTCGGCCAATCACGGGGAACCTGACAGAGCCAGCGTGTGACATGCGGCCTCGTGATTGACACAGCAACGATAGGGGCGGGTCCTCCTCTTTGTGTACAGGAGGCATGGAGGGACAGGTCTAGGCTAGTCTCGTGCTGTGAGTGAACCGGTGCCCAGCTTGAGAGAGCTCCTGTGTGTCGCTGAATGTGTGCATTGCTGACTGAAAGATAATGTCTTCTGCCTCCATTTATCCATTCGCTACAACATGTTGGATTCATGTTAATGTGTATTTAAAGACATTTAAATTTGTGGGGAAAAAAATCAAAAATTTTAATTTAAATAAAAATTAAAAAAATATAAAAAATTGTCTAATCAACCAAAAATTTCGCGACCCCGCTGCAGTACCTACCCCCTGTTGAAGACCTCTGCCGTAGAGACTCGAGACAAAGACTGGCGTTCTCAGAGACCCCAAAAAGCCCCAGATGGACGTTGATCCCGAGTCTCTACAACATTCCCTTCCCGAGATACAGAATTCAGTAGGGGTACTGAATTGAGTTTTTATCCTCTTAAACTAAGCGTAACTCTAACAACCCTAACCCTAACCTTGACCCCTAACCCTAACCCTAGTCCAACCCTAACCCTAGCCCAACCCTAACCCTAACAACCCTAATCCCAACCCTAGTCCAACCCTAACTCTAACCCTAACAACCCTAACCCTAGCCCAACCCTAACCTTGACCCCTAACCCTAGCCTAACCCTAACCCTAGCCCAACCCTAACCCTAGTCCAAGCCTAACCCTAACAACCCTAACCTAACCCTAGTCAAACCCTAACCATAACCCTAACGACCCTAACCCTAGCCCAACCCTCACCCTAGCCCAAACCTAACCCTAGTCCAACCCTAACCCTAACAACCCTAACCCTATCCCTAATACTTTTTTTCTACAATAATGCAATTCTTTCCAACCTTGATGTGTAATAAAATCTTTATTTTCAGTTTTGTATTCATGCCACTCATATCATTTGTTAGAGGACATATAGCACTACATGTACAATCATTATGTAGTATCCGTACTTTGTACTTTTCGAGTAATCCTACTTTGAAATGCCATGTATCAATCAAAAACATGCTTTTTTCCCTACAACAATACAATTCTTTTCAAATTTGATGTGTCATAAAAACTTTATTTTCAGTAGTGTCTTCATGATTCATATATTTTCTGTTAGAGGACATGTACCACTACAGGTACAATTATCATGAAGTACTTGTACCTTGTACTTTTTGAGTAATCCTACCTTGAAATACCATGTAACGATCAAAATAATGCTCTCCCCCCCCCCCAATAATGCATTTCTTTCTAACCTTGATGTGTCATAAAACATTAATTGTCAATATTGCTTTCAAGACACTTATATATTTGGTTACGGGACATAGAGACCTACAATTACTCTTATTTTGAAGTACTTTTACTTTTTACTCTTTGAGTAATCCTACCTTGACATACCATGTAACGATGAAAACAATGCTTTTTTCCTCCAATAATGCATTTCTTTCCAAATTTGATGTGTAATAAAAACTTAAATTTCAATAGTGCATTAATGATACTTGTATTTTCTGTTTGAGGACATAGAAAATTATTATTATATACATTAATTAATGCATTTTTTTCCAACAAAAATGCGTTTCTTTCAAAATTCGATGCGTAATTAGGGCCCAAGCACTGAGAGTGTTAGAACCCTATTGTACTGCAAGGAATCATTACGGCCTGAGCACGAAGCGTGCGACCTAAAATTTGGTCAGTAAAGCCATAAGGCCTTGATGAGTCATTATTGTGAATATTGTGAGTTTTGGTGTAATGGCGGCTTCGCGACGTTTGATGTTCGCCATCAAACAGGAACTTGGTGTTGAGAGGCCAGGGAAGCTCAGATGCTAACTAAAATTGACACACTCATCAAAGGTCATACTACTTACAATCTCATACGGTTTACAGGATCGGTTGTGCAAATTGGCTCCCCAGCGCCACCTGTAAAACTTCAAATAAGCATCCCCGAGTCTGTGTTTAACCTACATGTATGTAATTTGGTAGACATGTTTAAAGATCCACCCTGAAGACATCTACTCAACAATATTGAGTAACAATCATAGCACCACCTGCGGGCAAATGCGAAAATGTCTTATATGACAATTTTTATTTGATTTTTATTACATTTTCATGGTGTGGCCTTCACATGAGATAATCAACGATGAGTCAAAATTATTAGGTGGTGTCTAGCGCCACATAGTGGACAAAATAAGGTTCATCACAATCTATCCGTCAGTGTCCAAAATGCATGCAAATACAGAGCCTTGCATTTACGCAGGTGTGCAGTCGTGAGGCCGACAATGGCGCAAGGCCCAACGGGCACACGCCCTGACGGACATACGCCCCGTCAGGCGCCGGTGTGAAAGGGCCCGTTCAACGCTGCTTGCAGCTTTAATTTTTAATGTAATTTTGTCAGCCAGTTAAATTTAAGGTGAGAAAAGATGTTTTCTGTCTAAGATTCAAAATATTAGAATGTTTTTAACCATTTTTAAAGTTTCCACATAAAAAAACAATTTCAGGTTTATTTTAGGTTTTTGTCCTAATTTACAGCTTGTATTACAAAAGCTGTAAATCACTTTGAGAGTGACAGCAGGATCCAGTGTTGTTTAAATTAGAGGTAAACCGATCAATCAAGCTGATAGGAACATTTTCCATACTATCAGCAGAACTTTGCTCCGACAGTGGCCGATGACTGCGTCGCCTCCATCAGTTAACTTCTCAACAGGAATTACTGAAGGTAAGGCAAAATAATAGATCAAAATAAATCTTGGTCCAAATCGATTAGCTTGTCAATAAAAAGATTTATTCATCAATCACTATGTGATTTTTCAGGAGGTGGGGGTGGAGGGGCTGAAATCGACTGACTAATCTGGAATCAGCTTTTCCCTGCTCCAAATCATCGTTATTTTATCGGCCTTTGAGAGTCGACTATCAGCTGACCTCTGGTTTAACTTATGGGTACAGTGAGACTATACAGAGAGAGCCTTCAAGAGTTCTGAATGACCTGGAATCTGTATGAATCTAATCAATATACAGCACTTTAAAGTTACACTGTGGAGTCCACATGGTTGCCTCGTTCTAAGAAGTGTTTTCATGATGGAACCTGTTCTCCACAAACACCCATCTGAATCCCTCCAATATGCACCCAGAATTAATCACTGATAATCATTAGTAACCCTGAATAACATCTGATTATTGTCGTTAGAAAGAGAGATATACTATAGAATGAATAACATGTTTAACACCAAGTCTCCCTCAACACACTTCCCTTCACCGTATAGTTCTCAATAATGTTTTTATACTGTTTCATATTTCAGCAAAAGAAGGTGGAATCATCAGCATACATGTCATCATCTGTGAGTCTTATGGATTGTCAACGAAAAACCTCATTTTGGTCATGAAGCCGAGGAGTTAGCATCCCGTAGGTGATGTCTTTATTGAAAAATTAATGAATTTTTGCTACTTTTACTGTTTGATTCAAATGTTTCTGTATGTGTTATTTTTTCATACAGATTTTGGGAAAAACCCACTGAGGGTGACATGTATGCATAAGAATGTTTTCTTGTTGCAGACAATCTGCTGAGATAATCCTTTCAGAGGTCGACGTTCTCAAAGTGAAGGATTGACACGACCAGGCTCTGGATCTGACCAATCAACGGTCAGGAATCATTCTGAAGATGGACGGCCTGTCAGTCAGTCCGGGTCAGCGTGTTCACAACCTGAGAAGACAACCAGACCAAAGTGTGATTGAGGTCTTTTCTCCAACCTTAAATCCTGACTGAAGCCACCATGTTTGACTCTTTGTGTCTCTTTGTGATGAGTCTGAAAACTGAGCAGAAAAACCCTCCTTTCCTCCCTGACTCACATTTCAACATTTGATCATCACATATCTCTCATGTCATGGTTCCTTCCTTCATACATTCTTTAATCCTTCCTCAACTGTTCTGAAAGCATGAGCATCACTGAGTTCAGAAGGTTTTCCACCACTAGAGAGCGCCGCCTACCTGCCTACTGCTGACCTACCACAGACGCTTGATAAAGAGCAAACTGTTGATCTGTTTGCTCGTCTGATTGTTGCTTTGGAGGATGTACATCTAGTCCTGTCTCTAACTGAAGCCACACTGATGCTCTTTTTGCATAATTGTCCTCATACAGCAGTAATAACCACTGATGATGATGATGATGATGATGACTTTGTTTCAGAGGTCAACTCGACTACAGCAGCTTCTTCAAACACATGATCTCTGCATCAACACAAAGAGGGACAATGACTATGTGGCTGGACTTGGTGTTTTTTGGTCGACCACACCTTCACCAGTCTCACCTCATTGGTCAGCTGCTCTGATGTCACCAGTCAGCAGCAGACTTACCTATTTAGTCCAGGCCATTGAGATGATGGCTGGGTCTTCATTTGCGTATCTCATCCTGTTAGATCTACGTCTCCGACGACCTGATCCACAATCTGGAAGTTAAAGACAGAGAGATGAAGTCAAGGATTCAGAAGACCAAAACTGATCCTGTGTCAGTATCCTTCAATTTGATCATCAACACAATTAATACTGGATCAATGAACAGAAAGTTCTCTGTCAAGACTTTATACTTTTTATTTTACAGACTGTGACAGACAGACGTTCTGATTGGCTGATGGCCAGTGTGATTCCTGGAGATAAATAATACTATAATAATAATATAATAATGACAATAACTAAATGTTGTTGAATATTTTGGGAGTCGTACCGGAACGCAGTCTGTGTAACACAGTTCGACTTGGCAGTGCAGGTAGATGTTGTCAGAGGATCCAAAGAACTGGAACATTAGGAAGGAGAAGGAGTTGGATGTTCCCACTCCGTTTCCTGTCACTTCCACCATTGCTTCACCAGAGTTTGCACAACTGCTCACAAACAAAATTATATTTATTATTTATTAATTTATCTATTATTGATGTTTCTCATGCAGTCGAGCTTCTCACAGGGAGGAACAACGTGGTGTTACGTCACCATAGGGTGGGTCATGACATCACCATAGTAGGATTCTGTATCCATACCGTCCTCTGAATTAGCCTCGATATCTGTTTACCTGTTCCCCTCCTGAAGGCCCGCCTTCCCACAAAATTTAATTGGAATCCATTAAAAATGTTTTAAGTTATTCTGCTTACAAACACACAAACAAACAAACAAACAAACAACACTGATCATAGAACTTAAACACATAAGAAGAGCAAACAGATAAGAAACATCTGTAAGAAACTCGACCACGAAGAAAAGACATGATGTCAGGGTTTTTTCTGTTCACTGTGTTTTTCTCTACATGATAGTCATTCACACTGAGTACATTCTTTTCTCATGAATGGTAGTAATAGAAGTTCAAATACAGTTCCTGACCCCTTAAATTCATGTTATATTAACATTATATTAGTTTGGCATGAGACTCAGTTAGGTTTGCACAAAAACAGTTGGTAGACGTCCTTTAAAGGACTACTTTTTACTTTTATACTTTGAGTATATTTCAGAGCTTCTGCTTTTCCACTTTTACCTGAGTAAAGACATTAAATCAATACTTCTACTTTTACCTGATCCCTTTTTTACACAAGTATTTGTACTTCTACTTGAGTATAGAATGTGTGAACTTTTGACCTCTGGCTGCTGTGTTCATCTCACCCGTCTGTGATCAGGTAGAAGCTAGTGACCGCACTGGATGATTCCTCATTGGTTGCCCAGCAGGAGTCAGTAACCACGGTAACAGTGCCACCATCAAGCCCTGTTGTTGTCAGCTGCACCCAGATCCTGTCGTTCAGCGCTATATCCATTCCAGGTGTCACACTTTGTGAGAGGCCAGCATCAGTGTAGGCGTTCATGCTCAAAGTGTACGTCCATTCTCCAGATGCAAGGTCCACGACAACAGAGCTGCAGAGCACGAACACACACACACACACACACACACACACACACACACACACACACACACACACACACACACACACACACACACACACACACACACACACACACACACACACACACACACACTCTTAAACTCATAAACTTCCAATTAACAATCTTCACAATACAAATTCAGACAATCATTAACAACCAATACTCACTTGTCCTCGATGTTGAAGCTTATTGTCTGAGTGTCTGGTTCATCAAAGGTGCAGGAGAAGTTAATGTCGACTTGATCAGCCGTAGTGATAAGACTATAGCTGTTTGTGTTACTGATGGTGTTCTTCACCTCCCTGCTGTTTTCATTGAGCTGCAGGGTCACAGGAATTCAGATGTTGTTCAGGCACATTTTCCTCATGAGTTCATTTCAAGTATTTAGACTTCAAATGTCAGGTTTATTAGATGTTATACTGGATAGAGTAAGTTTCACAGATGGCCAACAGTAGTAGAAACCAAGGAGGTCCGAGCTGAAGCCGAACCCACAGAAAGATCTCAAACTAAAGAAGAGAAAGAAGCTGAGCAGAGTGCTGGAAGAGATTTGACAGCTTGTTGAGAGAAAAGATGTAAAGGAGAGAACCCACCCTGATTTCTGCCCCACAGAGGTTGGTTTCATCGAAGCTGAAGGTCACCGTGTGGCTGCTCTCGTCTACCTGACCTGTGCAGGTGTCCTCATTGAAGATTCGGCTTCTGAAGTCAAAGCCTTTTTCCTCCACGCGACATCTGGTCAGAGTAAGTTAAAGTTACACTGGAGGCCACCAGCAGGTTGTATTCACACAGGTCCTCAACAGTATCATTACTGCCACCAAAGTCGATGACACCGGGGCCGCTCACAGTGCAAGGGGAATTATAAACGCAGCTGATGGACAGAGAGGCAGAGAAACATCATCATTAGCTGCAGCTGAGGGCTGCGGCCACCAGGGGGCCCTCAAACAAACAAACTACAGGAGGGAAGCCTTCTGTTCATGTATGACATAACTTGAGTCATATTTGATTGTAATATTTCCACAGCTCTGGCTCACATGTCAGCTAACAACAGTGTTTTGCAGGCCTCAGCTCTTATATGGAAATGTGTCTCTGGTGCCATGAAACTTTCCTCAGATTCCCGCCAGTTTAATGCACTACCATTTGATTCCAGTCAGCTCATTCCAGTTTGTGACCTCGTGAAGCTGTGCTGTGTTAGAACGTCATCCTGATACCGGAGCATAGCGGAGGAGAACTGCTCCGACTCATGAGGACCGGCCTGTGACTGCCTCCTCCCTCAAACCAAACCCTTTTCTGGTACTGAACTGATATTTGGCTTTGCAGGAGACCAGTGAGATGAAACTGATTTTAAAAGTCTGTCTTTGTACATCTGTCAGTACTGGAATCTCTCAGGTTTGGAGTTTCATTTGGATTCCTGGTATCAGTCTCATTGTTTAGTCATCTTGCTGTTTTGAGTTAATGCTGAAGCAACATTTCCTGCTGCTGCTTCACCTTAAAAGTTTTCTACTGAATAACCTGCAAAAGAGACTGTTGCTCTCAGTGAAGATTCCCTGAATCCCTGAATTAAAAAGTCCTCATCAACCCTGAGTATCTTCACAGCTCTTCTTCTAAATATTAAGGACACATATTTACACTCCATTTTCACAATGCTCCATTGGGTCACACTGAGTGGTTTCCACAGATACAGCAGTATTACAGATTTTTCCTATGCAGGTTGTTGGGTCCGGTCCGTTAATAATGTCACCAGGTGAATAGGTAGAACCTGTGAAGAGAAGGAAGGTTTACTTCAGATTAAAAGATCATAGTTCAATTTTCATCTAATAAATGTTAAAAAAAAAGAAAAGAAAAGAAAAGAAAGAAATAGCATGACTCAAAAGCGACAATTCAGTTTTTAAGTGTCCCAGAGTAGATTTACCTACCAGAATCAATGCATAGGCTGATTTCCTGATATTGTCTGACTGAATTTACAACAGTTAATGTATGGTACGACAGACCACCAGACTGAAGAGAAAAGGCCTAGACAGCAACAGACACAACAAGTGTTATATCACAGAGCAGAGATCACAGAATTAATACACACTGAGATAAAAAGGACAAACCTTTGTGTAAAAATATCACTATCTCATCCACATGTTTCATAAATTCATGTGTTGACATGTTTTTGTTAAACTGCAGAGTAAAAGTTAACTGTCTCTGTGTGATCCGTCATGAAGTATTCTTGGTTTTTCTGTTGAGACAGCAGAAAGGTCTCTGGCTGGACTGGTATCATATGTTTTTATCAAACAATAAGACGATTGTGATGAAAACATGTGCAGTGCATGTGTTGAAGTGTTTCCATTGGTGTCAATATCACTGGGTCAGTTTGGGAGGGTGGGGGTGTCGGGGTCTCAGTGTGTGTTGGTATCTGTAAGTGTCTTTCTTGATACGACCACTAGGAGTCCCCAGTCAGAAATGTTCAAATCCTACATACAACAGCCTTAATATGCAATTCACATCATACATACAGCATATATATATATATACACACATGTTACTGTATATGTACTACTGTGTATATGTTACTCACATGTGAAGCACTGACAAAAACATCTGCTGACGCAGCTGATCGTGAGCCCATCTTAGCAAGAGTGATATCAGCCTGGAAAGAGTCAACATACAGACACCATCAACAGTCAAGTTAAGTTTGTGACCAGATATAACTTTTTGTTGTTGAGTGTTTAATCTGATAGTTCCATATTTATCTAGTCATGACACTGAATACTCACAGCTGCCCCACTTATAGTCACAGTGAATGACACTATGCATTCAAGAACATCTGGGATGTCTGGCACTCCAGTCCTGTATTCACTTATCAACGGAGGAGTTGCAGAGGTTATCAAGCCAACAATAGTTGATGAATCAACAACAGGCCCCACAATACACTCTGTAACGTTGTCATCTCCGTAATAGCCATCAAAACAGATGCTAAAAGTATTGGTGTCTGTAATTCTCATCTGTAAAAAGCAAAGAGGGACAACAACTTATTTAACAATAACTTCTAAAAAGGCTGCTGGTCATCATCATTTTAACTCTCTGGGGTCTGAGGTCACGCTGGCATTAAGCCTAACCCAGCATGTTTTTATGCTCAGTATGTTGATACAGTATGTTGAAGTGAAGACATAATTATCAGGTCATAGAGGTGATGTGCTGAAAAAAAAGATACCAAACATGTTAAACATTATTTAATGAGGTATATAAAGGCCGGGGTAGGGTTCATGCTGGCATGACCTCAGACCCAAGAGGCTGAACACAGAGTTACAGAAGTTTGAGTCAGAGAGTCAACAGCAGTTCATCCTGCAGGTAGAACACATACCTGGTTACAACAACATGGCTGACATATTGTCCAGTTTGTCATTCCACACATTTAACCCAGAATCACATTCTCATCTGAAAATCAGTCCCACTGTTTTTAGCCACAACAATCAGGATCAGCTTCTTCTTCAAACTTGTCTCTGGTCTCCTAGACCAGCCTTCACTCCTTCCTAATCCTAACCCCTCCTAGACCAGCCTTCACTCCTTCCTAATCCTAACCCCTCCTAGACCAGCCTTCACTCCTTCCTAATCCTAACCCCTCCTAGACCAGCCTTCACTCCTTCCTAATCCTAACCCCTCCTAGACCAGCCTTCACTCCTTCCTAATCCTAACCCCTCCTAGACCAGCCTTCACTCCTTCCTAATCCTAACCCCTCCTAGACCAGCCTTCACTGGTCTGTGTGACATCATCATGATTCTCAATGAAAACTCTCCATTCATACATGAAGGATGTGTCAGTCGGCCTTGTTGTGGATCTGATGTGTTTCCCTCAGTCTGTACACATGTCTGCTATCAAAGGTGGAGACTAAACATCAAAACTGACAGAAGATGGAAACTAACAAAGACATTCTAAAGTTTCCCACTTACATAAGCAGTTTCGTACTCCGTTCCATAATAGTTGATGGGGCATGTCGTAAAGTCAAAAGTGTTGGAAAATACAGGAGTTTGACCTGAAGAAGATGGAGACACATGAGGTCAGAACTGGTTGGAAAACACAAAATGCTGCACATTCATATTCTGACTTGATGAAGGAATTAAACAGAGTTTGTTTCAGTTTAACAGGAAAATGTCTCCTATTGGCAGATTATCAGCACCGTTTCTTCATTTATTGTGTTGGTTTGAGCGCCTCAACACTTCTTGTGGGTGGAGTTTTAAAATGATGTGTTTACTTACTGGCTACCAGCCCGAGAACGGACAGGAAGGGCAGGAGGCGGAGCATGTTTGGCGGAGGCCAATCAGCAGGAGACAGAGCTGTAAGACACACAGTAGAACATATCTGATTGGACAGAAAGTCACATTCAAAGTTCAACAGTTTTCCTGGCCAATGAAAATGAAGCTCAGCTCTAAATATGTCATCTTTGCAATGTTTATAATCATTTGTCCAAAAGCATAAAGAAATGATCACATTCTGTTTCATTAATGTTTTACACAGGTTTTTAAATCACTCATGTATTTAATATTCCTCTCTGTAATTTGAAAATGTTTTTGAAATTTTCCACTCCTCCGTTTCATATTAGTAACCCTGATGAAGGCTCACAGTGGTGAAACAATGAATGAATGAATAATCAAATAACACAAAGTCAGCCTCCACTTCTATTAAAAGTCATGCTGGAATGAGAAGAAGCAGTTAGATGCTTAATAGATTTATTAAATGTGTCTGCAGCCATTCTGATCATCTGTTAATCACCTTTAGTTGTTTTCATATTATTAAAAATTGAATATATTTGGCATTTGGACCGTCTTCAAACTGATAGGACCAAACCAGCTGTTTGAAGACATCACACTGGGCTGCAGGACATCGTCTTAAACAATCTGCCTGTATTTTACTACATTTGTATAGATCGATGATCAACTGATGATTTGAAAATGAATGGATCATGAAGATAATCGTTTGTTGCAGCTTAACACAGACGTTCTCCTTGGTTCTCTTGGTTCGTTCTCCTTTCTCTGACCAGCTGTTAGTAGGCTTCTACTGATTGCATATCTTTATAAACCTCTTTTTCCAGATTAACTGTTGGAGCAGTTTGATCAGTTAAGGTGTGCAGAGAAGAAGAGACAGGTGAGGAGCGTGCAGGTTGTCTTACCCTCTGGAAGATTGAAGGAGGATGATGAAGATGAAGGTCTGAAGAGTCTTCAGCTGGTGGACTGATTGGTCTGTTGCTTTCTCCCTGTGTGGAGGATGCTGCTCTCTCTCTCACTCCCTCTATTTATATGCTGCTCTAAACAGGAATTTAGGAGGAGTGGAGGGTGGAGTCAAAAATGGCCATACCTGTTTGGACACAATTTTATTTGTGCACCTTTTCACTCCACCCAGTAGGAAACCACAGAGATGAAACACAGCAAAAGAGATGAACACAGAAGAACTATTAAAGAATATATGTGGTGTTCAATCATTTTTGTTGGATGTTGGATTACTATGTATTTAGAGCATCTTTCAACACGTACAACAAACCTCATTCTTCCATTTTATCATGTTTACTTGTTTTCACCTAATGTCAAAGCTCAGTTATGATTTTTATGGAGTTTGTGCTCTCAATGAAATTGTATTGAATTGTATGAAATTGTGCAATTGTCTCAGGTTGAAATGATATTGAATTACATGACTCTTCTTTTAGTAAAGATTGAAACACATCCCACTGACACAAACACCACACAAGAGCAAAAAGTTCCAAATGTGTCAATGTCACTGTGGTACATTTTTATGTAAGGCAACATGAGGACAGGGATTGCATTGGCCTGGAGTCTGCTGCCATCTTTGATCTGGACACATTTAACTGGTGGCTAAAACATAGGATTCTATGATGACAAAGACCAAACGACTTTACTTAATGTAGATCCATCACCTAATGACGACAATCCTTCTGCTTATTGAGGTCAGTATCAGACTGAGTATTATTTTTACTTATCTGTGATTGCGTGACATGGTGACGTACAAATACCTGATCATTATGACCTATAGCTCTTAAACAATGATGAGAATGTTCTTGGCTCAGATTAGCCTCTACTGGGGCTTACACACCCAGTGGAATGAAACACAACAAGAAATAGATTGATAGGCTCTTAGACTAGTAATGAATGTAGGATTAGCATCATGATGAACTTAAAGCCCGACAAAGAATGAAGTGAAGGGAGTGGTAGCAGGAAACAGATGAGAGAGCAAACAGGGACAAACAAGAAGCCATAATGTCTGTGTTGATCATGTAAAGATACAGACTGAGGATTGTTAGAAGAACAGAGATCCTCAGAAAGACGACTCCATCACCATCGTACTGGTGGACAAACGAAGGTTACAGTCGTAATGGATGCACCGCTGTATGATAAGGGTAATCGGGGGTTAAGGCTGTCAATCTGAAGTTCAAACTTTTGGAGAAATTAAGTGTTGATTTTTTATTTATATCAATAACCTTCAAATTCATCATTACCTTAACCTTTGGTTACCTTTGTGACCTATCAGAAAACTAAGCTTATCAATTAAAATGGAGACAGACAAAAAGTCTTTCTGTTTGGATCATCATGACTTAAAGATGAGAGAGACTTTACTGTCATCCATCTGTAGTGTAGTACAGTAAACACACAACAGGACAAAATAATGTCAGCTAACAAAATGCCCAGATGTTTCTGAACATACATATGACTGAGTGTTTGGTTTTACAACTATTATCACTAATGTTAGGATATATTCTTCTATGTTATTGTCTTTTAGGAATTTGAGAGGAATTGACACCTGACAGGTAGCTCATGAATAACTTGCACAATGTTCCTGATTGAGGACAGGAATTTCAATTCAATTCAATTCAATTTATTTGTATAGCATCAAATCACAACAAAAGTTATATCAAGACACTTTTCAAAAAGAGCAGGTCTAGACCGACTCTTTATTGAAAAGAGACCCAACAATCCTCCATGAGAAGAACATGGAGACAATGGAGAGAAAAAACTGACTTTTAACAGGCAGAAACCTCGAGCAGATCCAAGAATCAAGGTGGGCGGAGCCTCTGCTTTGACCGGTTGGGGTGAGAGAGATAGAGAGAGAAAGGTTGGGAGATAAAGGGAGAGAGAGAGAGATAAGGAGGATAGGTAGAGGGAGAGAGGGAGTGAGGGACAGAGACACAGACATGTTCAACTACAATAACAATAACAGCTGTTATAATAGAGAGATTACAGTTTGTAGTATTTATAATAACTACTACAATAACAACACTGATAATAATGATAGTATTGATACTGATGATGATAGTAAGAGTAATAATAATAATGATGATGATGATGATGATGATGATGTCAGAGGGTGTCAACCATGGTCCCAACAGTAGATTTTTCCACGGTGACCTGCAGGATGAGAAAACACAAAGACTCCGGAAAAGAAGTCAAGTTAGTAACATGAATTAATGAGACATGAGTGTGTAAAGAAGAAGAGAGAGAAACTCAGTGCATCATGGGAAGTCCCCCAGCAGTCTAGGCCTATAGCAGCATAGCTAAAGACTAGCCTAAGCCAGCCTTAATTCTAAGCTTTATCAAAAAGGAAAGTTCTAAGCCTCCTCTTAAATGTAGAGAGGGTGTCTGCCTCCTGGACCCAGACTGGATGATGGTTCCACAGGAGAGGAGCCTGATAACTGAAGGCTCTGGCTCCCGTTCTACTTTTGGAGACTCTAGGGATCACAAGTAACCCTGCATCCAGGGAGCGTAATGTTCTAGATGGGTAGTAGGGTACTACGAGCTCCTGAAGGTATGTTGGTGCCTGGGCAACTAACCTTGGAATTTTATAGTATTGGCTCAGATCTGATACACTTCACCCCCCCTACAACACCTGCAAATATTGTACATATGTTTTGGTCATGTACATCTCTGCGTAACTACTGGACTGCGATCATCAATACTTTGACGGAGATAACAGAACATGTATTGAGCCTAATGTCATGACTGCACTGTTCAGCGTCCCTCAGTCGCCTTTGACTAGGCTCCTGGTGGATCTGATAGCTTTTGTAATATTAGTGGCTAAAAATCTGATGCTGATGAGATGGAAATCACAAACACTGCCTTCTCACACTGGATGGATAAAAGATGTTTTCAATAACTTACAGCTTGAAAAATCTGACAGACATTGAAATGCTCTTCCAACAAATTTAAAAAGATGTTGGGGCCTTTTGTTTTGCACCTATGCAGAGAAAATTACCCTCCCAGTTATCCCAGAATGAGATCCCATCTTATCTTCTGATCTTATCTATTCAAGCATTAAGTGTTTGTTTTTTTCATTCTGACCTGAAGAGTTAGGTTATTATGTTTACTGTAATATGTGAAATATGACTAAGCTGACAGTTGGTGTTATGTCTTCCTTGTTGATTATTTCTCTTTTTCTCTACTATAATATGATAACATGACTAAAGCTCTTGCTATCTCATACTATCTCTTGTATAAGGTGATATGTATCTTTAGCAACATTAACAAAAATCAACCTCTACTTTAGTAAAGAATGTATTTATTATTTGGCGCTGCTCTTACATGTTATGTTACTGACTTAGAACAATCGTCAGAGGAATATCTGACAGGTAGCTCATAAACAAGATACACAATGATCCCGGTTGAAGTCAAGTTATGGTTAAAATAATCTTTTTATTGAATGACACACCTAACTTTTGTTCATCTACACAACAAGTTAGTCACCTGGTGGGTGGAACAATGCTTTCTAAAATGAGAGATGAGTATTTTGTGGTTCTCATGTACAGTGTATAAACACAGATCACACAACGTTGCCAAATGTTCAAAATGTCATTGTTTCCTTTCAACAATGTTGACTAACTACTTTGTGCACATTTCTGCTTGTTTTAAGTGCTATCTCTTGTATAAAATGATGCATCTTTAGCAACATTAACAAAAATCAACCTCTACTTTAGTAAAGGAAGTATTCATGACGGGTGTCATAATTGTACTGTCTGTAGTTTTCATGATGGACATAGTCTATGTGCTGAAAGGTGGAGGAGAGAACTGGAGACAACTCCACTCACTGCCAAAATAACTTGACCAATCTCATAGTAGCTTCTTCCCTGTCCTGTACTATGTGTCTGGTTATGTGAAGAACCATATTCTCCCCTTCCTTCAGACGCTCCATGTTAAGTTCCATGAAAAGAACACCAGCTCTAGGGACCATAGATATTCGGAGCTAGCCTCAAAACATTTGGGGCTGAGGTACAGGTGGGCGGCAGGAGCAACTGATTGGAAGCAAAGCAATGGCACTGGCACCGCGCTCACAGCTGCTACGCTTCGTCCAGTCAGTTTGGAGTTGGTATAACTCTCAATATTGAGCAGAACAAATCAAACTTCTTTCAGCTTTTTGGGGGAATCTGATTTTCTGTTAACTGGTGTGTGTATGTGTTTGAAAGAGGTGAGGGTGTAGTCCCTTGTCACTGCTGTGTGGATCGATGCCAAACCAAAAACCAGTCATGTTGGAGCTGCTCCTTTAGAAGGTATGTCACTGACTTAGAACAAACGTCAGAGGAATATCTGACAGGTAGCTCATAAACAAGATACACAATGATCCCGGTTGAAGTCAAGTTATGGTTCAAATAATCTTTTTATTGAATGACACACCTAACTTTCGTTTATCTATATAATAGGTTTAATCACCTGATGGGTGGAAAAATGTTTCATAAAATGAGAGATGATTCATGTTGTGTAGTTCTCATGATCGGTGTCTAAAAATAGATCACGACGTTGCTAAAAGGTTCAAAATGTCATTGTTTCCTTTCAATAACATTGAAAAATAGATTGTGCACATTTCTGCTTGTTTTAAGTGCTATCTCTTGTATAAGGTGATGCATCTTTAGCAACATTAACAAAAATCAAAGAAAGTAAAGAAAGTATTTATTATTTGGAGCTGCTCTTAGATGGTGTGCCACTGACTTTGAACAAACGTCAGAGGAATATAACTCATATAGCTCATTAACAAGATACACAATGTTCGCAGATGAAGTTGAGTTATGGTGAAAAGAATCTTTTTATTGACTCACACAGTAACTTTTGTTCATCTACATAACAAGTTAGTCACTTTGTGGGTGGAACAGTTCTTCATAAAACAAGAGATGACGAGCATTTTGTAGTTCTTATGTACAGTGTATAAAAATAGATCATGACATTGCCAAAAAGGTTCAAGATGTCATTGTTTCCTTTCACCAACATTGAAAAACTAGTTTGTGGACGTATCTGACAGCTTCTTAGGCCACGTAAGTGTTTTAACTGGCTAATGTTTACTGCGTTGCACTACCTTTAGCAATATTAATAATAATGATTGGCTTTCAGTAGAGCATAAACCTCCACCAAGACAATCTGACACATGTTGTCTTTACGTGACTCATGCCCCACAGAGTTTCATGGAAAATGGTTCAGTGATTTTAGTGTAATTGGGCAAATGGACAAAGAATACCCTATCAAACAATGTTAAAGAAAGTACGCAAACATTCTGCAACACAAGCTGGGAGTCATTAGAACCCTTCACCACCAGCTGAAAATGTCCCTACAAGGGCAGAGGGAAAAGAAAAGGAGCGCACATTAAAGAACAACACTACACCCAACAGAGAGGAAAAGAAGGACCAACGCAAAAACAGTCAACCCACATGTGGCTGGAGTATCTGAAAAATGTAGAAGGTTTTTCTCCAAGCACTACATCCCGGTGCACTTCAAACCCAGTAACACCTGAAGACAAACACCAGTTCACCCTAACGACAAAACACCCAAACACAAACTCAGTAATGTTGTATAAGCACTCTAATGCAACGAGGAGTGCACGGACCTGTATAAAAGGGAAACCAAGCAACCACTCCACAAACGCATGGCCCAACACAGGAGAGCCAGCTCTTCAGGCCAGGACTCAGCAGTCCACCTACATCTAAAGGACAAGAGACACTCCATTTAAGACAACAATGTCCACACTCTGGACAGAGAGGAAAGATGGTTTGAGAGAGTAGTAAAGGAAGCCATCTATCAGCACCGAAGCAAATTCCTTCCTCCGTGACCCCTTTGTTGTGTTCAAACTGGACTGGCCCAAGGTATCACAATGCAGGCAATGTTACGACACAACAGCGAACATCAAAGCTGATTTATTTCACTCTCTCATCAGTTTAGTGGTCATCTTCTGTGCTTGTTTGTCAAATAAGGGACTTTCTGTTGCTAACGCATCGTTAAGTCCCCCGGGGTAGGTCGCAAACCTGAACATATTACTACAACGTCACACCTGTTCCGCAATGCTGGGGCACTTCATTCGTACAGACACCTGTTTCAATGCTGCTACTACCTTCCGAGTCGTCACAGAGGTGGAACAAACTCATACCCCATTACGCCTTCATTGCATTCAGACAGACGTCAGGGCAGAATAAAGGCGCAACACACCCATCTACACTCCTGTAGGCTCAATATAACAACAACACAAACCTGTAGGCTCAATATAACAACAACACAAACCTGTAGGCTCAATATAACAACAACACAAACCTATAGGCTCAATATAACAACAACGCAAACCTATAGGCTCAATATAACAACAACGCAAACCTATAGGCTCAATATAACAACAACACAAACCCGTAAGCTCAATATAACAACAAC
Source organism: Chaunax sp. Z400 (assembly GCA_037577475.1). Classification (NCBI taxonomy): domain Eukaryota; kingdom Metazoa; phylum Chordata; class Actinopteri; order Lophiiformes; family Chaunacidae; genus Chaunax; species Chaunax sp. Z400. The sequence goes on from CM075183.1 coordinate 21,485,381, forward strand.
ACAAACCTATAGGCTCAATATAACAACAACACAAACCTATAGGCTCAATATAACAACAACACAAACCCGTAAGCTCAATATAACAACAACACAAACCTATAGGCTCAATATAACAACAACACAAACCTATAGGCTCAATATAACAACAACACAAACCTATAGGCTCAATATAACAACAACACAAACCTATAGGCTCAATATAACAACAACACAAACTAAGTGAGAAGTTGTCGGTAACAGATGCCTGGCGTTTCTTTAATCCAGGTAATAAAGAGTTTACTTGGAGTATAATACAAGATATACGCAACATTCCAGAATAGACTTATGGTCAACTTCTACATCTTGCATGCAATATATATCTGAAGTCTCACATTCATATGCTCCTCTATCCGATCATAAAATGATTTCAATACACTTAACTGGTTCCAAAGATAGCAATAAGAAACAGAGAGGGTATTGGAACCTAATAGTAACTTGCTTAAGACAAAACCTTTCAAGACTCAGTTAAACAAGTAGCACAAGATATTTTTAGTGAAAATCAAATGAATACTATTAAGAAATGGGAATACTTTATATTTAAAACATTAAAAAAAAGCTAATGATGCAAAAGAAAAGGAAATTATGGATAATTTAAAAAGTTTTATTAAATAAAGAAGATCGGTCAGAAATTGAGCAAGCAAAACTTATGCAACTCTAGAACAAAATAGACAAATTATATGCTGATGCTGCTAAAGGTGCCTTTATACAATCCAGGGCAAGATGGTTAGAAAATGGTGAAAAAAAACTCAAGTTATTTTTTTGCACTTGAAAAACGTAACCGCAAGAGGATTGAAAATAAATGGCAACCTTAATACCAATCCCAAAGAAATAGAACATGTTGGCTCCTTTTACAAAGAACTATATAAATCTAAATTTGAATCAGAATACTGTGACAAATTCTTAAACAAAATCAAAGAATTTATTCCTGTCATTTCGGAACACTTTAAAAAATAATTGTGGCAAACATATTTTGAACCATGAATTTGCTGAAGCCCTGAAACATATGAAAACCGGTAAATCTCCAGGGATGGACGGTTTATCCACTGAATTCTATTTATTTTTCTGGAATATTATTGAAACCCCACTTATGAATATGTATAAAGAATGTATTGATAACAAAGAAATGACAACGACAACGAAACAAGGATTAATTACTTTGATACCCAAGCCAAACAAAGATTCTCTCTCTATTGAAAATTGGAGACCAATCACACTTTTAAATGTAGACTATAAATCATTTGCAGCAGTTTTTGCCAGATGCTTAAAAAAAGACCTTGAAGAAATTATAAATGAAACACAAACAGGCTTCATGATTAACCGACACATTGGTAACAATATTAGATTAATTTTGGACTTGCTTGATTATTCAGTGGAATCACAGGCAGTTACTGTATTTCTCGACTTTTATAAAGCATTTGATGCAGGCAAACACTCATTTATTTACATGGTTTTAGAGTTAATGGGATTTGGAGAAATTTTTATGTCAATAGTTAAAATGATATATAAGGACATCAATAGGAATTTAATGATCTACCCTTGCATTTCCAAAAGATTTCCTGTCAATAGATCTGTCCGTCAAGGCTGCCCAATCTCGCCATTCCTATTTCTGATTGCTGTAGAACTCCTCTCACTGAAGGTTCTAAATAGTACTAGTGTAAAAGGCTTATCCATATTTCAAACGAATAACACAACTAGCTGATGATACGGTTTTATTACTAAAAGATAAACACCAAGTGGAACCTGCAATATAGCTAATTGGAGAGTCGGGATTACATCTTCATATAGACAAATGTGAAATCTTGAGTCTATATGATACAGATAATGAGACCATATGTAACATTCCAATCAAAAAACTGTCAAATATTTAGGAATTGATGTTACGAAAGAGCTAATAACTAGACAACAACTCAATTTTCCCCCTAGACTTATCTTCTAGGGGGAATCGATCGATTCTTCCTTGGGCCACTTCCGACATCTCCTGATACTTTCATCAAAATCCGTCCATTACTTTTTTTTTAATCCTGTTAACAAACCAACAAACAAACAACAAACCGACCAACCAACGCCGGCAAAAACATAACCTCCTCTCTTGGCGGAGGTAATTATAGAGTCATAATATTATTGTCTGACTATATTATTGTATATTATAACACATCTTCCTTATGTTTATGTACTGTTTGAGGCACCTTTCTATAATTCAAATCCCAAATAATGCAAACTCAAACACAAAGATGAAAAAAATAAGGTGTATTGAATTTCACTATTTTTAATAAACTTTAACAGGAGAGACCACTGAGGAGTCACAGATGAAGGGAAAGGCAGTGAATACAGAGGGAGAGAGAGAACAAATCATAGGGGATGGATCATTCACTGCAACATTTAACCTGATTCTCATGCATTACTGCTTGACAGATAATTTACTGGCCACTGACATGATTTTAAAGCTATTGTTATCTGATTTTCCAATTTCTGATTTCTCCAAATGTCTTCAAATGCAGTCATGGAATTAAAACATTTTTTTCCCCCGAACCCCCCTAGCAAGCTCAGTTTTTGGACCTCGGTATTTCTAAAATCCTGCATACGGCAATGGATATGATAAAACATTGAACCGGATAATGACCTGATTTTATTGGCCAGGCATTCGTGCAGAGGTGCGCCGCTGGTGCAAGTCCTGTCCCGAATGTCAGCAGGTTAATCAACTGGCCTTTGCAAGAGCACCTTTGCGCCCGTTACCATTAATGGAGGATCAGTTTGAGCGCATTGGTATAGAGCTCATAGGGTCATTTCACCGGAGAGCACGCGGTGCCCCAGCTACCTTCCAATGTGTCATGGATCGGGTACTGAGTACGCTGCGTATGCTGCTGCCGGATTGGATGACATCATCATCCAAAGTGACATGTGGGTGGACCATGTGCACCTCCCCCGGCCTAAATGGGGCGGTGGTGCAGTGGCCATCCATTCGGTTTTAGGCTGGACAATCCGCTAGTCATAATTTGCTGAATCCCGCAAACCTATCAGGTGAGAGAGGGTGTAGATGCGGTTCAGGTCAGTGGGGAATATTAATCATGACAGGTTTGGTGTTGGCTGATTACTCTCTCTGGGAGGGAGGGTGTCTGTGTGAAGACTGGAGTCTGTGACTCTCAGTGTGCTGCCTGAGGTCTGGGAGAGACTGAAGACTAGAAAGTCTGGAAGCTGAAAGGTTTGTGTTTTGACTTTATGGTCAAAGTTTAAGTTTAATATTAAGTGAAATAAAAACTGTTACTGAATGTTATCCTTGGTACCATCACTGAGGAACCCAGACACACAGCAGAGAACATTGGTACAGTAATACTGTGGCTTAAATGTTGTAACAATGAAAAAGAATAAGTGAATAAAAGTCATAGATTTGATTTTCCCCAAAACCCATTTTATTTTTTTGGTTGTTTTTGATTGATGACAGTAACATAAAAAAAAACAGCACAACTCATATAGTGAGGTGTTATAAAGACATTTGTTTTTGCATCAACTGACAGTATTTCAAAGAGTCTCTCTGTAAGCGTTTCATTTTTTATGTAATTTTGTCAGCCAGTTAAATTTAAGGTGAGAAAAAAACTTTCTGTCTAAAACTCAAAATATTAGAATGTTTGTAACCATTTTTAAAGTTTCCACATTAAAAAACCATTTCATGTTTATTTCAGGTTTTTGTCCAAATTTGCAGCTTGTATTACAAAAGCTGTAAATCACTTTGAGGGTGACAGCAGGATCCAGTGTTGTTTAAATTAGAGGTAAACCGATCAATCAAGCTGATAGGAACATTTTCCATACTATCAGCAGAACTTTGCTCCGACAGTGGCCGATGACTGCGTCGCCTCCATCAGTTAACTTCTCAACAGGAATTACTGAATGTAAGGCAAAATAATAGATCAAACTACATCTTGGTCCAAATCGATTAGCTTGTCAATAAAAAGATTTATTCATTAATCACTCTGTGATTTTTCAGGAGGTGGGGGTGGAGGAGCTGAAATCGACTGACTAATCTGGAATCAGTTTTTCCCTGCTCCAAATCATCATTATTTTATCGGCCTTTCAGAGTCGACTATCAGCTGACCTCTGGTTATGGGTACAGTGAGACTATACAGAGAGAGCCTTCAAGAGTTCTGAATGACCTGGAATCTGTATGAATCTAATCAATATACAGCACTTTAAAGTTACACTGTGGAGTCCACATGGTTGCCTCGTTCTAAGAAGTGTTTTCATGATGGAACCTGTTCTCCACAAACACCCATCTGAATCCCTCCAATATGCACCCAGAATTAATCACTGATAATCATTAGTAACCCTGAATAACATCTGATTATTGTCGTTAGAAAGAGAGATATACTATAGAATGAATAACATGTTTAACACCAAGTCTCCCTCAACACACTTCCCTTCACCGTATAGTTCTCAATAATGTTTTTATACTGTTTCATATTTCAGCAAAAGAAGGTGGAATCATCAGCATACATGTCATCATCTGTGAGTCTTATGGATTGTCAACGAAAAACCTCATTTTGGTCATGAAGCCGAGGAGTTAGCATCCCGTAGGTGATGTCTTTATTGAAAAATTAATGAATTTTTGCTACTTTTACTGTTTGATTCAAATGTTTCTGTATGTGTTATTTTTTCATACAGATTTTGGGAAAAAACCCACTGAGGGTGACATGTATGCATAAGAATGTTTTCTAGTTGCAGACAATCTGCTGAGATAATCCTTTCAGAGGTCGACGTTCTCAAAGTGAAGGATTGACACGACCAGGCTCTGGATCTGACCAATCAACGGTCAGGAATCATTCTGAAGATGGACGGCCTGTCAGTCAGTCCGGGTCAGCGTGTTCACAACCTGAGAAGACAACCAGACCAAAGTGTGATTGAGGTCTTTTCTCCAACCTTAAATCCTGACTGAAGCCACCATGTTTGACTCTTTGTGTCTCTTTGTGATGAGTCTGAAAACTGAGCAGAAAAACCCTCCTTTCCTCCCTGACTCACATTTCAACATTTGATCATCACATATCTCTCATGTCATGGTTCCTTCCTTCATACATTCTTTAATCCTTCCTCAACTGTTCTGAAAGCATGAGCATCACTGAGTTCAGAAGGTTTTCCACCACTAGAGAGCGCCGCCTACCTGCCTACTGCTGACCTACCACAGACGCTTGATAAAGAGCAAACTGTTGATCTGTTTGCTCGTCTGATTGTTGCTTTGGAGGATGTACATCTAGTCCTGTCTCTAACTGAAGCCACACTGATGCTCTTTTTGCATAATTGTCCTCATACAGCAGTAATAACCACTGATGATGATGATGATGATGATGATGACTTTGTTTCAGAGGTCAACTCGACTACAGCAGCTTCTTCAAACACACGACCTCTGCATCAACACAAAGAGGGACAATGACTCTGTGGCTGGACTTGGTGTTTTTTGGTCGACCACACCTTCACCAGTCTCACCTCATTGGTCAGCTGCTCTGATGTCACCAGTCAGCAGCAGACTTACCTATTTAGTCCAGGCCATTGAGATGATGGCTGGGTCTTCATTTGGATATCTCATCCTGTTAGATCTACGTCTCCGACGACCTGATCCACAACTCTGGAAGTTAAAGACAGAGAGATGAAGTCAAGGATTCAGAAGACCAAAACTGATCCTGTGTCAGTATCCTTCAATTTGATCATCAACACAATTAATACTGGATCAATGAACAGAAAGTTCTCTGTCAAGACTTTATACTTTTTATTTTACAGACTGTGACAGACAGACGTTCTGATTGGCTGATGGCCAGTGTGATTCCTGGAGATAAATAATACTATAATAATAATATAATAATGACAATAACTAAATGTTGTTGAATATTTTGGGAGTCGTACCGGAACGCAGTCTGTGTAACACAGTTCGACTTGGCAGTGCAGGTAGATGTTGTCAGAGGATCCAAAGAACTGGAACATTAGGAAGGAGAAGGAGTTGGATGTTCCCACTCCGTTTCCTGTCACTTCCACCATTGCTTCACCAGAGTTTGCACAACTGCTCACAAACAAAATACATTTATTATTTATTAATTTATCTATTATTGATGTTTCTCATGCAGTCGAGCTTCTCACAGGGAGGAACAACGTGGTGTTACGTCACCATAGGGTGGGTCATGACATCACCATAGTAGGATTCTGTATCCATACCGTCCTCTGAATTAGCCTCGATATCTGTTTACCTGTTCCCCTCCTGAAGGCCCGCCTTCCCACAAAATTTAATTGGAATCCATTAAAAATGTTTTAAGTTATTCTGCTTACAAACACACACAAACAAACAAACAAACAAACAACACTGATCATAGAACTTAAACACGTAAGAAGAGCAAACAGATAAGAAACATCTGTAAGAAACTCGACCACGAAGAAAAGACATGATGTCAGGGTTTTTTCTGTTCACTGTGTTTTTCTCTACATGATAGTCATTCACACTGAGTACATTGTTTTCTCATGAATGGTAGTAATAGAAGTTCAAATACAGTTCCTGACCCCTTAAATTCATGTTATATTAACATTATATTAGTTTGGCATGAGACTCAGTTAGGTTTGCACAAAAACAGTTGGTAGACGTCCTTTAAAGGGCTACTTTTTACTTTTATACTTTGAGTATATTTCAGAGCTTCTGCTTTTTCACTTTTACCTGAGTAAAGACATTAAATCAATACTTCTACTTTTACCTGATCCCTTTTTTACACACGTATTTGTACTTCTACTTGAGTATAGAATGTGTGAACTTTTGACCTCTGCCTGCTGTGTTCATCTCACCCGTCTGTGATCAGGTAGAAGCTAGTGACCGCACTGGATGATTCCTCATTGGTTGCCCAGCAGGAGTCAGTAACCACGGTAACAGTGCCACCATTAAGCCCTGTTGTTGTCAGCTGCACCCAGATCCTGTCGTTCAGCGCTATATCCATTCCAGGTGTCACACTTTGTGAGAGGCCAGCATCAGTGTAGGTGTTCATGCTCAAAGTGTACGTCCATTCTCCAGATGTAAGGTCCACGACAACAGAGCTGCAGAGCACACACACACACACACACACACACACACACACACACACACACACACACACACACACACACACACACACACACACACACACACACACACACACACACACTCTCTTAAACTCATAAACTTCCAATTAACAATCTTCACAATACAAATTCAGACAATCATTAACAACCAATACTCACTTGTCCTTGATGTTGAAGCTTATTGTCTGAGTGTCTGGTTCATCAAAGGTGCAGGAGAAGTTAATGTCGACTTGATCAGCCGTAGTGATAAGACTAGAGCTGTCTGTGTTCCTGATGGTGTTCTTCACCTCCCTGCTGTTTTCATTGAGCTGCAGGGTCACAGGAATTCAGATGTTGTTCAGGCACATTTTCCTCATGAGTTCATTTCAAGTATTTAGACTTCAAATGTCAGGTTTATTAGATGTTATACAGGATAGAGTAAGTTTCACAGATGGCCAACAGTAGTAGAAACCAAGGAGGTCCGAGCTGAAGCCGAACCCACAGAAAGATCTCAAACTAAAGAAGAGAAAGAAGCTGAGCAGAGTGCTGGAAGAGATTTGACAGCTTGTTGAGAGAAAAGATGTAAAGGAGAGAACCCACCGTGATTTCTGCCCCACAGAGGTTGGTTTCATCGAAGCTGAAGGCCACCTTGTGGCTGCTCTCGTCTACCACACCTGTGCAGCTGCTTTCAAGGAGGTGTAGAGCTCTGAAGTCGAAGCCTTCTTCCTCCAGGCGACATCCGTACACAGTAACTGAGACTGTGTGTGAGGCATCATCACAGACTGTATCGCTACCTGAACATCCAGCAGTACAGACAAGAGAAATTAATGCATGTAAGAGCAGTGACTCTACAGACATTTACACCACAAAAACAGTCAAATCATTCAATCCTGCTTTGCTAACATTCCTCTTTTCTTCCACTAAAAGCTGCTCTGGAGGCAGAAACCAAACTAGCAGTTTATGGAGCAAAAACATCAGACTGAGGGAGACACAAAGGTAAAAGAAGAGCTGATTGAATGAGGTCTAGTCTCTGCTCCTGATCACAAGAATTCAACAGTCAAACTAAGCTCAACATCAGTTCGGCTGAGAAAAACCTAACCCATAGCTGTCGTACCATAAGTCTCTGGTCTGGTGGTGGCCCGACATAAGCAGCCTCTTGTGTTAGCATCTATCTCCCCACAGAACTCATCATCAATGCAGGTCTTACCCGGACAGAAGAGATCAGGAAGGTCTGAGAGAGAGACATAAGATTACAATGATAAGGTACAACACTGTTAAAAATCACACCAAACAAGACTTTAAAGAAACAACAGGGTTGCTGTTGAACTCCAACTCGGTTCCATGTAGACTTTGACCATTTTTAATAGTGATTCTGTCCCAAACATACAAGGCCTTCAAGAACATTGAAATAAATTCCCCACAACTGCTGAGAAAATGATGATCTAAAATTTACCCTCCAGAAAAGGAGACATGAAGCCTTTATTGTTTACTTAAATACTATTTCAAGTATGATTACTTTACATTTACTGTTGTGTTATTTCTATTAATGTGTATGTTTTGACTGCGTCACTGAAGTGAAGGGAGAGAAGTTTTACCGCAGCTTATCTCTGTCCTCCAGTCAACCGGGGTGTTACCATGCAGGAAGCAGGCTCTGGCGTAGGCCTCGTGGAACGGACAGGTGAAACCATCCAATGCAGGATATTCGCACATAATCTCTTTGCACAGGGAGATATAAGGGGCTGGGTCGACAGCGTTACAGGAGATTGTGTTGCCACTGTCTAAAGCATCACAGCTGTTCCACAGATGTAAAGAGACAAAGTGGGAGAAAGATGGGTGAGGTCAAGTGTTGTGTTCTACAATTGGTAATCAACCTAAATACAGGGCAGCTGTCGAAGCTTCCTGTCACACAGATTTGTGTTCACACAAAATTTGTTCCCCACATGAAAAGGTGGATAATCTGAGTTCAGAGTGTTTGTCTCACATCTGTCCTCACATCACATTAAACAAGCAAATTACCACAGAGATGATGTTTCATACTTACTCTGATTCCACCGAGCTGCAGTCGATCGTACTGTCAGCATCTTCACTTGGCACGTTTATACAGCTAGGGGGCGACACACAACACAAGGTCAGGACTGTTACCCTGCTTTGACTTGTTCCCATAAACACAATGACACTTTGACTGTTTTGAGCTCAAGCAAAGATCCATATAGGGTTTGTATCTTTGCTTCAGTCCACAAGTCAAAAGGATGGGAACCTTTACAAGAGGCTCATAGAATATTTAAAAGTCAAGTAGTGGAAATGGTCATTGTTGTGAGATAAAGAATAAATATGATGAATATTAACATTCCAGATGACATTTCAATGGATTTAATTTCACAAACAAACTACAACGTTCATGTAAACATTAAGATCAACAGTATTCAGTGGGCTAAGGTTGAGGTCTTACGTATCTGTAGCAAGAGAGACCCTCGAGTCAGATAGAGAAGTGGCATCAGCACAGAGACCAGTCATCACTGCTCCAGTTTCACCAACTTCTACTCATGTTAATAACAAAATGTGATCTAGATCAGTATCAACATTCAAACTGGACTGACATGGCAGCTCAATAAAGGACATCAGTTTACATTCTGGATGCCCCAAATGTTCAATGGCTTATTTTATCCTAACTGGTGAGTGATGGGATTTTAGTATCTGTACCTGAGTAGGAGATCTGTACGAAGTTGGCAGTAAAAAAAACAATAAAGTCGGCGCCAGAGCTTGAAAATGTTGCAGTGATACCAGTGTCATCCTTCCAGAGCGTCGTTCCCGAAAAGTCCGTAGGTGCGTTAGTGAGAGTCAGTGGTGAACCATTATCCTGCATCACAGCAGACAAAGTGAAGAAAACACAGATTCAAACATCACAACCACATCTGTTAAATATCTGCTTCTAAAGTCACTGACAAGACAGATTAGAGCTGATGCATCAGAGGATGGGTCACATTACTGTGGCTGTAGCTTACCAAAACTCTCCCATCATTAAAGATGGAAATAGTCCGACTACTCTCCGTTATTTCCACTTTGTCCAAAAGGCCCAGATCTTTACGTCGGCGGTCCCTGAATTCTCCATTTATAGTTACACTGGAGGCCACCAGCAGGTTGTATTCACACAGGTCCTCAACAGTATCATAACTGCCAATAAAGTCGATGACACCGGGGCCGCTCACAGTGCAAGGGGAATCATAAATGCAGCTGATGGACAGAGAGGCAGAGAAACATCATCATTAGCTGCAGCTGAGGGCTGCGGCCACCAGGGGGCCCTCAAACAAACAAACTACAGGAGGGAAGCCTTCTGTTCATGTATGACATAACTTGAGTCATATTTGATTGTAATATTTCCACAGCTCTGGCTCACATGTCAGCTAACAACAGTGTTTTGCAGGCCTCAGCTCTTATATGGAAATGTGTCTCTGGTGTCATGAAACTTTCCTCAGATTCCCGCCAGTTTAATGCACTACCATTTGATTCCAGTCAGCTCATTCCAGTTTGTGACCTCGTGAAGCTGTGCTGTGTTAGAACGTCATCCTGATACCGGAGCATAGCGGAGGAGAACTGCTCCGACTCATGAGGACCGGCCTGTGACTGCCTCCTCCCTCAAACCAAACCCTTTTCTGGTACTGAACTGATATGTGGCTTTGCAGGAGACCAGTGAGATGAAACTGATTTTAAAAGTCTGTCTTTGTACATCTGTCAGTACTGGAATCTCTCAGGTTTGGAGTTTCATTTGGATTCCTGGTATCAGTCTCATTGTTTAGTCATCTTGTTGTTTTGAGTTAATGCTGAAGCAACATTTCCTGCTGCTGCTTCACCTTAAAAGTTTTCTACTGAATAACCTGCAAAAGAGACTGTTGCTCTCAGTGAAGATTCCCTGAATCCCTGAATTAAAAAGTCCTCATCAACCCTGAGTATCTTCACAGCTCTTCTTCTAAATATTAAGGACACATATTTACACTCCATTTTCACAATGCTCCATTGGGTCACACTGAGTGGTTTCCACAGTTACAGCAGTATTACAGATTTTTGCTATGCAGGTTATTGGGTTCGGAGGGTCAATAAGGTCACCAGGTGCAAAGATAGAACCTGTGAAGAGAAGGAAGGTTTACTTCAGATTAAAAGGTCATAGTTCAATTTTCATCTAATAAATGGTAAAAAAAAAAAAAGAAAAGAAAAAAAAAGAAATAGCATGACTCAAAAGCGACAATTCAGTTTTTAAGGGTCCCAGAGTAGATTTACCTACCAGAATCAATGCATAGGCTGATTTCCTGATATTGTCTGGCTGAATTTACAACAGTTAATGTATGGTACGACAGACCACCAGACTGAAGAGAAAAGGCCTAGACAGCAACAGACACAACAAGTGTTATATCACAGAGCAGAGATCACAGAATTAATACACACTGAGATAAAAAGGACAAACCTTTGTGTAAAAATATTACTATCTCATCCACATGTTTCATAAATTAATGTGTTGACATGTTTTTGTTAAACTGCAGAGTAAAAGTTAACTGTCTCTGTGTGATCCGTCATGAAGTATTCTTGGTTTTTCTGTTGAGACAGCAGAAAGGTCTCTGGCTGGACTGGTATCATATGTTTTTATCAAGCAATAAGACGATTGTGATGAAAACATGTGCAGTGCATGTGTTGAAGTGTTTCCATTGGTGTCAATATCACTGGGTCAGTTTGGGAGGGTGGGGGTGTCGTGGTCTCAGTGTGTGTTGGTATCTGTAAGTGTCTTTCTTGATACGACCACTAGGAGTCCCCAGTCAGAAATGTTCAAATCCTACATACAACAGCCTTAATATGCAATTCACATCATACATACAGCATATATATATATATACACACACACACATATGTTACTCACATGTGAACTACTGTCTGACACATCTGCTGACGCAGCTGATCGTGAGCCCATCTTAGCAAGAGTGATATCAGCCTGGAAAGAGTCAACATACAGACACCATCAACAGTCAAGTTAAGTTTGTGACCAGATATAACTTTGTTTTGTTAAGTGTTTAATCTGATAGTTTCATATTTATCTAGTCATGACACTGAATACTCACAGCTGCCCCACTTATAGTCACAGTGAATGACACTATGCATTCAAGAACATCTGGGATGTCTGGCACTCCAGTACTGTATTCAGCTATCAACGCATCAGTTGCAGAGGTTATCGAGCCAACAATAGTTGATGAATCAACAACAGGCCCCACAATACACTCTGTAACGCCGGAATCTCCGTGATAGCCATCAAAACAGATGCGAAAAGTATTGGTGTCTGTAATTCTCATCTGTAAAAAGCAAAGAGGGACAACAAGTTATTTAACAATAACTTCTAAAAAGGCTGCTGGTAATCATCATTTTAACTCTCTGGGGTCTGAGGTCACGCTGGCATTAAGCCTAACCCAGCATGTTTTTAGGCTCAGTATGTTGATACAGTATGTTGAAGTGAAGACATAATTATCAGGTCATAGAGGTGATGTGCTGAAAAAAAAGATACCAAACATGTTAAACATTATTTAATGAGGTATATAAAGGCCGGGGTAGGGTTCATGCTGGCATGACCTCAGACCCAAGAGGCTGAACACAGAGTTACAGAAGTTTGAGTCAGAGAGTCAACAGCAGTTCATCCTGCAGGTAGAACACATACCTGGTTACAACAACATGGCTGACATATTGTCCAGTTTGTCATTCCACACATTTAACCCAGAATCACATTCTCATCTGAAAATCAGTCCCACTGTTTTTAGCCACAACAATCAGGATCAGCTTCTTCTTCAAACTTGTCTCTGGTCTCCTAGACCAGCCTTCACTCCTTCCTAATCCTAACCCCTCCTAGACCAGCCTTCACTCCTTCCTAATCCTAACCCCTCCTAGACCAGCCTTCACTCCTTCCTAATCCTAACCCCTCCTAGACCAGCCTTCACTCCTTCCTAATCCTAACCCCTCCTAGACCAGCCTTCACTCCTTCCTAATCCTAACCCCTCCTAGACCAGCCTTCACTCCTTCCTAATCCGAACCCCTCCTAGACCAGCCTTCACTCCTTCCTAATCCTAACCCCTCCTAGACCAGCCTTCACTCCTTCCTAATCCTAACCCCTCCTAGACCAGCCTTCACTCCTTCCTAATCCTAACCCCTCCTAGACCAGCCTTCACTCCTTCCTAATCCTAACCCCTCCTAGACCAGCCTTCACTGGTCTGTGTGACATCATCATGATTCTCAATGAAAACTCTCCATTCATACATGAAGGATGTGTCAGTCGGCCTTGTTGTGGATCTGATGTGTTTCCCTCAGTCTGTACACATGTCTGCTATCAAAGGTGGAGACTAAACATCAAAACTGACAGAAGATGGAAACTAACAAAGACATTCTAAAGTTTCCCACTTACATAAGCAGTTTCGTACTCCGTTCCATAATAGTTGATGGGGCATGTCGTTAAGTCAAAAGTGTTGGAAAATACAGGAGTTTGACCTGAAGAAGATGGAGACACATGAGGTCAGAACTGGTTGGAAAACACAAAATGCTGCACATTCATATTCTGACTTGATGAAGGAATTAAACAGAGTTTGTTTCAGTTTAACAGGAAAATGTCTCCTATTGGCAGATTATCAGCACCGTTTCTTCATTTATTGTGTTGGTTTGAGCGCCTCAACACTTCTTGTGGGTGGAGTTTTAAAATGATGTGTTTACTTACTGGCTACCAGCCCGAGAACGGACAGGAAGGGCAGGAGGCGGAGCATGTTTGGCGGAGGCCAATCAGCAGGAGACAGAGCTGTAAGACACACAGTAGAACATATCTGATTGGACAGAAAGTCACATTCAAAGTTCAACAGTTTTCCTGGTCAATGAAAATGAAGCTCAGCTCTAAATATGTCATCTTTGCAATGTTTATAATCATTTGTCCAAAAGCATAAAGAAATGATCACATTCTGTTTCATTAATGTTTTACACGGGTTTTTTAAATCACTCATGTATTTAATATTCCTCTCTGTAATTTGAAATTTTTTTAGAAATTTTCCACTCCTCCGTTTCATATTAGTAACCCTGATGAAGGCTCACAGTGGTGAAACAATGAATGAATGAATAATCAAATAACACAAAGTCAGCCTCCACTTCTATTAAAAGTCATGCTGGAATGAGAAGAAGCAGTTAGATGCTTAATAGATTTATTAAATGTGTCTGCAGCCATTCTGATCATCTGTTAATCACCTTTAGTTGTTTTCATATTATTAAAAATTGAATATATTTGGCATTTGGACCGTCTTCAAACTGATAGGACCAAACCAGCTGTTTGAAGACATCACACTGGGCTGCAGGACATCGTCTTAAACAATCTGCCTGTATTTTACTACATTTGTATAGATCGATGATCAACTGATGATTTGAAAATGAATGGATCATGAAGATAATCGTTTGTTCAGCTTAACACAGACGTTCTCCTTGGTTCTCTTGGTTCGTTCTCCTTTCTCTGACCAGCTGTTAGTAGGCTTCTACTGATTGCATATCTTTATAAACCTCTTTTTCCAGATTAACTGTTGGAGCAGTTTGATCAGTTAAGGTGTGCAGAGAAGAAGAGACAGGTGAGGAGCGTGCAGGTTGTCTTACCCTCTGGAAGATTGAAGGAGGATGATGAAGATGAAGGTCTGAAGAGTCTTCAGCTGGTGGACTGATTGGTCTGTTGCTTTCTCCCTGTGTGGAGGATGCTGCTCTCTCTCTCACTCCCTCTATTTATATGCTGCTCTAAACAGGAATTTAGGAGGAGTGGAGGGTGGAGTCAAAAATGGCCATACCTGTTTGGACACAATTTTATTTGTGCACCTTTTCACTCCACCAGTAGGAAACCACAGAGATGAAACACAGCAAAAGAGATGAACACAGAAGAACTATTAAAGAATATATGTGGTGTTCAATCATTTTTGTTGGATGTTGGATTACTATGTATTTAGAGCATCTTTCAACACGTACAACAAACCTCATTCTTCCATTTTATCATGTTTACTTGTTTTCACCTAATGTCAAAGCTCAGTTATGATTTTTATGGAGTTTGTGCTCTCAATGAAATTGTATTGAATTGTATGAAATTGTGCAATTGTCTCAGGTTGAAATGATATTGAATTACATGACTCTTCTTTTAGTAAAGATTGAAACACATCCCACTGACACAAACACCACACAAGAGCAAAAAGTTCCAAATGTGTCAATGTCACTGTGGTACATTTTTATGTAAGGCAACATGAGGACAGGGATTGCATTGGCCTGGAGTCTGCTGCCATCTTTGATCTGGACACATTTAACTGGTGGCTAAAACATAGGATTCTATAATGACAAAGACCAAACGACTTTACTTAATGTAGATCCATCACCTAATGACGACAAGCCTTCTGCTTATTGAGGCCAGTATCAGACTGAGTATTATTTTTACTTATCTGTGATTGCGTGACATGGTGACGTACAAATACCTGATCATTATGACCTATAGCTCTTAAACAATGATGAGAATGTTCTTGGCTCAGATTAGCCTCTACTGGGGCTTACACACCCAGTGGAATGAAACACAACAAGAAATAGATTGATAGGCTCTTAGACTAGTAATGAATGTAGGATTAGCATCATGATGAACTTAAAGCCCGACAAAGAATGAAGTGAAGGGAGTGGTAGCAGGAAACAGATGAGAGAGCAAACAGGGACAAACAAGAAGCCATAATGTCTGTGTTGATCATGTAAAGATACAGACTGAGGATTGTTAGAAGAACAGAGATCCTCAGAAAGACGACTCCATCACCATCGTACTGGTGGACAAACGAAGGTTACAGTCGTAATGGATGCACCGCTGTATGATAAGGGTAATCGGGGGTTAAGGCTGTCAATCTGAAGTTCAAACTTTTGGAGAAATTAAGTGTTGATTTTTTATTTATTTCAATAACCTTCAAATTCATCATTACCTTAACCTTTGGTTACCTTTGTGACCTATCAGAAAACTAAGCTAATCAATTAAAATGGAGACAGACAAAAAGTCTTTCTGTTTGGATCATCATGACTTAAAGATGAGAGAGACTTTACTGTCATCCATCTGTAGTGTAGTACAGTAAACACACAACAGGACAAAATAATGTCAGCTAACAAAATGCCCAGATGTTTCTGAACATACATATGAGTGAGTGTTTGGTTTTAGAACTATTATCACTAATGTTAGGATATATTCTTCTATGTTATTGTCTTTTAGGAATTTGAGAGGAATTGACACCTGACAGGTAGCTCATGAATAACTTGCACAATGTTCCTGATTGAGGACAGGAATTTCAATTCAATTCAATTCAATTTATTTGTATATCATCAAAGGTCTAGACCGACTCTGTATTCTAAAGAGACCCAACAATCCTCCATGAGAAGAACATGGAGACAATGGAGAGAAAAAACTGACTTTTAACAGGCAGAAACCTCGAGCAGATCCAAGACTCAAGGTGGGCGGAGCCTCTGCTTTGACCGGTTGGGGTGAGAGAGATAGAGAGAGAAAGGTTGGGCGATAAAGGGAGAGAGAGAGAGATAAGGAGGATAGGTAGAGGGAGAGAGGGACAGAGACACAGACATGTTCAACCACAATAACAATAACAGCTGTTATAATAGAGAGATTACAGTTTGTAGTATTTATAATAACTACTACAATAACAACACTGATAATAATGATAGTATTGATACTGATATTGATAGTAATGGTAAGAGTAATAATAATAATGATGATGATGATGATGTCAGAGGGTGTCAACCATGGTCCCAGCAGTAGATTTTTCCACGGTGACCTGCAGGATGAGAAAACACAAAGACTCCGGAGAAGAAGTCAAGTTAGTAACATGAATTAATGAGACATGAGTGTGTAAAGAAGAAGGGGGCAAAGAAGAGAGAGGAGCTCAGTGCATCATGGGAAGTCCCCCAGCAGTCTAGGCCTATAGCAGCATAGCTAAAGACTAGCCTAAGCCAGCCTTACTTCTAAGCTTTATCAAAAAGGAAAGTTTTAAGCCTCCTCTTAAATGTAGAGAGGGTGTCTGCCTCCTGGACCCAGACTGGAAGATGGTTCCACAGGAGAGGAGCCTGATAACTGAAGGCTCTGGCTCCAGTTCTACTTTTGGAGACTCTAGGGATCACAAGTAACCCTGCATCCATGGAGCGTAATGTTCTAGATGGGTAGTAGGGTACTACGAGCTCCTGGAGGCATGTTGGTGCCTGACCATTAAGGGCTTTGTACGTGAGGAGAAGGATTTTAAATTCTATTCTGGATTTTACAGGGAGCCAATGCAGAGAGGCTAATCCAGGAGAGATATGATCTCTGCTACTAGTTCTGGTCAGGACACGTGCAGCAGCATTCTGGATCAGCTGGAGAGTCTTTAGAGACTTGTTGGGACAGCCTGAATTAACTGAAGTAAATACCTGTAAAATGATCGTCACTTCGGTCATTGGTTGTTGGTCATCTGATGCCTTTGGCTGAGGGTAACTGAACATGTGACCACTCTGAGGTTTAACTTTGGTTTCTGATGTAAGAAGGCGTTGGTGGACACCTGAACCATTTTGTTTCATGTGCCCCCCTCAAACATTAAGGACCCACTCCTATGTTAGTTATTCCTAGGACTAGATGGTTCAATCCCTTGGTAGTTACACTATTCTGATGGCATCTGGGCTTGTGGGAGACTTGTGGGTGACGGTGGAGCCGGTTGTGTGGGAAGAGGGGCGGCCAGCGATGAGGGCCTGGTTGTAGTTGTTTACTTCCTCTGGATGCGTTGAGGTCTTCAGGAGGTGCCCAACCTTCACTGAGTGTTTTGGCTTTTATCCTCAACGCTCTCTGGTTGGCAGGCCGGCAGCAGTGGCCAGGTCACTGCCCGTCTTATCCGAGTCTGCAGGCTGTAATGACCGCCCTATAATGATCTCTGCATGCCTCTGCGCTCCAAGTTTGACTGAGTTCCATTAAAAGAACAAGGGGGCGTGTCTGGAGCGTGTCTGGAGCAATGTTTCTCCATTGCTCCTGAGAATGTGACTAATTTAATAATTTCCTGCATGATTTTGGACATTTATAGTTGGAAAACATAGTACCTATCCTTAAAATTTGCTGTATGTGACAAATCAAAATGACCAAAATGTCGTCCGAGGGGGCTCTGTCCTCTACTTCAAGGGGGTACTAAGATTGAGATTCACTAAAAAGCAGACTGCTTTTAGCAATGTCAAATGTTAGCTCCACTCATGTCCAGGGATTAAGTTTGGGCAGCTGTATCCTGTGGTACTAAGAATCTCCCAGTCGAGCGGAGACTTTATAAACAAAAACTTAAAGATAGTCACTCCAAGTGATGTGTGAAGAAGAGACATTGGTGGGCTAGCAGAGCTAGTTAACCTAGCCTACACTTGTTTGTTTGTTTACCTGAACATGGACTACATTTCCCAGTAAGTTATTGCTGCTCTCCACACAACTGGATGACTTTGCTAACATGGAAACCCACTTGTATCCTGTCACTGAGGTTCTGTTTATTTCGTATGTGTTTAAGGTGGTTTGACACTATCTCAACTTTCTCGTAGAAAGCTGTTGGTTATAGTAACCAAGTTGACTATGATGGTGATAGCTACAACGAAGCGTTTAGCACAGTCTGTAAGGTTTAATCAGTGTGTCTACTTTGTGGAGACACTTCCGCCAAGGAGGGAGGGGATAACGTGGTTTGCTTACCACAAAGCGTTGTTCCATTATGTGTTTTTTATTTGTCTTCTTGTATGTCTTAGTCTACTAACATTGAGTGCATTCATTAGATACTGTTATTCACTCGTATGTCTGTCATTCCTTCCTTCTTGGATGTTGCTATAGCTTCACCTAAACTAACAAATAAAGATTGAAGTTGGGTAAAATTTTGTAGCTGGAATTGTAGAGGCCTTGATAATCCTGTTAAGTGCAGCAAGGTACTGCAACATCTCCAACATTTGGGTAGATAATGTATTTACAAGAAACTCATCTAGAGGCCTATTTTTGCTCCCTCTATGTAAATGGATACGTCCGTACATAAACTGTCTATCCATTGACCTGTACATACTTCCGTACTTCCTCTACGTCGACATCGATACAACCGCAGTGGGGCAGTGAAGTTTCAAGAGTTTCAACAACAACAACAAATATGGCGACGGTCGGAAGAGGTTGTGTTAATGTCCCTAGTAAATGCAAGGCGTTAAAAGCGGAGGTAACGATGTACTCAGTGGTGGTCTGTGAGGTCATGAAGTGCATCAAAACTTGAGGACGGTGAGTTTTTATACTTTATCGCTTCACATTTTTCTGCTTTGTTGTTTCCATACATATTTGTCGTTCCCTGCTTGAATTCTAGCTACAGTGCCATCATCCATTTACGGTGGTATTGCTCTGTTTCGTCCATCTCGTCCGTATCCGTAAGCTCTGCGACAACGTGTCTAATTACGATGAGAAGGAAATCACCAACACCTCCTTCTCACACTGGATGGATAAAACAACTTACAGCTTGAAAAATCTGACAGACATTGAAAGGCTCTTCCAACAAATTAAGATGTTTGGGCCTTTTTTTGCACCTATGCAGATAAAATTATCCTCCCAGTTATCCCCGAGTGAGATCCCATCTTATCTTCTTGTCATATCTATTCAAGCATTAAGTTTATTTTTTTTTTCATTCTGAACTGAAGAGGGCGGGGAGAGTGAGGTACAGGCGACCTACAGGACCAACAGGACTCTCCTTTGTATTGGGTCAGTTCTGTTGTCTGCTTCATCCATTCAGGTTTGGACTTGTTTTCAATATGGAGGATCAAATCAGCTTTCCTTCACCTTTTGGGGGAATCTGATGTTGTGTAAACTTGTGTGTGTATGTGTGTGTGTGTGTGTGGCACCGCTGTGTGCTGTGTTATGCTGCTAACCCTTAACAAACGTCAGAGGAATATCTGACTGATAACTCATAAACAAAATCAACAATGTTCCCGACTGAGCATTGCCAAAAAAAAGAGATGTAATTAAATCACACGCCTAGCTTTTGTTGTCTATATAATAGGTTTAGTCACCTGATGGGTGGAAAAATGCTTCATAAAATGAGAGATGATTGATGTTGTGTAGTTCTCATGATCATTGTCTAAAAATAGATCACAACGTTGGCAAAAGATTCCAAATGCCATTGCTTCATTTCAATAACATTGAAAGATTGTGCACATTACTGCTTGTTTTAAGTGCTATCTCTTGTATAAAATGATGCATCTTTAGCAACATTAACAAAAATCAACCTCTACTTTAGTAAAGGAAGTATTCATGACAGGTGTCATAATTGTACTGTCTGTAGTTTTCATGATGGACATAGTCTATGTGCTGAAAGGTGGAGGAGAGAACTGGAGACAACTCCACTCACTGCCAAAATAACTTGACCAATCTCATAGTAGCTTCTTCCCTGTCCTGTACTATGTGTCTGGTTATGTGAAGAACCATATTCTCCCCTTCCTTCAGACGCTCCATGTTAAGTTCCATGAAAAGAACACCAGCTCTAGGGACCATAGATATTCGGAGCTAGCCTCAAAACATTTGGGGCTGAGGTACAGGTGGGCGGCAGGAGCAACTGATTGGAAGCAAAGCAATGGCACTGGCACCGCGCTCACAGCTGCTACGCTTCGTCCAGTCAGTTTGGAGTTGGTATAACTCTCAATATTGAGCAGAACAAATCAAACTTCTTTCAGCTTTTTGGGGGAATCTGATTTTCTGTTAACTGGTGTGTGTATGTGTTTGAAAGAGGTGAGGGTGTAGTCCCTTGTCACTGCTGTGTGGATCGATGCCAAACCAAAAACCAGTCATGTTGGAGCTGCTCCTTTAGAAGGTATGTCACTGACTTAGAACAAACGTCAGAGGAATATCTGACAGGTAGCTCATAAACAAGATACACAATGATCCCGGTTAAGGTCAAGTTATGGTTCAAATAATCTTTTTATTGAAAAAAATCTTTTTATCTTTCTGTGTTTATTCAAAGGTTTTTCACCTGACTGACTGAATAAATGGCTTTACTACTAATGCCTTACACAAATAAAAGGAGTAAAAAAGTAGAAGCTGCTTCATCATTGAGTAGAATCCAGTCAAACTGAGTAGATGGTTCAATCCCTATTAACTGGGGAAGCTGCACAAATACAAATAAACTTGACACATATACAATGCATTCTGGGAAAAATTCCTTCTTATCCTCTCTTTTAAGATGGAGATCTGTAAATCACAATCTTCGTTCTACAGATACCTTGCAATTTGTAGTTCCAAATGTCCGAACAGAATTGGGAAAGAAAGCTTTTCGGTTTGCAGCTCCTAATTAATGGAATAAAAAACTAATCTCCATCTTCAAGCCCTTGTGACCTGAAATGAATTTAAAGGTTTGGTGAAATCTCTTGAATCCACGTTGTCTGTATGCGAGTGTTTTACACGATGTTTTGAATCTTTGTTTCCAGGTGCCTGTTTGTATTTTAATTGCCTTTTTTTCTTTTTCTTTTTTTGTATTGAAACTATGTTGCTGCTACTCTTGGCCAGGTCTTCCTTGTAAAAGAGAATGGAACTAACCTGGTTAAATAGAAGTGAAATAAATAAATGAAAATAACAAGTTAGTCACTTTGTGGGTGGAACAGTTCTTCATAAAACAAGAGATGACGAGCATTTTGTAGTTCTTATGTACAGTGTATAAAAATAGATCATGACATTGCCAAAAAGGTTCAAGATGTCATTGTTTCCTTTCAACAACATTGAAAAACTAGTTTGTGGACGTATCTGACAGCTTCTTAGCTGTAAGTAAGTGTTTTAACTGGCTAATGTTTACTGCGTTGCACTACCTTTAGCAATATTAATAATAATGATTGGCTTTCAGTAGAGCATAAACCTCCACCAAGACAATCTGACACATGTTGTCTTTACGTGACTCATGCCCCACAGAGTTTCATGGAAAATGGTTCAGTGATTTTAGTGTAATTGGGCAAATGGACAAAGAATACCCTATCAAACAATGTTAAAGAAAGTACGCAAACTTTCTGCAACACAAGCTGGGAGTCATTAGAACCCTTCACCACCAGCTGAAAATGTCCCTACAAGGGCAGAGGGAAAAGAAAAGGAGCGCACACTAAAGAACAACACTATACCCAACAGAGAGGAAAAGAAGGACCAACGCAAAAACAGTCAACCCACATGTGGCTGGAGTATCTGAAAAATGTAGAAGGTTTTTCTCCAAGCACTACATCCCGGTGCACTTCAAACCCAGTAACACCTGAAGACAAACACCAGTTCACCCCAAGGACAAAACACCCAAACACAAACTCAGTGTATGTCAAAAGTATGCATATGGTGATTATGCTTTCTGTGTGTTTTACTTTCACCTTTCCTTGCAAGGTCAGTAAACCTGTAGACAGAGTGACTGTCTTCAGAGTCTTGATGTTAGAGAAGCATTTATCTGGCTGTCCAGTTATATACAGAACATATACAGAAGATCTTTGTATACATAAATTCATACCATTGATTGTTAATGTCCTTCGTCATCCTTCTACTTCTTGAAAATCATGTTTTTGTACCTTTTTTGAACTGAATAATGTTTGGACATTGAGTTCCACATTCAGATTGTCCCATGCTTTCACTCCACACACTGAAAAGCACATAGTTTTCATCATTTTTCGAACACTAATAGTCTTTAAATGGAACTTTCCCCTCAAGTTATAACCCCCCTCTCTGTCAAAGAACATTTTGTGTATATAAATTGGTATTATTAGTTCTTGCTTTTATTAATGCTGTTCAAACTACAAGATCAGTGAACTTTAAGACATGTGACTTTGACTCTTTTTATGAAGTGTATATATTGGTTGTATTGACTTTTTGTTGGTGTTACCCCTCACCTCCACACAGTAACTGAGATACAGTGATGCAAATGAGTAGTAATGAATGTGTGGATTTGTGATCCAGTGTGTTTTGCTTTATCCAGGACTGAAATGCTTTTTGACAGTTTAGTTTGTACATGTTTAATATGAGATTTCCAGCAGATGCTGTGGTCTATAGTATCACACCAAGAAACTTATTTTCATATACTCTTTCTATACTGACACGATTTTTACTTGTACTTCAGTGTTAATTTCAAATAACTTGTTTTACTCTTTGGGTTGCTTATATATTTTTGTACTTAATTGTTTTATTGGACCGTTGTTGTCATATAATTACTCAAATATTAATAATATTTCATATGCTTTATCTTATTATATATTATTTCCCATTTTTGTGTCAGTAAATCATTTTTAATGCATTCATGGATTTGTAAAGTTGTAAAAACTGGTAAATGGTCACTGATGTCATTGATAAGTAGCCCACTCTCTGTATTGTTTTCTATAGCATTTTTGAATATATTGTCAATTAGTGAGATGTAATCCTGCTGGGTCTAGTGATTTTTGGATATAGGCTCATGATGTGCATCATGTTGATATACTCTGCTGTCATTTAATAGATCTATGTGGATCCGCCACAGGTGAACATGACCTTTTGATTTGTTTTCTTAAACATTGCTTCTATCCAGTCTTTGAATAAGTCACCATTTCACCCTGGTATATAAATACAGCTCGCAATTACTTTTCTTTTCTTTTTTTTTGTCCCATGCAGAATTCTAATGTTAAACATTCTAGGACGTTGTTAATCACTGTTGTCATTTTTTCCACCTCCTTAAGGTTTTTGTCCACATTCAAAGCAACACCTCCTCCATTCTTGTTCTTTCTGTTGATAAAAGACAATTCATATCCATCTAATTCAAAGTCCCCACCCTTCTCCAGACTGATCCAAGTCTCTGATTTTGCTTTTGTTTCTGTTGTTTACCCGGGGCAGAGGGTGACATGCCTTGTTGTTGTTGATGTCCACTTCAATCCCCTTGGACCGAAGGACGTCAGTTACTTGTTTCTCCACGGAGTTTAACTCCTGCTCGCTCGGTTCTCTTCCGTTCTCCTTGGTCACCGCTCATGTGTGACCAAGGTTTGATGTCAAGTGACAATAATGTTATTCATCCTGGTGTACTGCTCTAAGTCAGCCACTCGGTTCTAAGCAAGATAATTCTTTTGTCCTCCTCAGCATTTGACAGCCACAGTACACAGGACTTTGACCTCCTCCATCCAGAATGTTTTTCTGCTGCAGTCTGACAGCAGAAACCTCCTCCGTTAAAAAGTCAAGTGACCTCTTTATATCGTTGACATCCTTGGTGCTCGTATTCTTTTTCGGCTCCATGGTGTTCTGTTTGCGCCGGCAAGTTGATGTAGCCAGCTTTTAGCTGTTGAGGGCCCAACGAAGCATAAAGTATGAAGTTGATTCGGTAAGTTCCAATCCCATTTCTTATTTTCACTCCTACCCCTTGCCCCTTAGCCTTGCTTTGAAACAGAGTTACAAGGGGTAGTGGTTGAAATAATCTTTTGTGAAATGGGACGACCCTACAAGACTCTGATACGTCATCAGTAGTCGTAGACGGCGTTATAACAGATGCAACACGGGACAATGCCGGGACAATGCCATCTTCAGCTGTAGAGATTTCTCTTTGTGGCCTGTGTCTTATCCTGCCAGTGTTCACTGATATTAGAGCAGCGGTAACGTGCAGCAACTTCACTGCTGCACTTAAGTTACCCAGTGAGTAAATCATTATCCAGATCACGTCATGATAAAAACGGATTATGATTAATCTTACACACTCTTCTTTCTTCCCTTCCTTCATCTTCCTGTTCCAACAGAGACCATGCGCTTCATACATGCTCTGGAGTATTCTTCTCTGTAGGCTTGGGGTTCTGCTCCGGCATGCGTCGCAGGTGATCGCCGGTTCGATACCATTTTTATTTTAATTAAAAGACAACCTTTGACAGTTACAGTGCAGATGGAAGATGGTTTCTTTTATTTCGTGGTACTGTTCTTCCAATCTGTTATGAGGATGATGAAGCTGTAGCCCATACACAGCTTGGATATGCTGTTTCAGGTCACACTGATGAAGTTGATATAACGTCCAAAAATAGACGCATAAAAAACTTTTATACTTGCTCAAATGGGGACGTCCAGAGAACGTTACCGATGTCCCGAAATCACGTATTTTTGACATGATCTAGACAATGGTTTGCTCTCAAGATAAATTTTGCACGTCATATGCCATCAAAAGGAGGAAATATGTCAAGATGTGGCACTGAAATGCACAAATCAGCCTTAAAATAACATTATAACTTTAGCTCTTTGGCCAGAGACAGCGGATACACACACACAACTAGAGATTTTTGATTTTTAGAGAGATTTTTAGAGAAGAAGAAAAACAAAACATTTGTGAGTTTTTTGTGTTGCCTCTGAAACATTTGCCATGATCTTCCCGATGATTCACAAGGCATTCTGGGAGATATCTCCTACCCCTCTGTTTGAAGTGTGCCACTGAAAACCCTCCGTTTGGAGGGCCATATTGCCCTAGCACTTTGCCCTTCCCATCTGTCGCAACAAGAATCGGGACACCTTACCCCTACGCATGAACGCACAAAACGGAGGTTTAGGGCGAAGTGGTAGGGGTAAGGGGTGGATTGGGATTGGGCCTTAGTGTTTCTCAAGAAAGCTAAAACCAGCGACACTACAGGCCAAGCAAATGGCCCAGTCCGAAAGGGCGAGTTTAGAACAGGCACTGTACTAGTTATTAATAATAATAATCATCACTGGAATGGCATTCTGTAGAGCACATACCTCCGACAAGGCCCAACAATCCTGCACATGAACTCCACATGTTACCTTGTCACCACACCCCTCCACAACGGTTTGTGGAAATTGCACCAGTAGTTTTTGTGTAACTAGGGAAAATGACAAAGAGCATCCTATTGAGCAGCATTTAAGAAAATGAAAAAATCTGGCATCCACCCCTTTATCTGGATCAGTTGAAATCAGTTGAGTAGTTTTTGTGTAATCCAGCCAACAAAGAGGACAGACAAACAAGGTAACACTAAAGAAAATAGAACATTCTAGGAGGTCACAATTTCAGGGTTTTAGACTACACAAGGGTTAAAAGTTCTGGACAAAATGGGGTGGCTTATGTAGTGAAGCAGTTAGTAGGTTTTCATTCAGCTGTTTTTCTGCACATTTTCAATTCAAGAATGAAAACCTGAGTGCCCAAAATTTGAATAAATGTGAAGAAAAAAGTTTTTACACCTGGCTGAAGTAAAAAAGTTAGCGTTTCAAAAGCAAAAAGCAATAAAGTGCAAGGAAACAGACTTTGCAAATAAATACGTAGATGATCCATGATATTAAATGACACCAAGATTAACATACAAAACATCACATTATGTTGGTCAGACAAATTAAAACATACAATAATATATTATAGAATTGTGAACAATCACACCATGTTTCTTGAAATATGACTTTAGGCTGCCCTCTAGTGACGATACTCTGATCTACAGCCTTGTTGTAATATAAAATATATTATGTAAGTATTCAATTTAAATTTTTGTCAATGAGTAATTACAACAATATTATTATTTATTATTATTACTAACAATACCATAATAGCAACAACAACTTTAAAATAACATTAATAAACTGCTCTGCCCAGACTTCAGTCTCTTACTGTCTTAAATCTTGTCTGTGAATATTTGGCCTTAATTTGTCCTGCTGCTGTGGCGCCACCTGGAGGTAAAATGTAATTAAATGTTTCAGGATGATCTAAACTTGATCCCAGTTGTTCAAAATGTTCAAGTATGATGCAGTTTAAGTCAAACAGGTCCTGACTAGAAGAGAAAGGAGCTCAGAAGCAGACGGACACTTCTGTTAACTGTTCTAACTGCGTTCTAAAGAGATCATTTTGGACAATTCATGATTTCACCTAAACTGGACAATAGAGAGCTGACAGTAAATGAGGAAAGAGAGGAGGGGAATGATATGTCGTCAACTGGAAATGAAGTGTGTGTGTGGTGGGTTTAGGAGGCGTACCGGAACGCAGTTTGCGTCACAGTTCGACTTGACAGTGCAGGTAGACGTTATCAGACGATCCAAAGAACTGGAACATTTTGAAGGACAAGAGGTTGGATGTTCCCACTCCGTTTCCCGTCACTTCCACCATTGTTTCACCAGAGTTTGCACAACTGCTCACAAACAATAAAACACACCATGTTAGAGCACACATTGTTTTTACATTTATTAACAAATTACTGCTCCCACAGGTGGGAAGTAACAAAGTACAAATACTTAATTAGTGTGAGTTTTCAGGTATGTGTATTTTACTTGAGATTTTTTTATTTTTATTTTTACAGTTTTCTACTTTTACTCTCAACATTTTAACACAATCTGTACTTTTACTTTTGACTTTTTCAAAAAGGGGTCATTACTTTAGTAGATTTTTATTTTGCACCATTACATTTTTCCTGACATCAACAATGATTTCAAACTAAATGGAAGGGAACAGTTCAATAGCATCAGCCTGGTCATTGATCATGACTGTCCCCTTGTCCAAAATGAATGTATGTGTATATGTGAATTTGTGAAGGGAAGAGAGATAGAGAGAGAGACCGAAACGATAGAGGGATAGAGAGAGAGGGATCCCAGCGGCTAAGCACAAACAGTTTGGTGTTTGTGAAACACTGTCAGCTCACAGTAACACAAATGCTAGCTTTAACAATCATAAAGCAGCAACAGCAAGTCAGACAATAACACTAGGGGTGTCTTGTTGCTCTTTAGTGGGTTAGACTGCAGCTGATCCTCAGCGGGACAGCGTAGAAAGCAGCGTAGTTGGGTGACTTGGCAGTGCGGTGGAAAACGTGGTAGTCCTTTGCGTCTTCACTTCTGCAGGAACATGATAGGAGCGCTTCGCAGTGACCGCCACTGGAAACGGAGCAGGAAACATCTTGGGAGAAAGAGAGGTGCTTCCTTTCCGTGCAGTGGTTACAGCTGGAGGCCAGGCTTGGAGGTCAGCTCCAGCTTATATATCCTTGATGATATAACAGGGCAGGAACAGGAACCCCCTGTAGTTTCCAGTGGGTCCTCTCCAATGAAAACAGAGAGTTAGAGTGTGGAGAAATTTTGCAAGTGGAGCATGGCAACCAGGAAGGAGCCCTTTCTTTTGTTATAAAGTTTGGTACCTGTCTGTTGTCAGGCTTCCAAAGATACATGTAGGCCTCAGTCAGGCTTTTTGAGGCATGCAGGCCTGTCTTTGTTTCAGGCCCTGAACCATGTGGCCCAACAGCTGAGATCCCAGATGATCTGCAACGTATACGTCTGGGAGATTGGTTTGAAATTTGAGTGTCAGATGTACACTTTAAGGCTTGACAAACAGAAACATACACATTGACAGTTGTTCAGAAACAGTAGTAAGCTCGATAAGACATGGCAAAAAGGGAAAAAATACTTTAGGATTAGAATAGACTTTAGGATGCTTATAGAAAGAATGATCATAGATTTGAAGAGTACTGTCAGCTATGGATAATGGATTATGCTAAGGGATGTTTTGGGAAAACAAGACAGATGTTAATATATTGGAAGTTGACTAATTCTGATGTTGTATTGATAGGTAATCATGGCAGTCGCTCTGTGACAAGTAGAACCATTATAAAGAGATTGATAAATGCAATGACCGCAGACGGGACGGCACGATTCAAGATGATGGAACAGGAAAATAAAGAACTACAAACCCAAGCGGAAAAGTTGAAGGAAGAGATGGCAGAAATAAAAAAAAAAGTTAACAAGATCATTGCTCTTCAAGGGAAAAGGTCCAAAAGAGCTAAGAGGAATGCACATTGGAAGGCATGCCAACATGGACACTGTTCATGATGTGCTAAGTGTGTACTTTTCTTTTTTCATTTATGATTTGATGAATTTCATTTGGAATTGATATTTTTATTTATTTTATTTATTTTTACAAAGTTTCAACTACTTATTTTCCAAGTAACCTCAGTTAACCAAAGAGTTTCTTTTATTTGCTGTAACTTCTTCCAGTGAAGTGAAGTGTGGTTGTGTGCAGTAAATGCGGTTTAATAAATAATGAATGCAGAGTCATCCTCTCCTTGATATCGCTTTGTTTTATGTGTTTTACATGAAATTAAATAACCGAACATTTGATGTGCGTGCATAGTTATATATCAGCTCTTGTAGTGTACTGAGTGACATTAATGTTAAAATATGTGTTATTCTGTGTGGATCGTGTGAAAAATGATGTTCTCCATGTTAAAGTTGTTTGGAATAACACGTCATTATTTTTTACTTTTCACATCTTGGAGAGAAGCAGATATAACAGTGTCAGAACATCAGCCAGAGTTATGTCTCTTCCTTTAACCAATAGAGTTGTAAAATTGAGCAACATTAATGTTACATTCTGTTTGGATCATGCGAACAATTATGTTTTCCATGTTACAAGTGTTAGGAATAACACAAATAAATATAATAAGTATTTAAATAATATTTAATAAAAGATAACAGATGTCTTTTAGTTCTCACTTAACACATCTTGGAGAGAAGTGGAGAGAACAGAGACTATGATGCCCTTTCCCCTCCCTCACATCATGAAAAGAGGCAGAAAGTAGTGTCAGAATATCAGCCTGTCATATACTTCTCCCCCTCCCTTATGGAGTTAGGATAGAAGGCCTTCGAAGGCAGGCAGCCTACTATAAGGATGAGGAGCTGAGCATAGCTTGGCTATCTGAAGGACACCTGGAGCAGGGCAAGTAAAGTTCAACCGCAACCAGCTTGCCCATGTAGCACATAAGCCCCAACAAATGGTTAACATGCACTTAATCTTTTCCAGTCTTGTGTATATGGGGATTTTTCAGGAACGGGAGGGTATGAGGAGTTAGAAACACATAAAATACAGATCCCTTTATGTTGAATTCAGCAGTCTCCTGGGGGTTCAGCTCGGTTTTATTGTTTGCCTTTTGATGGAGAGCACAATAAAATCTAACACTTCAGACTTCTGGAAGACTCAAGTATTTTTCTTTGAAGAATATTTGGTAAAGTGTTGGTCAGAATTCCAGATCTTTTTTCCTGACCCGGGTCGGGACCTTTTTTGTTCCAACATAAATTGGCGAGCCAGCCAGGAGAGACCCGAGACCCTGTGTGGACCCGTCTGCATCTCCAAACGTCGCTGGCCACTAGATAAAGGTAAGCAGAGCCATTTTAAAAATCTGCAAAATCCTGATTGTGTCTGAGTGCAGAAGTTCTGCCCAGGTTTAGGTATCAAACCATCTCTCCTCTAAAGAACCTAATTAATATTACAAAAACAGATCTGATGCG
Source organism: Chaunax sp. Z400 (assembly GCA_037577475.1). NCBI lineage: Eukaryota > Metazoa > Chordata > Actinopteri > Lophiiformes > Chaunacidae > Chaunax > Chaunax sp. Z400. Next base: position 21,515,745 of record CM075183.1, read on the forward strand.
ATGTGTACGCATGACCGACCATGGTGCGGAAGTGTAACAAAAGTGTAGCAAAAATTGGTTGGGGATTGCATACATGTACAATGTGTTGGCTTATTGACTAATTTGGTAAGTTTTAAAGGGCTCAGAGAAGAAAAGAGTGAGTGTGAAAATAGTAACATGACAGGAGTGTGAGAATGTAATGGAACCAAGTTGTGTGTTTAGTACAAGATTAGAAAAATATATATAGCCGGCACAGCTCCTTCGGAGACCGCCCTCTTTCCTGTAGAATTTCAACTGTTTCTGACTGAAATCTTGTAGTGTGTGATGAAACACACTTTTTTTTTCTTATTTTCTTTTTTAAAATCTGTCTGCATGTATATTTATGGTTTGTGCCAAGATTGGTAGAAACCATTTCTTAAAGAAAATACATGCAGTTTGATCTTGCAGCAGATAAGGGTTTTTTTGTGGGGGTTTTCTGTGTGCTTGTGACCTACACCAGCCCTCTTTGAGAGACTAGCTTATTATGGTTTATTTAGAACTAATATATATTTCTCATCAAAGAGGGTGTGATACACCTTATGTGTGAAACACAGAGACAAGACAAGACAAACAAGAACGAAAGGACATGCAGTTAACATCGACGAACAGTGTAGTGGTTTGTGTTCCAGACACTCTCTGTCAGCCCAGAGCCTAAAGAGTGCCGAGAACCGAACACAGAGCGGCGATGTTGCCTCAACACTGGCTCAGCACCCACTGAAGATCGGGTCGTAGTAGATGCTGGTGTGTTGGGCCAGGATCATGCAGCAAGATCCCCACCGGTGTACAGGGCCCCAAAGGAACACCCCACCGCATATGCTCCGAATATACTCACCAAGTCCTCGATTGGGAACACAATCTTCAGAATCTCCCAAGGGAAAATTGAGGGGCAGGTGAGGCAGGGGAGAGCAACTCGGAGGGCAATGGCACTCTTCTGTGCCGCAACCTGCCCCAGAACAACACCCACCCCACACCCCAAAAATAAACAAATGAGTCCATTCTAGTGTATGGGTGTGAGCTAAACTAGTGACGTGCATTAAAAGAAACCAGACCTGGAGCGCCAAGTCACCCAGGGCCGGAGACCAGGGGGGTAAAGGGACAGCCAGGCCCCTCAACTCCCCCAAAGCTACCCACAGCAGGCCCGACACCCAGGAGTACCCTAGTCCGCAGCAGCCCCCGGGGGCACAGGACAGACCCCGGAGAGTCATCGAGCAACAGTGCGAACAGCCAGGAGGAAGTGAACCAATGGAGGAGACCAGGGAGGAATTGGTTAAAGATTTTTTTAACTACAACTTGACACTTGAGGAGATTAACATTCTCACTTGGGATCATTGTGTGTCTTGTTTATGAGCTACGTTCTAAGTATTCTTTTGAAGTTTGTTCAACGTCAGCGACATAACATGTAGGAGCAGCTCCAGCATGACTGGTTTTTGGTTTGGCATCAATCCACACAGCAGTGCCAAGGGACTGTGTCAAAGCCAATGGCACAAAGTGCTTTACAGCAAACACATGAAGACAAAAAATGTAATATTATGTATGAAAAAATAAACAAGCAGGGTTAAATTTTGATTTTAGATTTGAGCCAGATATGAGCACTCACTTTCAGTCTTTTCTTTTGACATCTGAATGTGTTGAAAGATGCTCTAAATACATAGTAATCCAATATCAAGTGGCTTCAAAGCAACAAAAATGATTGAACACCACATATATTCTTTAATAGTTCTTCTGTGTTCATCTCTTTTGCTGTGTTGCATCTCTGTGGTTTCCTACTGGTGGAGTGAAAAGGTGCACAAATAAAATTGTGTCCAAACAGGTATGGCCATTTTTGACTCCACCCTCCACTCCTCCTAAATTCCTGTCATGAGCAGCATATAAATAGAGGGAGTGAGAGAGAGAGCAGCATCCTCCACACAGGGAGAAAGCAACAGACCAATCAGTCCACCAGCTGAAGACTCTTCAGACCTTCATCTTCATCATCCTCCTTCAATCTTCCAGAGGGTAAGACAACCTGCACGCTCCTCACCTGTCTCTTCTTCTCAACACACCACTGATGTTCACATCTTTAAATACTCAGCAGAACCGCTCAGAAAAACAGGAAAAAGAAGAACACATCTCTGTTATCCTGTTAAAATGGATGAAGAAAAACAAACAGGTTGTTTTGTACCACATTAATAACCAGTCACTGTGTTGTTGGAACTCATGCAGCTCAGCGAGATGCAGACAACCAAGGAGAACGTCTGTATTAAGCTGCAACAAACAATTATCTTCATGATCCATTCATTTTCAAATCATCAGTTGATCATCAATCTATGAAAATGTAGTAAAATACAGGCAGATTGTTTAAGACGATGTCCTGCAGCCCAGTGTGATGTCTTCAAACATAAGACAAACGCCGGTCTACAAGCCAATCAATCGTTAAACATATAGGGAGATGTAGCCCCCATAGATGATGACGACAGGATGTAGGTCTGTCATGAAGAATTCTTTAAGGTGCTTGCAAAATTGCAATGTGACACCAAGACTAACCGGATCAAACGTACACAATGTAAGCAAGAACTTGGACCTTGGTTCGGACCTTGATTCAGATGTGAAAGCACCCTAAATCTCTTTTTTGACAGAGCCCTGGTCAAGATGGCACACTAGTTCAAGGTTCAAGAATTTAAACAGTAGAGCACATAAAAACAATTAGGGAAGAGTCAAGGAGAGTAAAACATGTTAAAACAGATAAGAAGTAACAGATAAATAAGACAAATCCAGCTCAGGAATTGGATTTCCTGTCTTCAGTTACAGTTTCTTAACAAAGCTTTGAATTCTACCAGGAAGACCAAGTCATTACTTTGAGTGGGTGTATTATTGATTAGGTGCAAGAATTGTTAAGGATGGGGAATAAAAGAATATATTAATGCTTCAATAGCATATTATGGCTTTTTCCCTGATGCAGTGGAAAGCGGGTCAAGATGAAACCTCAGAGTGGTCACATGTTCAGTTACCTCTGCCAAAGGCATCTGACGGCTGTCAAACAACAATGTGATGATCACTTTACAGGCATTTATTTGGAGGCAGGGTTCACCCTGGACAAGTCACCAGTTCATCACAGGAAAGACAAACAACCATTCACACTCACACCTACGGTCAGTTTAGAGTCACTAGTTCACCTCTACTGCATGTGTTTGGTGGTGGGAGGAAGCTGGAGAACCTGGAGGGAACCCACACAGACACAGGGAGAACATGGAGACTCCACACAGAACCAGGTCCTTAGGTTGATTTGAGCCCAGGACCTCCTTGCTGTGAGGCAACAGTACTACCCACTGCACCACTCACTGCCTTTATAGTAACATATATCAACAATAATAGGCTTTCCATTACGACTGTAACCTTCGTTTGTCCACCAGTACGATGGTGATGGAGTCGTCTTTCTGAGGATCTCTGTTCTTCTAACAATCCTCAGTCTGTATCTTTACATGATCAACACAGACATTATGGTTTCTTGTTTGTCCCTGTTTGCTCTCTCATCTGTTTCCTGCTACCACTCCCTTCACTTCATTCTTTGCCAGGCTTTAAATTCATCATGATGCTAATCCTACATTCATTACTAGTCTAAGAGCCTATCAATCTATTTCTTGTTGTGTTTCATTCCACTGGGTGTTTAAGCTCCAGTAGAGGCTAATCTGAGCCAAGAACATTCTCATCATTGTTTAACAGCTACAGGTCATAATGATCAGGTATTTGTACGTCACCATGTCACGCAATCACAGATAAGTAAAAATAATACTCAGTCTGATACTGGCCTCAATAAGCAGAAGGATTGTCGTCATTAGGTGATGGATCTACATTAAGTAAAGTCGTTTGGTCTTTGTCATGATAGAATCCTATGTTTTAGCCACCAGTTAAATGTGTCCAGATCAAAGATGGCAGCAGACTCCAGGCCAATGCAATCCCTGTCCTCATGTTGCCTTACATAAAAATGTACCACAGTGACATCGACACATTTGGAACTTTTTGCTCTTGTGTGGTGTTTGTGTCAGTGGGATGTGTTTCAATCTTTACTAAAAGAAGAGTCATGTAATTCAATATCATTTCAACCTGAGACAATTGCACAATTTCATACAATTCAATACAATTTCATTGAGAGCACAAACTCCATAAAAATCATAACTGAGCTTTGACATTAGGTGAAAACAAGTAAACATGATAAAATGGAAGAACGAGGTTTGTTGTACGTGTTGAAAGATGCTCTAAATACATAGTAATCCAACATCCAACAAAAATGATTGAACACCACATATATTCTTTAATAGTTCTTCTGTGTTCATCTCTTTTGCTGTGTTTCATCTCTGTGGTTTCCTACTGGTGGAGTGAAAAGGTGCACAAATAAAATTGTGTCCAATCAGGTATGGCCATTTTTGACTCCACCCTCCACTCCTCCTAAATTCCTGTTTAGAGCAGCATATAAATAGAGGGAGTGAGAGAGAGAGCAGCATCCTCCACACAGGGAGAAAGCAACAGACCAATCAGTCCACCAGCTGAAGACTCTTCAGACCTTCATCTTCATCATCCTCCTTCAATCTTCCAGAGGGTAAGACAACCTGCACGCTCCTCACCTGTCTCTTCTTCTCTGCACACCTTAACTGATCAAACTGCTCCAACAGTTAATCTGGAAAAAGAGGTTTATAAAGATATGCAATCAGTAGAAGCCTACTAACAGCTGGTCAGAGAAAGGAGAACGAACCAAGAGAACCAAGGAGAACGTCTGTGTTAAGCTGCAACAAACGATTATCTTCATGATCCATTCATTTTCAAATCATCAGTTGATCATCGATCTATACAAATGTAGTAAAATACAGGCAGATTGTTTAAGACGATGTCCTGCAGCCCAGTGTGATGTCTTCAAACAGCTGGTTTGGTCCTATCAGTTTGAAGACGGTCCAAATGCCAAATATATTCAATTTTTAATAATATGAAAACAACTAAAGGTGATTAACAGATGATCAGAATGGCTGCAGACACATTTAATAAATCTATTAAGCATCTAACTGCTTCTTCTCATTCCAGCATGACTTTTAATAGAAGTGGAGGCTGACTTTGTGTTATTTGATTATTCATTCATTCATTGTTTCACCACTGTGAGCCTTCATCAGGGTTACTAATATGAAACGGAGGAGTGGAAAATTTCAAAAACATTTTCAAATTACAGAGAGGAATATTAAATACATGAGTGATTTAAAAACCTGTGTAAAACATTAATGAAACAGAATGTGATCATTTATTTATGCTTTTGGACAAATGATTATAAACATTGCAAAGATGACATATTTAGAGCTGAGCTTCATTTTCATTGGCCAGGAAAACTGTTGAACTTTGAATGTGACTTTCTGTCCAATCAGATATGTTCTACTGTGTGTCTTACAGCTCTGTCTCCTGCTGATTGGCCTCCGCCAAACATGCTCCGCCTCCTGCCCTTCCTGTCCGTTCTCGGGCTGGTAGCCAGTAAGCAAACACATCATTTTAAAACTCCACCCACAAGAAGTGTTGAGGCGCTCAAACCAACACAATAAATGAAGAAACGGTGCTGATAATCTGCCAATAGGAGACATTTTCCTGTTAAACTGAAACAAACTCTGTTTAATTCCTTCATCAAGTCAGAATATGAATGTGCAGCATTTTGTGTTTTCCAACCAGTTTTGACCTCATGTGTCTCCATCTTCTTCAGGTGACACTCCTGTATTTTCCGGCACTTTTGACTTAACGACATGCCCCATCAACTATTATGGAACGGAGTACGAAACTGCTTATGTAAGTGGGAAACTTTAGAATGTCTTTGTTAGTTTCCATCTTCTGTCAGTTTTGATGTTTAGTCTCCACCTTTGATAGCAGACATGTGTACAGACTGAGGGAAACACATCAGATCCACAACAAGGCCGACTGACACATCCTTCATGTATGAATGGAGAGTTTTCATTGAGAATCATGATGATGTCACACAGACCAGTGAAGGCTGGTCTAGGAGGGGTTAGGATTAGGAAGGAGTGAAGGCTGGTCTAGGAGGGGTTAGGATTAGGAAGGAGTGAAGGCTGGTCTAGGAGACCAGAGACAAGTTTGAAGAAGAAGCTGATCCGGATTGTTGTGGCTAAAAACAGTGGGACTGATTTTCAGATGAGAATGTGATTCTGGGTTAAATGTGTGGAATGACGAACTGGACAATATGTCAGCCATGTTGTTGTAACCAGGTATGTGTTCTACCTGCAGGATGAACTGCTGTTGACTCTCTGACTCAAACTTCTGTAACTCTGTGTTCAGCCTCTTGGGTCTGAGGTCATGCCAGCATGAACCCTACCCCAGCCTTTATATACCTCATTAAATAATGTTTAACATGTTTGGTATCTTTTTTTTCAGCACATCACCTCTATGACCTGATAATTATGTCTTCACTTCAACATACTGTATCAACATACTGAGCCTAAAAACATGCTGGGTTAGGCTTAATGCCAGCGTGACCTCAGACCCCAGAGAGTTAAAATGATGATGACCAGCAGCCTTTTTAGAAGTTATTGTTAAATAACTTGTTGTCCCTCTTTGCTTTTTACAGATGAGAATTACAGACACCAATACTTTTAGCATCTGTTTTGATGGCTATTACGGAGATGCCGGCACTACAGAGTGTATTGTGGGGCCTGTTGTTGATTCATCAACTATTGTTGGCTTGATAACCTCTGCAACTCCTGCGTTGATAGCTGAATACAGTACTGGAGCGTCAGACATCCCAGATGTTCTTGAATGCATAGTGTCATTCACTGTGACCATAAGTGGGGCAGCTGTGAGTATTCAGTGTCATGACTAGATAAATATGAAACTATCAGATTAAACACTCAACAACAAAAAGTTATATCTGGTCACAAACTTAACTTGACTGTTGATGGTGTCTGTATGTTGACTCTTTCCAGGCTGATATCACTCTTGCTAAGATGGGCTCACGATCAGCTGCGTCAGCAGATGTTATAATCACTGCTACAAGTGTGAGTAACATATACACAGTAGTACATATACAGTAACATGTGTATATATATATATATATGCTGTATGTATGATGTGAATTGCATATTAAGGCTGTTGTATGTAGGATTTGAACATTTCTGACTGGGGACTCCTAGTGGTCGTATCAAGAAAGACACTTACAGATACCAACACACACTGAGACCACGACACCCCCACCCTCCCAAACTGACCCAGTGATATTGACACCAATGGAAACACTTCAACACATGCACTGCACATGTTTTCATCACAATCGTCTTATTGCTTGATAAAAACATATGATACCAGTCCAGCCAGAGACCTTTCTGCTGTCTCAACAGAAAAACCAAGAATACTTCACGACGGATCACACAGAGACAGTTAACTTTTACTCTGCAGTTTAACAAAAACATGTCAACACATGAATTTATGAAACATGTGGATGAGATAGTAATATTTTTACACAAAGGTTTGTCTTTTTTATCTCAGTGTGTATTAATTCTGTGATCTCTGCTCTGTGATATAACACTTGTTGTGTCTGTTGCTGTCTAGGCCTTTTCTCTTCAGTCTGGTGGTGTGTCGTACCATACATTAACTGTTGTAAATTCAGTCAGACAATATCAGGAAATCAGCCTATGCATTGATTCTGGTAGGTAAATCTACTCTGGGACCCTTGAAAACTGAATTGTCGCTTTTGAGTCATGCTATTTCTTTTTTTTCTTTTCTTTTCTTTTTTTTTACCATTTATTAGATGAAAATTGAACTATGACCTTTTAATCTGAAGTAAACCTTCCTTCTCTTCACAGGTTCTACCTATTCACCTGGTGACATTATTAATGGACCGGACCCAACAACCTGCATAGGACAAATCTGTAATGCCAACGTATCTGTGGAAACCACTCAGTGTGACCCAATGGAGCATTGTGACAATGGAGTGTAAATATGTGTCCTTAATATTTAGAAGAAGAGAAGATATTCAGGGTTGATGAGGACTTTTTAATTCAGGGATTCAGGGAATCTTCACTGAGAGCAACAGTCTCTTTTGCAGGTTATTCAGTAGAAAACTTTTAAGGTGAAGCAGCAGCAGGAAATGTTGCTTCAGCATTAACTCAAAACAGCAAGATGACTAAACAATGAGACTGATACCAGGAATCCAAATGAAACTCCAAACCTGAGAGATTCCAGTACTGACAGATGTACAAAGACAGACTTTTAAAATCAGTTTCATCTCACTGGTCTCCTGCAAAGCCACATATCAGTTCAGTACCAGAAAAGGGTTTGGTTTGAGGGAGGAGGCAGTCACAGGCCGGTCCTCATGAGTCGGAGCAGTTCTCCTCCGCTATGCTCCGGTATCAGGATGACGTTCTAACACAGCACAGCTTCACGAGGTCACAAACTGGAATGAGCTGACTGGAATCAAATGGTAGTGCATTAAACTGGCGGGAATCTGAGGAAAGTTTCATGGCACCAGAGACACATTTCCATATAAGAGCTGAGGCCTGCAAAACACTGTTGTTAGCTGACATGTGAGCCAGAGCTGTGGAAATATTACAATCAAATATGACTCAAGTTATGTCATACATGAACAGAAGGCTTCCCTCCTGTAGTTTGTTTGTTTGAGGGCCCCCTGGTGGCCGCAGCCCTCAGCTGCAGCTAATGATGATGTTTCTCTGCCTCTCTGTCCATCAGCTGCGTTTATGATTCCCCTTGCACTGTGAGCGGCCCCGGTGTCATCGACTTTATTGGCAGTTATGATACTGTTGAGGACCTGTGTGAATACAACCTGCTGGTGGCCTCCAGTGTAACTTTAACTTACTCTGACCAGATGTCGCGTGGAGGAAAAAGGCTTTGACTTCAGAAGCCGAATCTTCAATGAGGACACCTGCACAGGTCAGGTAGACGAGAGCAGCCACACGGTGACCTTCAGCTTCGATGAAACCAACCTCTGTGGGGCAGAAATCACGGTGGGTTCTCTCCTTTACATCTTTTCTCTCAACAAGCTGTCAAATCTCTTCCAGCACTCTGCTCAGCTTCTTTCTCTTCTTTAGTTTGGGATCTTTCTGTGGGTTCGGCTTCAGCTCGGACCTCCTTGGTTTCTACTACTGTTGGCCATCTGTGAAACTTACTCTATCCAGTATAACATCTAATAAACCTGACATTTGAAGTCTAAATACTTGAAATGAACTCATGAGGAAAATGTGCCTGAACAACATCTGAATTCCTGTGACCCTGAAAACAACAAGGTCTTCAAGAACACTGCCAGAAGCCATTACAGCTCTCGCCTCATCACTTTTGAAAATCAAGTCAACATTGACTTCTTCTGCAACTTTACTGAGACAGTAAGCCTCAGTATCATCGACAAGTGAGTATTGGTTGTTAATGATTGTCTGAATTTGTGTTGTGAAGATTGTTGATTGGAAGTTTATGAGTTTAAGAGAGTTTGTGTGTGTGTGTGTGTGTGTGTGTGTGTGTGTGTGTGTGTGTGTGTGTGTGTGTGTGTGTGTGTGTGTGTGTGTGTGTGTGTGTGTGTGTGTGTGTGTGTGTGTGTGTGTGCTCTACAGCTCTGTTGTCCTGGACCTTGGACCTGGAGCACTACTGGTCATTTTGAGCATGAACGCCTACACTGATGCTGGCCTCTCACAAATTGTGACACCTGGAATGGATATAGAGCTGGACCAGAGGATCTGGGTGCAGCTGACAACAACAGGGCTTAATGGTAGCATGATTAATGTGGTTACTGACTCCTGCTGGGCAACCAATGAGGAATCATCCAGTGCGGTTACTAAATTCGACCTGATCACAGACGGGTGAGATGAACACAGCAGCCAGAGGTCAAAAGTTCACACATTCTATACTCAAGTAGAAGTACAAATACATGTGTAAAAAAGGGATCAGGTAAAAGTAGAAGTATTGATTTAATGTCTTTACTCAGGTAAAAGTGAAAAAGCAGAAGCTCTGAAATATACTCAAAGTATAAAAGTAAAAAGTAGCCCTTTAAAGGACGTCTACCAACTGTTTTTGTGCAAACCTAACTGAGTCTCATGCCAAACTAATATAATGTTAATATAACATGAATTTAAGGGGTCAGGAACTGTATTTGAACTTCTATTACTACCATTCATGAGAAAAGAATGTACTCAGTGTGAATGACTATCATGTAGAGAAAAACACAGTGAACAGAAAAAACCCTGACATCATGTCTTTTCTTCGTGGTCGAGTTTCTTACAGATGTTTCTTATCTGTTTGCTCTTCTTACGTGTTTAAGTTATATGATCAGTGTTGTTTGTTTGTGTGTGTGTTTGTAAGCAGAATAACTTAAAACATTTTTAATGGATTCCAATTAAATTTTGTGGGAAGGCGGGCCTTCAGGAGGGGAACAGGTAAACAGATATCGAGGCTAATTCAGAGGACGGTATGGATACAGAATCCTACTATGGTGATGTCATGACCCACCCTATGGTGACATAACACCACGTAGTTCCTCCCTGTGAGAAGCTCGACTGCATGAGAAACATCAATAATAGATAAATTAATAAATAATAAATGTAATTTTGTTTGTGAGCAGTTGTGCAAACTCTGGTGAAGCAATGGTGGAAGTGACAGGAAACGGAGTGGGAACATCCAACTCCTTCTCCTTCCTAATGTTCCAGTTCTCTGGATCCTCTGACAACATCTACCTGCACTGCCAAGTCGAACTGTGTGACACAGACTGCGTTCCGGTACGACTCCCAAAATATTCAACAACATTTAGTTATTGTCATTATTATATTATTATTATAGTATTATTTATCTCCAGGAATCACACTGGCCATCAGCCAATCAGAACGTCTGTCTGTCACAGTCTGTAAAATAAAAAGTATAAAGTCTTGACAGAGAACTTTCTGTTCATTGATCCAGTATTAATTGTGTTGATGATCAAATTGAAGGATACTGACACAGGATCAGTTTTGGTCTTCTGAATCCTTGACTTCATCTCTCTGTCTTTAACTTCCAGAGTTGTGGATCAGGTCGTCGGAGACGTAGATCTAACAGGATGAGATACGCAAATGAAGACCCAGCCATCATCTCAATGGCCTGGACTAAATAGGTAAGTCTGCTGCTGACTGGTGACATCAGAGCAGCTGACCAATGAGGTGAGACTGGTGAAGGTGTGGTCGACCAAAAAACACCAAGTCCAGCCACAGAGTCATTGTCCCTCTTTGTGTTGATGCAGAGATCATGTGTTTGAAGAAGCTGCTGTAGTCGAGTTGACCTCTGAAACAAAGTCATCATCATCATCATCATCATCAGTGGTTATTACTGCTGTATGAGGACAATTATGCAAAAAGAGCATCAGTGTGGCTTCAGTTAGAGACAGGACTAGATGTACATCCTCCAAAGCAACAATCAGACGAGCAAACAGATCAACAGTTTGCTCTTTATCAAGCATCTGTGGTAGGTCAGCAGTAGGCAGGTATGCGGCGCTCTCTAGTGGTGGAAAACCTTCTGAACTCAGTGATGCTCATGCTTTCAGAACAGTTGAGGAAGGATTAAAGAATGTATGAAGGAAGGAACCATGACATGAGAGATATGTGATGATCAAATGTTGAAATGTGAGTCAGGGAGGAAAGGAGGGTTTTTCTGCTCAGTTTTCAGACTCATCACAAAGAGACACAAAGAGTCAAACATGGTGGCTTCAGTCAGGATTTAAGGTTGGAGAAAAGACCTCAATCACACTTTGGTCTGGTTGTCTTCTCAGGTTGTGAACACGCTGACCCGGACTGACTGACAGGCCGTCCATCTTCAGAATGATTCCTGACCATTGATTGGTCAGATCCAGAGCCTGGTCGTGTCAATCCTTCACTTTGAGAACGTCGACCTCTGAAAGGATTATCTCAGCAGATTGTCTGCAACTAGAAATCATTCTTATGCATACATGTCACCCTCAGTGGGTTTTTCCCAAAATCTGTATGAAAAAATAACACATACAGAAACATTTGAATCAAACAGTAAAAGTAGCAAAAATTCATTAATTTTTCAATAAAGACATCACCTACGGGATGCTAACTCCTCGGCTTCATGACCAAAATGAGGCTTTTCGTTGACAATCCATAAGACTCACAGATGATGACATGTATGCTGATGATTCCACCTTTTTTTTGCTGAAATATGAAACAGTATAAAAACATTATTGAGAACTATACGGTGAAGGGAAGTGTGTTGAGGGAGACTTGGTGTTAAACATGTTATTCATTCTATAGTATATCTCTCTTTCTATTGACAATAATCAGATGTTATTCAGGGTTACTAATGATTATCAGTGATTAATTCTGGGTGCATATTGGAGGGATTCAGATGGGTGTTTGTGGAGAACAGGTTCCATCATGAAAACACTTCTTAGAACGAGGCAACCATGTGGACTCCACAGTGTAACTTTAAAGTGCTGTATATTGATTAGATTCATACAGATTCCAGGTCAGTCAGAACTCTTGAAGGCTCTCTCTGTATAGTCTCACTGTACCCATAAGTTAAACCAGAGGTCAGCTGATAGTCGACTCTCAAAGGCCGATAAAATAATGATGATTTGGAGCAGGGAAAAGCTGATTCCAGATTAGTCAGTCGATTTCAGCCCCTCCACCCCCACCTCCTGAAAAATCACATAGTGATTGATGAATAAATCTTTTTATTGACAAGCTAATCGATTTGGACCAAGATTTATTTTGATCTATTATTTTGCCTTACATTCAGTAATTCCTGTTGAGAAGTTAACTGATGGAGGCGACGCAGTCATCGGCCACTGTCGGAGCAAAGTTCTGCTGATGGTATGGAAAATGTTCCTATCAGCTTGATTGATCGGTTTACCTCTAATTTAAACAACACTGGATCCTGCTGTCACTCTCAAAGTGATTTACAGCTTTTGTAATACAAGCTGTAAATTTGGACAAAAACCTAAAATAAACCTGAAATGTTTTTTTAATGTGGAAACTTTAAAAATGGTTAAAAACATTCTAATATTTTGAGTTTTAGACAAAGTTTTTTTCTCACCTTAAATTTAACTGGCTGACAAAATTACATAAAAAATGAAACGCTTACAGAGAGACTCTTTGAAATAATGTCAGTTGATGCAAAAACAAATGTCTTTATAACACCTCACTATATGAGTTGTGCTGTTTTATTTTTTATGTTACTGTCATCAATCAAAAAAAAATGGTTAAAAACATTCTAATATTTTGAATCTTAGACAGAAAACATCTTTTCTCACCTTAAATTTAACTGGCTGACAAAATTACATTAAAAATTAAAGCTGCAAGCAGCGTTGAACGGGCCCTTTCACACCGGCGCCTGACGGGGCGTATGTCCGTCAGGGCGTGTGCCCGTTGGGCCTTGCGCCATTGTCGGCCTCACGACTGCACACCTGCGTAAATGCAAGGCTCTGTATTTGCATGCATTTTGGACACTGACGGACAGATTGTGATGAACCTTATTTTGTCCACTATGTGGCGCTAGACACCACCTAATAATTTTGACTCATCGTTGATTATCTCATGTGAAGGCCACACCATGAAAATGTAATAAAAATCAAATAAAAATTGTCATATGAGACATTTTCGCATTTGCCTGCAGGTGGTGCTATGATTGTTACTCAATATTGTTGAGTAGATGTCTTCAGGGTGGATCTTTAAACATGTCTACCAAATTACATACATGTAGGTTAAACACAGACTCAGGGATGCTTATTTGAAGTTTTACAGGTGGCGCTGGGGAGCCAATTTGGCACAACCGATCCTGTAAACCATATGAGATTGTAAGTAGTACGACCTTTGATGAGTGTGTCAATTTTAGTTAGCATCTGAGCTTCCCTGGCCTCTCAACACCAAGTTCCTGTTTGATGGCGAACTCAAACGTCGCAAAGCCGCCATTACACCAAAACTCACAATATTCACAATAATGACTCATCAAGGCCTTATGGCTTTACTGACAAAATTTTAGGTCGCACGCGTCGTACTCAGGCCGTAATGATTCCTTGCAGTACAATAGGGTTCTAACACTCTCAGTGCTTGGGCCCTAATTACGCATCAAATTTTGAAAGAAACGCATTTTTGTTGGAAAAAAATGCATTAATTAATGTATATAATAATAATTTTCTATGTCTTCAAACAGAAAATATAAGTATCATTAATGCACTATTGAAATTTAAGTTTTTATTACACATCAAATTTGGAAAGAAATGCATTATTGGAGGAAAAAAGCATTGTTTTGATCGTTACATGGTATGTCAAGGTAGGATTACTCAAAGAGTAAAAAGTAAAACTACTTCAAAATAAGAGTAATTGTAGGTCTCTATGTCCTCTAACCAAATATATAAGTGTCTTGAAAGCAATATTGACAATTAATGTTTTATGACACATCAAGGTTAGAAAGAAATGCATTATTGGGGGGGGGGGGGGGGGGGGAGCATTATTTTGATCGTTACATGGTATTTCAAGGTAGGATTATTCAAAAAGTACAAGGTACAAGTACTTCATGATAATTGTACCTGTAGTGGTACATGTCCTCTAACAGAAAATATATGAATCATGAAGACACTACTGAAAATAAAGTTTTTATGACACATCAAATTTGAAAAGAATTGTATTGTTGTAGGGAAAAAAAGCAATATGTTGATCGCTGCATGGTATTTCAAGGTAGGATTACTCGAAAAGTACAAAGTACAAGTACTTCATAATAATTGTACCTGTAGTGTTACATGTGCTCTAAGGGACAATTTAAGTATCATTAATACACTATTGAAAATAAAGATTCTATTGCACATCAAAGTTGGAATGAATTGCATTATTGTAGGAAAAAAATCATTATTTTGATTGATACATGGCATTTCAAGGTAGGATTACTCGAAAAGTACAAAGTACGGATACTACATAATGATTGTACATGTAGTGCTATATGTCCTCTAACAAATGATATGAGTGGCATGAATACAAAACTGAAAATAAAGATTTTATTACACATCAAGGTTGAAAAGAATTGCATTATTGTAGAAAAAAGCATTAGGGATAGGGTTAGGGTTGTTAGGGTTAGGGTTGGACTAGGGTTAGGTTTGGGCTAGGGTGAGGGTTGGGCTAGGGTTAGGGTCGTTAGGGTTATGGTTAGGGTTTGACTAGGGTTAGGTTAGGGTTGTTAGGGTTAGGCTTGGACTAGGGTTGGGCTAGGGTTAGGGTTAGGCTAGGGTTAGGGGTCAAGGTTAGGGTTAGGGTTGGACTAGGGTTAGGGTTGTTAGGGTTAGGGTTGTACTAGTGTTAGGGTTAGGATTGGGCTAGGGTTAGGGTTGGACTAGGGTTAGGGTTGGGGTTAGGGTTGGGCTAGGGTTAGGGTTGTTAGGGTTGGGATTAGGGTTGTTAGGGTTAGGGTTGGGCTAGGGTTAGGGTTGGACTAGGGTTAGGGTTGGACTAGGGTTAGGGTTAGGGTTGGGCTAGGGTTACGCTAGGGTTAGGGTTAGGAATGTTAGGGTTAGAGTTTTTAGGTGAGGGTTAAAACGTAGCAACCATAGAGGATGCTAGGAGGTGCACGGGCACACGAGGGCCGGGTGAATAAAATCACTTTAAAAACTGTTTAAAACTCCTTACAATTTAAAACCATTCATGGTTGGATAGGGTTAGAGTTAAAATATTAAACCCTACTATTAAAATAGGCATAATAATAAACGAGTATTAATGAGTATTAAAAACAGACATAAATGACTGCTAATTAAAATAAGTGCTTGTGTTAGTGTCACTGCAAAGGCACACTGGGGATAAATAAAATATACAAAATAATGGGCACACTTGCATGACATACACACACATATATATATATATATACACACAGATATGTATTTATTAAATAACACAACACTAATAAACACAAATATAAAATAAATACAAATATCGATATAAAAAGAATTAAAATAAATAAAATCAACTTATTGGGGTGGGGGGATGGTTTTCAGGTCCGTGCAGCTATCCCTGTCCTATTTAAGTGCTTTCAAGAGGTAAGTGCTATAAAACATGCAATAAAATGTATGTGCTAGGTAAAATCCTTTTTCTTTTCAGGTAAGTATATAAAACATATATTTCTTGTTAAAATCATATATCATGCATAAAATTGGGAAACATTTTTGTTTAAGGTAAGTATTAAAGATTTCTTGTGTTAAAATCATAGTAAAAGATGCAAAAGGGTAGCATCCATTTACTACAGGGCAGAGATAGATGACACCCTCCTTGGTATCCTTCAGGAGGGAGAAGGGCCTGTTCATCCTTAAAACCCCATTAAAAGTGAGTCTGTGGGATCCCCAGCTGCTAAAAATATGGCCTCTTTACATTCATTTAGTTTTAGAAGAATTTATTTGTTACTCCTTAATATATTTCATTGAGGCCATATGGATCTATTGTTTTTAGCAATCTCATCCATTTTCTCTCCGCCGTCCGTCGCTGTGCCGTGGTCAAGTTGTTGTTGGATTCCGGGCCCAGGCTTTGTAGGTTGTGTGGGCCATGGAGTTTAAATTTGCATATAAAACAACTCCCTCGCTCCCTCTAGGTTAGTCTTTAATGTTGATATTAGTCAGGTGACGCTTTGTGAATACGTTATCACTAGGGGAACGAGAGATTGTTGTTTCTGCGACGCCGGAGTGCTGTTGTTTTTACCTTAGAGGGAGCCGTTGACCTCCGCTTTAATGCTCCTAAGGAAGCGCTTTGAATATCCCCGTGGCCTCATTGCACCAAAGAGAACTCTAGTCACCTTCTCCACCTCCTCAGGGTAAGTGCATATTCTATTAAAACGAATCAGCTGAGATTTGATTAGACCTCTGTATGTATGTTTTGGATGGTAACTGGACTTATTGCCAGTTGTTTGCTATTGTTATTAAAATTGCTGAAGAAAACCCGGGTGTCTAAAAACTCAATGGACGTGGACTGTAGGTTAAATTTCAATTTTATTTTATTATGGTGTGAATTCAGAGTGTTAAAAAATTGCTTGAACCGTGCTTCCGTTTTGTCCCACAGGCCAAAGATGTCGTCCAGGTAATGAACATACAGCAGTGGTTGGTCCTCACATTTTGCCAAAGCTGTCTCCTCCCACAACGCCAGGTAGATGTCAGCATAAGAGGGGGAGTATTTCCTCCCCATCGCGCATCCACACATTTGTAGGTAGTGTTTGTTGTCAAACTGGAAGTCGTACCTGGTCAGGGTGAGTTCAAGTAATTGTAAAATAATCAAAAACAAGAAAAACATATAGGTACATAACTTATTAAATGTAAAACCAGGAACCATAAAAGGAATTAAAAGGAAGACAGAGTAAGATTAAACTATATTTTTTTGTCTTTGTTTCACTCGTTTCCTTTTATAAAATCATATCCATGCATACCCCCACACAATCCTTCCCACTCATCCTTCTGGATCTGGCCATGTTTCTGTTTACACATCCATACAAACGCGTCCACACATCCATGTGTATACATATATACATCCATACCCATATATATACATACATAAATATACATATATACGTACACACACACACACACACCCATATATATACATATATATACCCCGATGCACACCCCCATATCCACCCCACCCCCCACCCCCCAAAAAAGGAGGAAGGGGGCCGTGCGCCAACTTCGGCCTCACTACTGCACACCTGGATAAATGCAAGGCTCTGTATCTGCGTGCATTATGGACACTGACGGAGGGATTGTGATTTATCTCATTTTGTCCACTATGTGGCGCTAGACACCACTTCATAATTTTGACTCGTCTTTGATTATATCATGTGAAGCCCACACCATGAAAATATAATTAAAATCAAACAAAAATTGTCACGAGACATTTTGGCATTTGCCAGCAGGTGGCACTATCACTTTTACGCAATGTTATTTTGTAGATGTGCTCAGGGTGGGACTTTAAACATATCTACCAAATTTCATACATGTAGGTTAAACACAGACTCGGGGATGCTTATTTGAAGTTTTCAAGGGGGCGCTGTGGAGCCACTTTACCACAACCGATCCTGTAAACCATATAAGATCGTAAGTACTACCACCTTTGACAAGTGTGTCACTTTTGGTGAGAATCTGAGCTTCCCTGTCCTCTCAACACCAACTTCCTGTTTGATGGCGAACATCAAACGTCGCGAAGCCGCCATTAGACCCAAACTCACAATATTTACAATAATGCTTCATCAAGGCCTTATGGCTTTACTGACTAAATTTGAGATCATTGTGGTGAACGGCGTTATAACAACTTCCTGCTTTACGGCGAAACATCAACACAGCTGCACAGCCACGCCCACAACTCTGCACTAAAATGCACAAGCTTCAGAATCCTGCATTACCAACTTGTTATAGCTGTTCTTACTGAATTCGAAGCCAATATGGTCAACGGCTTTGTAGGGTGAGGAGTACCGGAGACACACCCGGGTATCAGCCTGCAACTCAAGAGACAATGAGACTGCTTTCCACTCCAAATTACAGGATCCAAAATCCTGCATGGTTTTGGAATCTGGAAATAATGATGGATTATTATTGATGTGTTCTTTATTATTGTGTGTTTCTCTCCTTCATGTAATGCGTTTCTTGTTATGAATTTAATAAGCACACAGTGATGATTTTCTGCCGGTGCCCATTTGAGTTACTGTTTATTGCATGTGTGCTTCGATGCCTCCCACTAGTGGAGAGACTCAGATGTCTCGCCCATTGTTTCCATGTCAGCTGGTGATGTGACCTCATATCTTACAGTAAAATACAACACGCCCCTACTTCCGGCAGCTGTGAGACTTCAAAAGGCACGTCGCGAAGCCGCTCGACCTCTTGCTCCTTCCTCCACCTCAGAAGACATGAACTCTGACTCCTGAACGCCGAGGTCCCCGTGACCCGTGGATGAGACCCGTGCCCTCCTGCCGCAGCAGAAGAGAATTCTTTATCCCCTTTCTTTTAGACTTAGCTTATACAGTTAGATAGCATTCCTTTCCTACGATCTCTGCTAATAGTTGAATTTCTTCACTTCAACTAATTTATTTGATGCTCACCTGTGGATTACTCACGCCTGGGTAATTCACTAAGCCCCTCTTTGAGCCGCATTATCCCGTAGGTGATAGTTACAAAGGCTGCGCAGGGCCTGGTAACCTTAACCTTAAACTCTGTTAAATTCAACCAAGTTAACTCGCTTCAACGCCGTTAAAGCCCGGCCAAGCTGAACACGACCGTTGAGTCAAAAGTTAACAAAGCCGCCAGCCAGCGACGACGCCGAGCGACCCTTCAACATCTGAGATTCGGGACCAGGATCCGGTGGACTTCGAACAGCATCCTCCGCGAGTATCCGGTCGGTGACCCCTCCTGATGACTCGCCAGAGTGTGCTCTCGTCTCTGCCCCGGAGACCGGCTGAAAAGTAAGCTAACCCGAACATCTCTGTGTTTTGGAAAGCGTCATGGCTAATCTGGCATTATTATCCGCAATTTATCTAAATTAGTTTCCCTTTAAGCCTTCCCTTAGAACCCCTAGTTTGGTTCACATCACCACACTATCATTTTGTTTTGTTATAGCTATGTCTGATTTTCTCTCTTTCACTCTGATTTCATTTGACTATCTTTCTGTGTTATAATCCCATATTGAATTTAGTTTTAGTTTGTTCCTGTGTGCTGTGTGAAATTAAAACTTGATAATAAAATGGATTCTTTTAGACCCAATCTAAGTTTCTGTGTTGATGGCTGGAATCATTAGTTCTTGCGATAGAGGACTTAACTTCCTTCATTTGAGACTGATTCAACGCTATTATTTAGTAATTAATTAATCTGGGTTATATTCACAGCTTTCTTAGGGAATCCTTCCGACCTTAGGAATATAGCTTTAGGAAGGTGGTGCTCCTCGAGGTATTCTTTTAATAACCCTGTCTGATTAATTAATAGCTTTATAATATGATAATTAATATATGATCATTTTGATCATAACTACAATCTTTAACCCCTTTTAACCCTACAGCTTAGTAGTAGTGTATCAAAACACAAAATATGCCATTTCCTGTTGCCATTAGGTGGCGGTATGACTAATGCTGAATTTTGTCATGTGGATGTCTTTAGGGCGGGACTCTTAACCAGCATGTGAAGTTTGGTACACATTGGACCTTAGACAATGGAGTTATGACAATTTTCTGTTTCATGGCGAAACATCAAAATTTGACAAAATTTGACGCCTGGCCACGCCCACATCGTTGAACGAAAACTCAGGATTTGAGCAAATTTTCAGCCTCATGGGGTTTAGGTGGGACTGACCAAATTTAAAGTTGATCAGGTTAAATCTCTATGAGGAGTTCGTTCAAATACAAAGTGTGTGATTTCCCAAAAATGGCACAAAAAAAGGCCCCAAAAATCAAAATGACCGACTTCCTGTTTGTTTGAAGGCATTGCTTCAAGAGACTTTTTTGTCATTCTCCATCAGTTACATATGTGTTCTGAGTTTCGTACATGTACGTTAAACTGGAGGCAGAGGCTACACTTTAGGAGGCGCTAGCGAGCCATTTTGCCACGCCCATTTCCTATCATCACACGCAAATTTTTGCCACGATTGATGTTTCCGCCAACTATCATGAGTTTTTGAGTATGGGCAAGTCCCCAAAAAGGTTATTCATTTGGCAGAAATAGGAGAATAATAAAAACTCCTTGCAGAACAATAGGGTCCTCGTGGTCGGGCCCTAACTATAAAGAAAAGCTGTACAAATAAGATGAATAAACAGTGCAATGAGATGAATAAGACATGATGTCATGCAGTGGCGGATCTAGAATTTTTCTAAATCAGGGGTCATAGAGGGGCCACAGTTTTTACAGAGGGGCTAACTATGGCCAACATTCATGCACATTTCCTTATTCAGTAAGATGTAAACACAGAATATTTCACCAGTCATTCACTGTTTGTTGTTGACTCCATGGCTTTTAGTAAAGACACATAATTATGCAAATTGTGCCTTTTTCAAGCACATTTTGTATAGCAAAAAAGTTGAGCAATTATTGAACTTTAAACTAGGATGCATAAATAAATATAAAATATAAGACACATAAGACACTGTCATCCAAAGTGACATGTGGGTGGACCATGTGCAGCGGGTGGTGCCTCAGACCCAAAAAGGGGGGGGGGGGGGGGGGGGGGGGGGCGCTAGACTGGATGCCTCCCATGCCTAAATGAGGCGGTGGCGGTGGTGCAGTGGCCATCTGTCGGTTTTAGGCAGGACAGCCCGGTTTTGAAACACCGTATCCGTATATTGAGCCGGATGCTCATTTGTCCTCCTTTTGATAGGGTGCGTAATTAAATTAGCCATGTGGCTTCTTGTGTCACGGCTGACCGTGATTGCTGCGGTTTATTTGGCATTATTTGGTCCAAAATAATGTGATATCTGATTTTTTTTCTGTATTCCTAACCATAATTTGCTGAATCCTGCAAAGCGTCTTCCTTTTTGGTGTGATAAAAGTGTTACCCCCCTAGGCGGTGGGGTATGTGGGCTTGGGGTTTTGTGCTCAGTATCAGGTGAGAGAGGGTGTAGATGCGGTTCAGGTCAGTGGGGAATATTAATCATGACAGGTTTGGTGTTGGCTGATTACTCTCTCTGGGAGGGAGGGTGTCTGTGTGAAGACTGGAGTCTGTGACTCTCAGTGTGCTGCCTGAGGTCTGGGAGAGACTGAAGACTAGAAAGTCTGGAAGCTGAAAGGTTTGTGTTTTGACTTTATGGTCAAAGTTTAAGTTTAATATTAAGTGAAATAAAAACTGTTACTGAATGTTATCCTTGGTACCATCACTGAGGAACCCAGACACACAGCAGAGAACATTGGTACAGTAATACTGTGGCTTAAATGTTGTAACAATGAAAAAGAATAAGTGAATAAAAGTCATAGATTTGATTTTCCCCAAAACCCATTTTATTTTTTTGTTTTTTTTTTGATTGATGACAGTAACATAAAAAATAAAACGGCACAACTCATATAGTGAGGTGTTATAAAGACATTTGTTTTTGCATCAACTGACATTATTTCAAAGAGTCTCTCTGTAAGTGTTTCATTTTTTATGTAATTTTGTCAGCCAGTTAAATTTAAGGTGAGAAAAAAAACTTTGTCTAAAACTCAAAATATTAGAATGTTTGTAACCATTTTTAAAGTTTCCACATAAAAAAAACATTTCAGATTTATTTTAGGTTTTTGTCCAAATTTGCAGCTTGTATTACAAAAGCTGTAAATCACTTTGAGAGTGACAGCAGGATCCAGTGTTGTTTAAATTAGAGGTAAACGGATCAATCAAGCTGATAGGAACATTTTCCATACTATCAGCAGAACTTTGCTCCGACAGTGGCCGATGACTGCGTCGCCTCCATCAGTTAACTTCTCAACAGGAATTACTGAATGTAAGGCAAAATAATAGATCAAAATAAATCTTGGTCCAAATCGATTAGCTTGTCAATAAAAAGATTTATTCATTAATCACTCTGTGATTTTTCAGGAGGTGGGGGTGGAGGGGCTGAAATCGACTGACTAATCTGGAATCAGTTTTTCCCTGCTCCAAATCATCATTATTTTATCGGCCTTTGAGAGTCGACTATCAGCTGACCTCTGGTTTAACTTATGGGTACAGTGAGACTATACAGAGAGAGCCTTCAAGAGTTCTGACTGACCTGGAATCTGTATGAATCTAATCAATATACAGCACTTTAAAGTTACACTGTGGAGTCCACATGGTTGCCTCGTTCTAAGAAGTGTTTTCATGATGGAACCTGTTCTCCACAAACACCCATCTGAATCCCTCCAATATGCACCCAGAATTAATCACTGATAATCATTAGTAACCCTGAATAACATCTGATTATTGTCAATAGAAAGAGAGATATACTATAGAATGAATAACATGTTTAACACCAAGTCTCCCTCAACACACTTCCCTTCACCGTATAGTTCTCAATAATGTTTTTATACTGTTTCATATTTCAGCAAAAAAAAGGTGGAATCATCAGCATACATGTCATCATCTGTGAGTCTTATGGATTGTCAACGAAAAGCCTCATTTTGGTCATGAAGCCGAGGAGTTAGCATCCCGTAGGTGATGTCTTTATTGAAAAATTAATGAATTTTTGCTACTTTTACTGTTTGATTCAAATGTTTCTGTATGTGTTATTTTTTCATACAGATTTTGTGAAAAACCCACTGAGGGTGACATGTATGCATAAGAATGTTTTCTAGTTGCAGACAATCTGCTGAGATAATCCTTTCAGAGGTCGTCGTTCTCAAAGTGAAGGATTGACACGACCAGGCTCTGGATCTGACCAATCAACGGTCAGGAATCATTCTGAAGATGGACGGCCTGTCAGTCAGTCCGGGTCAGCGTGTTCACAACCTGAGAAGACAACCAGACCAAAGTGTGATTGAGGTCTTTTCTCCAACCTTAAATCCTGACTGAAGCCACCATGTTTGACTCTTTGTGTCTCTTTGTGATGAGTCTGAAAACTGAGCAGAAAAACCCTCCTTTCCTCCCTGACTCACATTTCAACATTTGATCATCACATATCTCTCATGTCATGGTTCCTTCCTTCATACATTCTTTAATCCTTCCTCAACTGTTCTGAAAGCATGAGCATCACTGAGTTCAGAAGGTTTTCCACCACTAGAGAGCGCCGCATACCTGCCTACTGCTGACCTACCACAGACGCTTGATAAAGAGCAAACTGTTGATCTGTTTGCTCGTCTGATTGTTGCTTTGGAGGATGTACATCTAGTCCTGTCTCTAACTGAAGCCACACTGATGCTCTTTTTGCATAATTGTCCTCATACAGCAGTAATAACCACTGATGATGATGATGATGATGATGACTTTGTTTCAGAGGTCAACTCGACTACAGCAGCTTCTTCAAACACATGATCTCTGCATCAACACAAATAGGGACAATGACTCTGTGGCTGGACTTGGTGTTTTTTGGTCGACCACACCTTCACCAGTCTCACCTCATTGGTCAGCTGCTCTGATGTCACCAGTCAGCAGCAGACTTACCTATTTAGTCCAGGCCATTGAGATGATGGCTGGGTCTTCATTTGCGTATCTCATCCTGTTAGATCTACGTCTCCGACGACGTGATCCACAACTCTGGAAGTTAAAGACAGAGAGATGAAGTCAAGGATTCAGAAGACCAAAACTGATCCTGTGTCAGTATCCTTCAATTTGATCATCAACACAATTAATACTGGATCAATGAACAGAAAGTTCTCTGTCAAGACTTTATACTTTTTATTTTACAGACTGTGACAGACAGACGTTCTGATTGGCTGATGGCCAGTGTGATTCCTGGAGATAAATAATACTATAATAATAATATAATAATGACAATAACTAAATGTTGTTGAATATTTTGGGAGTCGTACCGGAACGCAGTCTGTGTCACACAGTTCGACTTGGCAGTGCAGGTAGATGTTGCCAGAGGATCCAAAGAACTGGAACATTAGGAAGGAGAAGGAGTTGGATGTTCCCACTCCGTTTCCTGTCACTTGCACCATTGCTTCACCAGAGTTTGCACAACTGCTCACAAACAAAATTACATTTATTATTTATTAATTTATCTATTATTGATGTTTCTCATGCAGTCGAGCTTCTCACAGGGAGGAACAACGTGGTGTTACGTCACCATAGGGTGGGTCATGACATCACCATAGTAGGATTCTGTATCCATACCGTCCTCTGAATTAGCCTCGATATCTGTTTACCTGTTCCCCTCCTGAAGGCCCGCCTTCCCACAAAATTTAATTGGAATCCATTAAAAATGTTTTAAGTTATTCTGCTTACAAACACACACACAAACAAACAAACAAACAAACAAACAAACAAACAACACTGATCATAGAACTTAAACACGTAAGAAGAGCAAACAGATAAGAAACATCTGTAAGAAACTCGACCACGAAGAAAAGACATGATGTCAGGGTTTTTTCTGTTCACTGTGTTTTTCTCTACATGATAGTCATTCACACTGAGTACATTGTTTTCTCATGAATGGTAGTAATAGAAGTTCAAATACAGTTCCTGACCCCTTAAATTCATGTTATATTAACATTATATTAGTTTGGCATGAGACTCAGTTAGGTTTGCACAAAAACAGTTGGTAGACGTCCTTTAAAGGGCTACTTTTTACTTTTATACTTTGAGTATATTTCAGAGCTTCTGCTTTTTCACTTTTACCTGAGTAAAGACATTAAATCAATACTTCTACTTTTACCTGATCCCTTTTTTACACACGTATTTGTACTTCTACTTGAGTATAGAATGTGTGAACTTTTGACCTCTGCCTGCTGTGTTCATCTCACCCGTCTGTGATCAGGTAGAAGCTAGTGACCGCACTGGATGATTCCTCATTGGTTGCCCAGCAGGAGTCAGTAACCACGGTAACAGTGCCACCATTAAGCCCTGTTGTTGTCAGCTGCACCCAGATCCTGTCGTTCAGCGCTATATCCATTCCAGGTGTCACACTTTGTGAGAGGCCAGCATCAGTGTAGGTGTTCATGCTCAAAGTGTACGTCCATTCTCCAGATGTAAGGTCCACGACAACAGAGCTGCAGAGCACACACACACACACACACACACACACACACACACACACACACACACACACACACACACACACACACACACACACACACACACACACACACACACTCTCTTAAACTCATAAACTTCCAATTAACAATCTTCACAATACAAATTCAGACAATCATTAACAACCAATACTCACTTGTCCTTGATGTTGAAGCATACTGTCTGAGTGTCTGGTTCATCAAAGGTGCAGGAGAAGTTAATGTCGACTTGATCAGCCGTAGTGATAAGACTAGAGCTGTCTGTGTTCCTGATGGTGTTCTTCACCTCCCTGCTGTTTTCATTGAGCTGCAGGGTCACAGGAATTCAGATGTTGTTCAGGCACATTTTCCTCATGAGTTCATTTCAAGTATTTAGACTTCAAATGTCAGGTTTATTAGATGTTATACTGGATAGAGTAAGTTTCACAGATGGCCAACAGTAGTAGAAACCAAGGAGGTCCGAGCTGAAGCCGAACCCACAGAAAGATCTCAAACTAAAGAAGAGAAAGAAGCTGAGCAGAGTGCTGGAAGAGATTTGACAGCTTGTTGAGAGAAAAGATGTAAAGGAGAGAACCCACCGTGATTTCTGCCCCACAGAGGTTGGTTTCATCGAAGCTGAAGGCCACCTTGTGGCTGCTCTCGTCTACCACACCTGTGCAGCTGCTTTCAAGGAGGTGTAGAGCTCTGAAGTCGAAGCCTTCTTCCTCCAGGCGACATCCGTACACAGTAACTGAGACTGTGTGTGAGGCATCATCACAGACTGTATCGCTACCTGAACATCCAGCAGTACAGACAAGAGAAATTAATGCATGTAAGAGCAGTGACTCTACAGACATTTACACCACAAAAACAGTCAAATCATTCAATCCTGCTTTGCTAACATTCCTCTTTTCTTCCACTAAAAGCTGCTCTGGAGGCAGAAACCAAACTAGCAGTTTATGGAGCAAAAACATCAGACTGAGGGAGACACAAAGGTAAAAGAAGAGCTGATTGAATGAGGTCTAGTCTCTGCTCCTGATCACAAGAATTCAACAGTCAAACTAAGCTCAACATCAGTTCGGCTGAGAAAAACCTAACCCATAGCTGTCGTACCATAAGTCTCTGGTCTGGTGGTGGCCCGACATAAGCAGCCTCTTGTGTTAGCATCTATCTCCCCACAGAACTCATCATCAATGCAGGTCTTACCCGGACAGAAGAGATCAGGAAGGTCTGAGAGAGAGACATAAGATTACAATGATAAGGTACAACACTGTTAAAAATCACACCAAACAAGACTTTAAAGAAACAACAGGGTTGCTGTTGAACTCCAACTCGGTTCCATGTAGACTTTGACCATTTTTAATAGTGATTCTGTCCCAAACATACAAGGCCTTCAAGAACATTGAAATAAATTCCCCACAACTGCTGAGAAAATGATGATCTAAAATTTACCCTCCAGAAAAGGAGACATGAAGCCTTTATTGTTTACTTAAATACTATTTCAAGTATGATTACTTTACATTTACTGTTGTGTTATTTCTATTAATGTGTATGTTTTGACTGCGTCACTGAAGTGAAGGGAGAGAAGTTTTACCGCAGCTTATCTCTGTCCTCCAGTCAACCGGGGTGTTACCATGCAGGAAGCAGGCTCTGGCGTAGGCCTCGTGGAACGGACAGGTGAAACCATCCAATGCAGGATATTCGCACATAATCTCTTTGCACAGGGAGATATAAGGGGCTGGGTCGACGGCGTTACAGGAGATTGTGTTGCCACTGTCTAAAGCATCACAGCTGTTCCACAGATGTAAAGAGACAAAGTGGGAGAAAGATGGGTGAGGTCAAGTGTTGTGTTCTACAATTGGTAATCAACCTAAATACAGGGCAGCTGTCGAAGCTTCCTGTCACACAGATTTGTGTTCACACAAAATTTGTTCCCCACATGAAAAGGTGGATAATCTGAGTTCAGAGTGTTTGTCTCACATCTGTCCTCACATCACATTAAACAAGCAAATTACCACAGAGATGATGTTTCATACTTACTCTGATTCCACCGAGCTGCAGTCGATCGTACTGTCAGCATCTTCACTTGGCACGTTTATACAGCTAGGGGGCGACACACAACACAAGGTCAGGACTGTTACCCTGCTTTGACTTGTTCCCATAAACACAATGACACTTTGACTGTTTTGAGCTCAAGCAAAGATCCATATAGGGTTTGTATCTTTGCTTCAGTCCACAAGTCAAAAGGATGGGAACCTTTACAAGAGGCTCATAGAATATTTAAAAGTCAAGTAGTGGAAATGGTCATTGTTGTGAGATAAAGAATAAATATGATGAATATTAACATTCCAGATGACATTTCAATGGATTTAATTTCACAAACAAACTACAACGTTCATGTAAACATTAAGATCAACAGTATTCAGTGGGCTAAGGTTGAGGTCTTACGTATCTGTAGCAAGAGAGACCCTCGAGTCAGATAGAGAAGTGGCATCAGCACAGAGACCAGTCATCACTGCTCCAGTTTCACCAACTTCTACTCATGTTAATAACAAAATGTGATCTAGATCAGTATCAACATTCAAACTGGACTGACATGGCAGCTCAATAAAGGACATCAGTTTACATTCTGGATGCCCCAAATGTTCAATGGCTTATTTTATCCTAACTGGTGAGTGATGGGATTTTAGTATCTGTACCTGAGTAGGAGATCTGTACGAAGTTGGCAGTAAAAAAAACAATAAAGTCGGCGCCAGAGCTTGAAAATGTTGCAGTGATACCAGTGTCATCCTTCCAGAGCGTCGTTCCCGAAAAGTCCGTAGGTGCGTTAGTGAGAGTCAGTGGTGAACCATTATCCTGCATCACAGCAGACAAAGTGAAGAAAACACAGATTCAAACATCACAACCACATCTGTTAAATATCTGCTTCTAAAGTCACTGACAAGACAGATTAGAGCTGATGCATCAGAGGATGGGTCACATTACTGTGGCTGTAGCTTACCAAAACTCTCCCATCATTAAAGATGGAAATAGTCCGACTACTCTCCGTTATTTCCACTTTGTCCAAAAGGCCCAGATCTTTACGTCGGCGGTCCCTGAATTCTCCATTTATAGTTACACTGGAGGCCACCAGCAGGTTGTATTCACACAGGTCCTCAACAGTATCATAACTGCCAATAAAGTCGATGACACCGGGGCCGCTCACAGTGCAAGGGGAATCATAAATGCAGCTGATGGACAGAGAGGCAGAGAAACATCATCATTAGCTGCAGCTGAGGGCTGCGGCCACCAGGGGGCCCTCAAACAAACAAACTACAGGAGGGAAGCCTTCTGTTCATGTATGACATAACTTGAGTCATATTTGATTGTAATATTTCCACAGCTCTGGCTCACATGTCAGCTAACAACAGTGTTTTGCAGGCCTCAGCTCTTATATGGAAATGTGTCTCTGGTGTCATGAAACTTTCCTCAGATTCCCGCCAGTTTAATGCACTACCATTTGATTCCAGTCAGCTCATTCCAGTTTGTGACCTCGTGAAGCTGTGCTGTGTTAGAACGTCATCCTGATACCGGAGCATAGCGGAGGAGAACTGCTCCGACTCATGAGGACCGGCCTGTGACTGCCTCCTCCCTCAAACCAAACCCTTTTCTGGTACTGAACTGATATGTGGCTTTGCAGGAGACCAGTGAGATGAAACTGATTTTAAAAGTCTGTCTTTGTACATCTGTCAGTACTGGAATCTCTCAGGTTTGGAGTTTCATTTGGATTCCTGGTATCAGTCTCATTGTTTAGTCATCTTGTTGTTTTGAGTTAATGCTGAAGCAACATTTCCTGCTGCTGCTTCACCTTAAAAGTTTTCTACTGAATAACCTGCAAAAGAGACTGTTGCTCTCAGTGAAGATTCCCTGAATCCCTGAATTAAAAAGTCCTCATCAACCCTGAGTATCTTCACAGCTCTTCTTCTAAATATTAAGGACACATATTTACACTCCATTTTCACAATGCTCCATTGGGTCACACTGAGTGGTTTCCACAGTTACAGCAGTATTACAGATTTTTGCTATGCAGGTTATTGGGTTCGGAGGGTCAATAAGGTCACCAGGTGCAAAGATAGAACCTGTGAAGAGAAGGAAGGTTTACTTCAGATTAAAAGGTCATAGTTCAATTTTCATCTAATAAATGGTAAAAAAAAAAAAAGAAAAGAAAAAAAAAGAAATAGCATGACTCAAAAGCGACAATTCAGTTTTTAAGGGTCCCAGAGTAGATTTACCTACCAGAATCAATGCATAGGCTGATTTCCTGATATTGTCTGGCTGAATTTACAACAGTTAATGTATGGTACGACAGACCACCAGACTGAAGAGAAAAGGCCTAGACAGCAACAGACACAACAAGTGTTATATCACAGAGCAGAGATCACAGAATTAATACACACTGAGATAAAAAGGACAAACCTTTGTGTAAAAATATTACTATCTCATCCACATGTTTCATAAATTAATGTGTTGACATGTTTTTGTTAAACTGCAGAGTAAAAGTTAACTGTCTCTGTGTGATCCGTCATGAAGTATTCTTGGTTTTTCTGTTGAGACAGCAGAAAGGTCTCTGGCTGGACTGGTATCATATGTTTTTATCAAGCAATAAGACGATTGTGATGAAAACATGTGCAGTGCATGTGTTGAAGTGTTTCCATTGGTGTCAATATCACTGGGTCAGTTTGGGAGGGTGGGGGTGTCGTGGTCTCAGTGTGTGTTGGTATCTGTAAGTGTCTTTCTTGATACGACCACTAGGAGTCCCCAGTCAGAAATGTTCAAATCCTACATACAACAGCCTTAATATGCAATTCACATCATACATACAGCATATATATATATATACACACACACACATATGTTACTCACATGTGAACTACTGTCTGACACATCTGCTGACGCAGCTGATCGTGAGCCCATCTTAGCAAGAGTGATATCAGCCTGGAAAGAGTCAACATACAGACACCATCAACAGTCAAGTTAAGTTTGTGACCAGATATAACTTTGTTTTGTTAAGTGTTTAATCTGATAGTTTCATATTTATCTAGTCATGACACTGAATACTCACAGCTGCCCCACTTATAGTCACAGTGAATGACACTATGCATTCAAGAACATCTGGGATGTCTGGCACTCCAGTACTGTATTCAGCTATCAACGCATCAGTTGCAGAGGTTATCGAGCCAACAATAGTTGATGAATCAACAACAGGCCCCACAATACACTCTGTAACGCCGGAATCTCCGTGATAGCCATCAAAACAGATGCGAAAAGTATTGGTGTCTGTAATTCTCATCTGTAAAAAGCAAAGAGGGACAACAAGTTATTTAACAATAACTTCTAAAAAGGCTGCTGGTAATCATCATTTTAACTCTCTGGGGTCTGAGGTCACGCTGGCATTAAGCCTAACCCAGCATGTTTTTAGGCTCAGTATGTTGATACAGTATGTTGAAGTGAAGACATAATTATCAGGTCATAGAGGTGATGTGCTGAAAAAAAAGATACCAAACATGTTAAACATTATTTAATGAGGTATATAAAGGCTGGGGTAGGGTTCATGCTGGCATGACCTCAGACCCAAGAGGCTGAACACAGAGTTACAGAAGTTTGAGTCAGAGAGTCAACAGCAGTTCATCCTGCAGGTAGAACACATACCTGGTTACAACAACATGGCTGACATATTGTCCAGTTTGTCATTCCACACATTTAACCCAGAATCACATTCTCATCTGAAAATCAGTCCCACTGTTTTTAGCCACAACAATCAGGATCAGCTTCTTCTTCAAACTTGTCTCTGGTCTCCTAGACCAGCCTTCACTCCTTCCTAATCCTAACCCCTCCTAGACCAGCCTTCACTCCTTCCTAATCCTAACCCCTCCTAGACCAGCCTTCACTCCTTCCTAATCCTAACCCCTCCTAGACCAGCCTTCACTCCTTCCTAATCCTAACCCCTCCTAGACCAGCCTTCACTCCTTCCTAATCCTAACCCCTCCTAGACCAGCCTTCACTCCTTCCTAATCCTAACCCCTCCTAGACCAGCCTTCACTCCTTCCTAATCCTAACCCCTCCTAGACCAGCCTTCACTCCTTCCTAATCCGAACCCCTCCTAGACCAGCCTTCACTCCTTCCTAATCCTAACCCCTCCTAGACCAGCCTTCACTCCTTCCTAATCCTAACCCCTCCTAGACCAGCCTTCACTCCTTCCTAATCCTAACCCCTCCTAGACCAGCCTTCACTCCTTCCTAATCCTAACCCCTCCTAGACCAGCCTTCACTGGTCTGTGTGACATCATCATGATTCTCAATGAAAACTCTCCATTCATACATGAAGGATGTGTCAGTCGGCCTTGTTGTGGATCTGATGTGTTTCCCTCAGTCTGTACACATGTCTGCTATCAAAGGTGGAGACTAAACATCAAAACTGACAGAAGATGGAAACTAACAAAGACATTCTAAAGTTTCCCACTTACATAAGCAGTTTCGTACTCCGTTCCATAATAGTTGATGGGGCATGTCGTTAAGTCAAAAGTGTTGGAAAATACAGGAGTTTGACCTGAAGAAGATGGAGACACATGAGGTCAGAACTGGTTGGAAAACACAAAATGCTGCACATTCATATTCTGACTTGATGAAGGAATTAAACAGAGTTTGTTTCAGTTTAACAGGAAAATGTCTCCTATTGGCAGATTATCAGCACCGTTTCTTCATTTATTGTGTTGGTTTGAGCGCCTCAACACTTCTTGTGGGTGGAGTTTTAAAATGATGTGTTTACTTACTGGCTACCAGCCCGAGAACGGACAGGAAGGGCAGGAGGCGGAGCATGTTTGGCGGAGGCCAATCAGCAGGAGACAGAGCTGTAAGACACACAGTAGAACATATCTGATTGGACAGAAAGTCACATTCAAAGTTCAACAGTTTTCCTGGTCAATGAAAATGAAGCTCAGCTCTAAATATGTCATCTTTGCAATGTTTATAATCATTTGTCCAAAAGCATAAAGAAATGATCACATTCTGTTTCATTAATGTTTTACACGGGTTTTTTAAATCACTCATGTATTTAATATTCCTCTCTGTAATTTGAAATTTTTTTAGAAATTTTCCACTCCTCCGTTTCATATTAGTAACCCTGATGAAGGCTCACAGTGGTGAAACAATGAATGAATGAATAATCAAATAACACAAAGTCAGCCTCCACTTCTATTAAAAGTCATGCTGGAATGAGAAGAAGCAGTTAGATGCTTAATAGATTTATTAAATGTGTCTGCAGCCATTCTGATCATCTGTTAATCACCTTTAGTTGTTTTCATATTATTAAAAATTGAATATATTTGGCATTTGGACCGTCTTCAAACTGATAGGACCAAACCAGCTGTTTGAAGACATCACACTGGGCTGCAGGACATCGTCTTAACCTTTCTGTCGTGTTCGGGTCAAATCTGACCGATTTCCTACTTTCATCAATCATAAATATTGTGTTTTACATTTGATCGTCTCAAGGCCTTATGATATCCTCCACACTAGGCATTTGAACATATACAATTGCTGATCACCACTTTCATTGAATTTTGAGTGGTTTAGTCAACTTTGTAAAACCTGTGGTGTTCCCGGTCAAAAATGACCGCCATAGGAAATTAATGGGTGACCCTAGATTGTGTTCATCCATCAGATAGTACACAACCACAAATCCACAACCACCACCACACACACACACCCACACACCTACACGCACACACACACACACACACACACACTCCACACACACACACACACACACACACACACTCCACACACACACACTCCACCCCACGTGAACCCCTTTCAGACTGAACAATTAGGTGTCTCCTCGTCCCACATATTTCCCACGCTTATGTGCCTATCTCCCCACGTGAACCACACCTTCCAGACTAAACGTATAACACCTGTTCCACATTTCAAAGTAAACAATTAGGTGTTTGTTATGGGAACCTGTCTATTTCCCGGGCTTATGTGGCCACCCCCCCACGTGAACCACACTTTCCGATACAAAATGTATCATATCTTCTCACAGACCCCTTATATATAGCTTTTTTTGTGTGCATTGCTCTCATTTTACTCTGAACACAATGAGTAGGCGCCCGGTCAGACGATTTCTCGTCAGAGAGGCTCTTGAACTTTTGTTTCAACGTGATGAAGAGGGGATTGAAGTTGAACCAGAAATAGAGGAGGATGTCTCAGAAATAGAAGACAACATCGATCCCGATTTTGATCCAGACCATTGTGAGACCGACCAGTCAATAGATGGCGAGGAAGAGGCCCCTGAGGAAGACACACCTGGGGAAGAGGCACCTGAGGAAGAGGCACCTGAGGTGACATTCCAGTCCAAGGATGGCAATTTGCTCTGGTATTCATCCACCCAGGACAGAGGAGGCAGAGCAAGAGTGGAAAATATTGTTAGGATGACGCCAGGGCCAACACGATATGCAACATCTCATGTGGATGACATCAAGTCCAGCTTCCAACTCTTTTTACCAGAGTCCATTGTGGAAATTATACTGGAAATGACAAACCTGGAGGGGAGGCGTGTGTTTGGGGACACATGGAAAGCATTGGACCAGGTAGACCTCCAAGCCTACATGGGTCTGTTGATTTTAGCAGGAGTATATCGGTCCAACAATGAGGCTACAAAAAGTCTGTGGGATGCGGAGTCAGGGAGGCCTATATTCCGGTCAACTATGTCCCTGCAACAGTTTCATGTCCTCTCACGAGTTATCCGATTTGATGACAGAACTACACGACCTTTCCGCTGGCGAGACGACAAACTGGCTGCCATCAGGAATGTTTGGGACAGGTGGGTGGAGCGCCTACCACTGATGTACAATCCAGGCCCTGAGGTGACAGTGGACGAGCGCCTGGTCCCTTTCAGAGGTCGCTGTCCGTTCAAACAGTACATCCCAAGCAAACCAGGCAAGTATGGGATCAAGATCTGGGCAACATGTGATGCCAGGAGATTGCAAAATGCCACTCCTGTGTGTGAAGACACACGCACCCACACACACACACACACACACACACATACACACACACAGATGATGTGTTCATGTTGATGTTCTGATGTTCTGTGAATTTGGTCTCTGTTTTGATTTTTGTTTGTTTCTTTTTTTTACAATAAATGTTAATTTTGGAATACAATTTACAATTTCTGTGTCTATTCTTTGTATATTCACTGCAGTTATTCGTGTAAACCAGTAGTCTGAGACATTGTTTACAGCTTAAAAGGGAGTTAAATAAAATTTGGTGATGATCAATGGTTTTTGTGTTAATGTAAGAGCAGTTAAAACAGGCCGGTCAAATTTGACCGGGAGCACCAAAGTAAGGGGGAAGAAACGAACACGACACAAAGGTTAAACAATCTGCCTGTATTTTACTACATTTGTATAGATCGATGATCAACTGATGATTTGAAAATGAATGGATCATGAAGATAATCGTTTGTTCAGCTTAACACAGACGTTCTCCTTGGTTCTCTTGGTTCGTTCTCCTTTCTCTGACCAGCTGTTAGTAGGCTTCTACTGATTGCATATCTTTATAAACCTCTTTTTCCAGATTAACTGTTGGAGCAGTTTGATCAGTTAAGGTGTGCAGAGAAGAAGAGACAGGTGAGGAGCGTGCAGGTTGTCTTACCCTCTGGAAGATTGAAGGAGGATGATGAAGATGAAGGTCTGAAGAGTCTTCAGCTGGTGGACTGATTGGTCTGTTGCTTTCTCCCTGTGTGGAGGATGCTGCTCTCTCTCTCACTCCCTCTATTTATATGCTGCTCTAAACAGGAATTTAGGAGGAGTGGAGGGTGGAGTCAAAAATGGCCATACCTGTTTGGACACAATTTTATTTGTGCACCTTTTCACTCCACCAGTAGGAAACCACAGAGATGAAACACAGCAAAAGAGATGAACACAGAAGAACTATTAAAGAATATATGTGGTGTTCAATCATTTTTGTTGGATGTTGGATTACTATGTATTTAGAGCATCTTTCAACACGTACAACAAACCTCATTCTTCCATTTTATCATGTTTACTTGTTTTCACCTAATGTCAAAGCTCAGTTATGATTTTTATGGAGTTTGTGCTCTCAATGAAATTGTATTGAATTGTATGAAATTGTGCAATTGTCTCAGGTTGAAATGATATTGAATTACATGACTCTTCTTTTAGTAAAGATTGAAACACATCCCACTGACACAAACACCACACAAGAGCAAAAAGTTCCAAATGTGTCAATGTCACTGTGGTACATTTTTATGTAAGGCAACATGAGGACAGGGATTGCATTGGCCTGGAGTCTGCTGCCATCTTTGATCTGGACACATTTAACTGGTGGCTAAAACATAGGATTCTATAATGACAAAGACCAAACGACTTTACTTAATGTAGATCCATCACCTAATGACGACAAGCCTTCTGCTTATTGAGGCCAGTATCAGACTGAGTATTATTTTTACTTATCTGTGATTGCGTGACATGGTGACGTACAAATACCTGATCATTATGACCTATAGCTCTTAAACAATGATGAGAATGTTCTTGGCTCAGATTAGCCTCTACTGGGGCTTACACACCCAGTGGAATGAAACACAACAAGAAATAGATTGATAGGCTCTTAGACTAGTAATGAATGTAGGATTAGCATCATGATGAACTTAAAGCCCGACAAAGAATGAAGTGAAGGGAGTGGTAGCAGGAAACAGATGAGAGAGCAAACAGGGACAAACAAGAAGCCATAATGTCTGTGTTGATCATGTAAAGATACAGACTGAGGATTGTTAGAAGAACAGAGATCCTCAGAAAGACGACTCCATCACCATCGTACTGGTGGACAAACGAAGGTTACAGTCGTAATGGATGCACCGCTGTATGATAAGGGTAATCGGGGGTTAAGGCTGTCAATCTGAAGTTCAAACTTTTGGAGAAATTAAGTGTTGATTTTTTATTTATTTCAATAACCTTCAAATTCATCATTACCTTAACCTTTGGTTACCTTTGTGACCTATCAGAAAACTAAGCTAATCAATTAAAATGGAGACAGACAAAAAGTCTTTCTGTTTGGATCATCATGACTTAAAGATGAGAGAGACTTTACTGTCATCCATCTGTAGTGTAGTACAGTAAACACACAACAGGACAAAATAATGTCAGCTAACAAAATGCCCAGATGTTTCTGAACATACATATGAGTGAGTGTTTGGTTTTAGAACTATTATCACTAATGTTAGGATATATTCTTCTATGTTATTGTCTTTTAGGAATTTGAGAGGAATTGACACCTGACAGGTAGCTCATGAATAACTTGCACAATGTTCCTGATTGAGGACAGGAATTTCAATTCAATTCAATTCAATTTATTTGTATATCATCAAAGGTCTAGACCGACTCTGTATTCTAAAGAGACCCAACAATCCTCCATGAGAAGAACATGGAGACAATGGAGAGAAAAAACTGACTTTTAACAGGCAG
Source organism: Chaunax sp. Z400 (assembly GCA_037577475.1). Lineage (NCBI taxonomy): Eukaryota > Metazoa > Chordata > Actinopteri > Lophiiformes > Chaunacidae > Chaunax > Chaunax sp. Z400. The sequence continues at coordinate 21,552,869 of CM075183.1, forward strand.
AAACCTCGAGCAGATCCAAGACTCAAGGTGGGCGGAGCCTCTGCTTTGACCGGTTGGGGTGAGAGAGATAGAGAGAGAAAGGTTGGGCGATAAAGGGAGAGAGAGAGAGATAAGGAGGATAGGTAGAGGGAGAGAGGGACAGAGACACAGACATGTTCAACCACAATAACAATAACAGCTGTTATAATAGAGAGATTACAGTTTGTAGTATTTATAATAACTACTACAATAACAACACTGATAATAATGATAGTATTGATACTGATATTGATAGTAATGGTAAGAGTAATAATAATAATGATGATGATGATGATGTCAGAGGGTGTCAACCATGGTCCCAGCAGTAGATTTTTCCACGGTGACCTGCAGGATGAGAAAACACAAAGACTCCGGAGAAGAAGTCAAGTTAGTAACATGAATTAATGAGACATGAGTGTGTAAAGAAGAAGGGGGCAAAGAAGAGAGAGGAGCTCAGTGCATCATGGGAAGTCCCCCAGCAGTCTAGGCCTATAGCAGCATAGCTAAAGACTAGCCTAAGCCAGCCTTACTTCTAAGCTTTATCAAAAAGGAAAGTTTTAAGCCTCCTCTTAAATGTAGAGAGGGTGTCTGCCTCCTGGACCCAGACTGGAAGATGGTTCCACAGGAGAGGAGCCTGATAACTGAAGGCTCTGGCTCCAGTTCTACTTTTGGAGACTCTAGGGATCACAAGTAACCCTGCATCCATGGAGCGTAATGTTCTAGATGGGTAGTAGGGTACTACGAGCTCCTGGAGGCATGTTGGTGCCTGACCATTAAGGGCTTTGTACGTGAGGAGAAGGATTTTAAATTCTATTCTGGATTTTACAGGGAGCCAATGCAGAGAGGCTAATCCAGGAGAGATATGATCTCTGCTACTAGTTCTGGTCAGGACACGTGCAGCAGCATTCTGGATCAGCTGGAGAGTCTTTAGAGACTTGTTGGGACAGCCTGAATTAACTGAAGTAAATACCTGTAAAATGATCGTCACTTCGGTCATTGGTTGTTGGTCATCTGATGCCTTTGGCTGAGGGTAACTGAACATGTGACCACTCTGAGGTTTAACTTTGGTTTCTGATGTAAGAAGGCGTTGGTGGACACCTGAACCATTTTGTTTCATGTGCCCCCCTCAAACATTAAGGACCCACTCCTATGTTAGTTATTCCTAGGACTAGATGGTTCAATCCCTTGGTAGTTACACTATTCTGATGGCATCTGGGCTTGTGGGAGACTTGTGGGTGACGGTGGAGCCGGTTGTGTGGGAAGAGGGGCGGCCAGCGATGAGGGCCTGGTTGTAGTTGTTTACTTCCTCTGGATGCGTTGAGGTCTTCAGGAGGTGCCCAACCTTCACTGAGTGTTTTGGCTTTTATCCTCAACGCTCTCTGGTTGGCAGGCCGGCAGCAGTGGCCAGGTCACTACCCGTCTTATCCGAGTCTGCAGGCTGTAATGACCGCCCTATAATGATCTCTGCATGCCTCTGCGCTCCAAGTTTGACTGAGTTCCATTAAAAGAACAAGGGGGCGTGTCTGGAGCGTGTCTGGAGCAATGTTTCTCCATTGCTCCTGAGAATGTGACTAATTTAATAATTTCCTGCATGATTTTGGACATTTATAGTTGGAAAACATAGTACCTATCCTTAAAATTTGCTGTATGTGACAAATCAAAATGACCAAAATGTCGTCCGAGGGGGCTCTGTCCTCTACTTCAAGGGGGTACTAAGATTGAGATTCACTAAAAAGCAGACTGCTTTTAGCAATGTCAAATGTTAGCTCCACTCATGTCCAGGGATTAAGTTTGGGCAGCTGTATCCTGTGGTACTAAGAATCTCCCAGTCGAGCGGAGACTTTATAAACAAAAACTTAAAGATAGTCACTCCAAGTGATGTGTGAAGAAGAGACATTGGTGGGCTAGCAGAGCTAGTTAACCTAGCCTACACTTGTTTGTTTGTTTACCTGAACATGGACTACATTTCCCAGTAAGTTATTGCTGCTCTCCACACAACTGGATGACTTTGCTAACATGGAAACCCACTTGTATCCTGTCACTGAGGTTCTGTTTATTTCGTATGTGTTTAAGGTGGTTTGACACTATCTCAACTTTCTCGTAGAAAGCTGTTGGTTATAGTAACCAAGTTGACTATGATGGTGATAGCTACAACGAAGCGTTTAGCACAGTCTGTAAGGTTTAATCAGTGTGTCTACTTTGTGGAGACACTTCCGCCAAGGAGGGAGGGGATAACGTGGTTTGCTTACCACAAAGCGTTGTTCCATTATGTGTTTTTTATTTGTCTTCTTGTATGTCTTAGTCTACTAACATTGAGTGCATTCATTAGATACTGTTATTCACTCGTATGTCTGTCATTCCTTCCTTCTTGGATGTTGCTATAGCTTCACCTAAACTAACAAATAAAGATTGAAGTTGGGTAAAATTTTGTAGCTGGAATTGTAGAGGCCTTGATAATCCTGTTAAGTGCAGCAAGGTACTGCAACATCTCCAACATTTGGGTAGATAATGTATTTACAAGAAACTCATCTAGAGGCCTATTTTTGCTCCCTCTATGTAAATGGATACGTCCGTACATAAACTGTCTATCCATTGACCTGTACATACTTCCGTACTTCCTCTACGTCGACATCGATACAACCGCAGTGGGGCAGTGAAGTTTCAAGAGTTTCAACAACAACAACAAATATGGCGACGGTCGGAAGAGGTTGTGTTAATGTCCCTAGTAAATGCAAGGCGTTAAAAGCGGAGGTAACGATGTACTCAGTGGTGGTCTGTGAGGTCATGAAGTGCATCAAAACTTGAGGACGGTGAGTTTTTATACTTTATCGCTTCACATTTTTCTGCTTTGTTGTTTCCATACATATTTGTCGTTCCCTGCTTGAATTCTAGCTACAGTGCCATCATCCATTTACGGTGGTATTGCTCTGTTTCGTCCATCTCGTCCGTATCCGTAAGCTCTGCGACAACGTGTCTAATTACGATGAGAAGGAAATCACCAACACCTCCTTCTCACACTGGATGGATAAAACAACTTACAGCTTGAAAAATCTGACAGACATTGAAAGGCTCTTCCAACAAATTAAGATGTTTGGGCCTTTTTTTGCACCTATGCAGATAAAATTATCCTCCCAGTTATCCCCGAGTGAGATCCCATCTTATCTTCTTGTCATATCTATTCAAGCATTAAGTTAATTTTTTTTTTCATTCTGAACTGAAGAGGGCGGGGAGAGTGAGGTACAGGCGACCTACAGGACCAACAGGACTCTCCTTTGTATTGGGTCAGTTCTGTTGTCTGCTTCATCCATTCAGGTTTGGACTTGTTTTCAATATGGAGGATCAAATCAGCTTTCCTTCACCTTTTGGGGGAATCTGATGTTGTGTAAACTTGTGTGTGTATGTGTGTGTGTGTGTGTGGCACCGCTGTGTGCTGTGTTATGCTGCTAACCCTTAACAAACGTCAGAGGAATATCTGACTGATAACTCATAAACAAAATCAACAATGTTCCCGACTGAGCATTGCCAAAAAAAAGAGATGTAATTAAATCACACGCCTAGCTTTTGTTGTCTATATAATAGGTTTAGTCACCTGATGGGTGGAAAAATGCTTCATAAAATGAGAGATGATTGATGTTGTGTAGTTCTCATGATCATTGTCTAAAAATAGATCACAACGTTGGCAAAAGATTCCAAATGCCATTGCTTCATTTCAATAACATTGAAAGATTGTGCACATTACTGCTTGTTTTAAGTGCTATCTCTTGTATAAAGTGATGCATCTTTAGCAACATTAACAAAAATCAACCTCTACTTTAGTAAAGGAAGTATTCATGACAGGTGTCATAATTGTACTGTCTGTAGTTTTCATGATGGACATAGTCTATGTGCTGAAAGGTGGAGGAGAGAACTGGAGACAACTCCACTCACTGCCAAAATAACTTGACCAATCTCATAGTAGCTTCTTCCCTGTCCTGTACTATGTGTCTGGTTATGTGAAGAACCATATTCTCCCCTTCCTTCAGACGCTCCATGTTAAGTTCCATGAAAAGAACACCAGCTCTAGGGACCATAGATATTCGGAGCTAGCCTCAAAACATTTGGGGCTGAGGTACAGGTGGGCGGCAGGAGCAACTGATTGGAAGCAAAGCAATGGCACTGGCACCGCGCTCACAGCTGCTACGCTTCGTCCAGTCAGTTTGGAGTTGGTATAACTCTCAATATTGAGCAGAACAAATCAAACTTCTTTCAGCTTTTTGGGGGAATCTGATTTTCTGTTAACTGGTGTGTGTATGTGTTTGAAAGAGGTGAGGGTGTAGTCCCTTGTCACTGCTGTGTGGATCGATGCCAAACCAAAAACCAGTCATGTTGGAGCTGCTCCTTTAGAAGGTATGTCACTGACTTAGAACAAACGTCAGAGGAATATCTGACAGGTAGCTCATAAACAAGATACACAATGATCCCGGTTAAGGTCAAGTTATGGTTCAAATAATCTTTTTATTGAAAAAAATCTTTTTATCTTTCTGTGTTTATTCAAAGGTTTTTCACCTGACTGACTGAATAAATGGCTTTACTACTAATGCCTTACACAAATAAAAGGAGTAAAAAAGTAGAAGCTGCTTCATCATTGAGTAGAATCCAGTCAAACTGAGTAGATGGTTCAATCCCTATTAACTGGGGAAGCTGCACAAATACAAATAAACTTGACACATATACAATGCATTCTGGGAAAAATTCCTTCTTATCCTCTCTTTTAAGATGGAGATCTGTAAATCACAATCTTCGTTCTACAGATACCTTGCAATTTGTAGTTCCAAATGTCCGAACAGAATTGGGAAAGAAAGCTTTTCGGTTTGCAGCTCCTAATTAATGGAATAAAAAACTAATCTCCATCTTCAAGCCCTTGTGACCTGAAATGAATTTAAAGGTTTGGTGAAATCTCTTGAATCCACGTTGTCTGTATGCGAGTGTTTTACACGATGTTTTGAATCTTTGTTTCCAGGTGCCTGTTTGTATTTTAATTGCCTTTTTTTCTTTTTCTTTTTTTGTATTGAAACTATGTTGCTGCTACTCTTGGCCAGGTCTTCCTTGTAAAAGAGAATGGAACTAACCTGGTTAAATAGAAGTGAAATAAATAAATGAAAATAACAAGTTAGTCACTTTGTGGGTGGAACAGTTCTTCATAAAACAAGAGATGACGAGCATTTTGTAGTTCTTATGTACAGTGTATAAAAATAGATCATGACATTGCCAAAAAGGTTCAAGATGTCATTGTTTCCTTTCAACAACATTGAAAAACTAGTTTGTGGACGTATCTGACAGCTTCTTAGCTGTAAGTAAGTGTTTTAACTGGCTAATGTTTACTGCGTTGCACTACCTTTAGCAATATTAATAATAATGATTGGCTTTCAGTAGAGCATAAACCTCCACCAAGACAATCTGACACATGTTGTCTTTACGTGACTCATGCCCCACAGAGTTTCATGGAAAATGGTTCAGTGATTTTAGTGTAATTGGGCAAATGGACAAAGAATACCCTATCAAACAATGTTAAAGAAAGTACGCAAACTTTCTGCAACACAAGCTGGGAGTCATTAGAACCCTTCACCACCAGCTGAAAATGTCCCTACAAGGGCAGAGGGAAAAGAAAAGGAGCGCACACTAAAGAACAACACTATACCCAACAGAGAGGAAAAGAAGGACCAACGCAAAAACAGTCAACCCACATGTGGCTGGAGTATCTGAAAAATGTAGAAGGTTTTTCTCCAAGCACTACATCCCGGTGCACTTCAAACCCAGTAACACCTGAAGACAAACACCAGTTCACCCCAAGGACAAAACACCCAAACACAAACTCAGTGTATGTCAAAAGTATGCATATGGTGATTATGCTTTCTGTGTGTTTTACTTTCACCTTTCCTTGCAAGGTCAGTAAACCTGTAGACAGAGTGACTGTCTTCAGAGTCTTGATGTTAGAGAAGCATTTATCTGGCTGTCCAGTTATATACAGAACATATACAGAAGATCTTTGTATACATAAATTCATACCATTGATTGTTAATGTCCTTCGTCATCCTTCTACTTCTTGAAAATCATGTTTTTGTACCTTTTTTGAACTGAATAATGTTTGGACATTGAGTTCCACATTCAGATTGTCCCATGCTTTCACTCCACACACTGAAAAGCACATAGTTTTCATCATTTTTCGAACACTAATAGTCTTTAAATGGAACTTTCCCCTCAAGTTATAACCCCCCTCTCTGTCAAAGAACATTTTGTGTATATAAATTGGTATTATTAGTTCTTGCTTTTATTAATGCTGTTCAAACTACAAGATCAGTGAACTTTAAGACATGTGACTTTGACTCTTTTTATGAAGTGTATATATTGGTTGTATTGACTTTTTGTTGGTGTTACCCCTCACCTCCACACAGTAACTGAGATACAGTGATGCAAATGAGTAGTAATGAATGTGTGGATTTGTGATCCAGTGTGTTTTGCTTTATCCAGGACTGAAATGCTTTTTGACAGTTTAGTTTGTACATGTTTAATATGAGATTTCCAGCAGATGCTGTGGTCTATAGTATCACACCAAGAAACTTATTTTCATATACTCTTTCTATACTGACACGATTTTTACTTGTACTTCAGTGTTAATTTCAAATAACTTGTTTTACTCTTTGGGTTGCTTATATATTTTTGTACTTAATTGTTTTATTGGACCGTTGTTGTCATATAATTACTCAAATATTAATAATATTTCATATGCTTTATCTTATTATATATTATTTCCCATTTTTGTGTCAGTAAATCATTTTTAATGCATTCATGGATTTGTAAAGTTGTAAAAACTGGTAAATGGTCACTGATGTCATTGATAAGTAGCCCACTCTCTGTATTGTTTTCTATAGCATTTTTGAATATATTGTCAATTAGTGAGATGTAATCCTGCTGGGTCTAGTGATTTTTGGATATAGGCTCATGATGTGCATCATGTTGATATACTCTGCTGTCATTTAATAGATCTATGTGGATCCGCCACAGGTGAACATGACCTTTTGATTTGTTTTCTTAAACATTGCTTCTATCCAGTCTTTGAATAAGTCACCATTTCACCCTGGTATATAAATACAGCTCGCAATTACTTTTCTTTTCTTTTTTTTTGTCCCATGCAGAATTCTAATGTTAAACATTCTAGGACGTTGTTAATCACTGTTGTCATTTTTTCCACCTCCTTAAGGTTTTTGTCCACATTCAAAGCAACACCTCCTCCATTCTTGTTCTTTCTGTTGATAAAAGACAATTCATATCCATCTAATTCAAAGTCCCCACCCTTCTCCAGACTGATCCAAGTCTCTGATTTTGCTTTTGTTTCTGTTGTTTACCCGGGGCAGAGGGTGACATGCCTTGTTGTTGTTGATGTCCACTTCAATCCCCTTGGACCGAAGGACGTCAGTTACTTGTTTCTCCACGGAGTTTAACTCCTGCTCGCTCGGTTCTCTTCCGTTCTCCTTGGTCACCGCTCATGTGTGACCAAGGTTTGATGTCAAGTGACAATAATGTTATTCATCCTGGTGTACTGCTCTAAGTCAGCCACTCGGTTCTAAGCAAGATAATTCTTTTGTCCTCCTCAGCATTTGACAGCCACAGTACACAGGACTTTGACCTCCTCCATCCAGAATGTTTTTCTGCTGCAGTCTGACAGCAGAAACCTCCTCCGTTAAAAAGTCAAGTGACCTCTTTATATCGTTGACATCCTTGGTGCTCGTATTCTTTTTCGGCTCCATGGTGTTCTGTTTGCGCCGGCAAGTTGATGTAGCCAGCTTTTAGCTGTTGAGGGCCCAACGAAGCATAAAGTATGAAGTTGATTCGGTAAGTTCCAATCCCATTTCTTATTTTCACTCCTACCCCTTGCCCCTTAGCCTTGCTTTGAAACAGAGTTACAAGGGGTAGTGGTTGAAATAATCTTTTGTGAAATGGGACGACCCTACAAGACTCTGATACGTCATCAGTAGTCGTAGACGGCGTTATAACAGATGCAACACGGGACAATGCCGGGACAATGCCATCTTCAGCTGTAGAGATTTCTCTTTGTGGCCTGTGTCTTATCCTGCCAGTGTTCACTGATATTAGAGCAGCGGTAACGTGCAGCAACTTCACTGCTGCACTTAAGTTACCCAGTGAGTAAATCATTATCCAGATCACGTCATGATAAAAACGGATTATGATTAATCTTACACACTCTTCTTTCTTCCCTTCCTTCATCTTCCTGTTCCAACAGAGACCATGCGCTTCATACATGCTCTGGAGTATTCTTCTCTGTAGGCTTGGGGTTCTGCTCCGGCATGCGTCGCAGGTGATCGCCGGTTCGATACCATTTTTATTTTAATTAAAAGACAACCTTTGACAGTTACAGTGCAGATGGAAGATGGTTTCTTTTATTTCGTGGTACTGTTCTTCCAATCTGTTATGAGGATGATGAAGCTGTAGCCCATACACAGCTTGGATATGCTGTTTCAGGTCACACTGATGAAGTTGATATAACGTCCAAAAATAGATGCATAAAAAACTTTTATACTTGCTCAAATGGGGACGTCCAGAGAACGTTACCGATGTCCCGAAATCACGTATTTTTGACATGATCTAGACAATGGTTTGCTCTCAAGATAAATTTTGCACGTCATATGCCATCAAAAGGAGGAAATATGTCAAGATGTGGCACTGAAATGCACAAATCAGCCTTAAAATAACATTATAACTTTAGCTCTTTGGCCAGAGACAGCGGATACACACACACAACTAGAGATTTTTGATTTTTAGAGAGATTTTTAGAGAAGAAGAAAAACAAAACATTTGTGAGTTTTTTGTGTTGCCTCTGAAACATTTGCCATGATCTTCCCGATGATTCACAAGGCATTCTGGGAGATATCTCCTACCCCTCTGTTTGAAGTGTGCCACTGAAAACCCTCCGTTTGGAGGGCCATATTGCCCTAGCACTTTGCCCTTCCCATCTGTCGCAACAAGAATCGGGACACCTTACCCCTACGCATGAACGCACAAAACGGAGGTTTAGGGCGAAGTGGTAGGGGTAAGGGGTGGATTGGGATTGGGCCTTAGTGTTTCTCAAGAAAGCTAAAACCAGCGACACTACAGGCCAAGCAAATGGCCCAGTCCGAAAGGGCGAGTTTAGAACAGGCACTGTACTAGTTATTAATAATAATAATCATCACTGGAATGGCATTCTGTAGAGCACATACCTCCGACAAGGCCCAACAATCCTGCACATGAACTCCACATGTTACCTTGTCACCACACCCCTCCACAACGGTTTGTGGAAATTGCACCAGTAGTTTTTGTGTAACTAGGGAAAATGACAAAGAGCATCCTATTGAGCAGCATTTAAGAAAATGAAAAAATCTGGCATCCACCCCTTTATCTGGATCAGTTGAAATCAGTTGAGTAGTTTTTGTGTAATCCAGCCAACAAAGAGGACAGACAAACAAGGTAACACTAAAGAAAATAGAACATTCTAGGAGGTCACAATTTCAGGGTTTTAGACTACACAAGGGTTAAAAGTTCTGGACAAAATGGGGTGGCTTATGTAGTGAAGCAGTTAGTAGGTTTTCATTCAGCTGTTTTTCTGCACATTTTCAATTCAAGAATGAAAACCTGAGTGCCCAAAATTTGAATAAATGTGAAGAAAAAAGTTTTTACACCTGGCTGAAGTAAAAAAGTTAGCGTTTCAAAAGCAAAAAGCAATAAAGTGCAAGGAAACAGACTTTGCAAATAAATACGTAGATGATCCATGATATTAAATGACACCAAGATTAACATACAAAACATCACATTATGTTGGTCAGACAAATTAAAACATACAATAATATATTATAGAATTGTGAACAATCACACCATGTTTCTTGAAATATGACTTTAGGCTGCCCTCTAGTGACGATACTCTGATCTACAGCCTTGTTGTAATATAAAATATATTATGTAAGTATTCAATTTAAATTTTTGTCAATGAGTAATTACAACAATATTATTATTTATTATTATTACTAACAATACCATAATAGCAACAACAACTTTAAAATAACATTAATAAACTGCTCTGCCCAGACTTCAGTCTCTTACTGTCTTAAATCTTGTCTGTGAATATTTGGCCTTAATTTGTCCTGCTGCTGTGGCGCCACCTGGAGGTAAAATGTAATTAAATGTTTCAGGATGATCTAAACTTGATCCCAGTTGTTCAAAATGTTCAAGTATGATGCAGTTTAAGTCAAACAGGTCCTGACTAGAAGAGAAAGGAGCTCAGAAGCAGACGGACACTTCTGTTAACTGTTCTAACTGCGTTCTAAAGAGATCATTTTGGACAATTCATGATTTCACCTAAACTGGACAATAGAGAGCTGACAGTAAATGAGGAAAGAGAGGAGGGGAATGATATGTCGTCAACTGGAAATGAAGTGTGTGTGTGGTGGGTTTAGGAGGCGTACCGGAACGCAGTTTGCGTCACAGTTCGACTTGACAGTGCAGGTAGACGTTATCAGACGATCCAAAGAACTGGAACATTTTGAAGGACAAGAGGTTGGATGTTCCCACTCCGTTTCCCGTCACTTCCACCATTGTTTCACCAGAGTTTGCACAACTGCTCACAAACAATAAAACACACCATGTTAGAGCACACATTGTTTTTACATTTATTAACAAATTACTGCTCCCACAGGTGGGAAGTAACAAAGTACAAATACTTAATTAGTGTGAGTTTTCAGGTATGTGTATTTTACTTGAGATTTTTTTATTTTTATTTTTACAGTTTTCTACTTTTACTCTCAACATTTTAACACAATCTGTACTTTTACTTTTGACTTTTTCAAAAAGGGGTCATTACTTTAGTAGATTTTTATTTTGCACCATTACATTTTTCCTGACATCAACAATGATTTCAAACTAAATGGAAGGGAACAGTTCAATAGCATCAGCCTGGTCATTGATCATGACTGTCCCCTTGTCCAAAATGAATGTATGTGTATATGTGAATTTGTGAAGGGAAGAGAGATAGAGAGAGAGACCGAAACGATAGAGGGATAGAGAGAGAGGGATCCCAGCGGCTAAGCACAAACAGTTTGGTGTTTGTGAAACACTGTCAGCTCACAGTAACACAAATGCTAGCTTTAACAATCATAAAGCAGCAACAGCAAGTCAGACAATAACACTAGGGGTGTCTTGTTGCTCTTTAGTGGGTTAGACTGCAGCTGATCCTCAGCGGGACAGCGTAGAAAGCAGCGTAGTTGGGTGACTTGGCAGTGCGGTGGAAAACGTGGTAGTCCTTTGCGTCTTCACTTCTGCAGGAACATGATAGGAGCGCTTCGCAGTGACCGCCACTGGAAACGGAGCAGGAAACATCTTGGGAGAAAGAGAGGTGCTTCCTTTCCGTGCAGTGGTTACAGCTGGAGGCCAGGCTTGGAGGTCAGCTCCAGCTTATATATCCTTGATGATATAACAGGGCAGGAACAGGAACCCCCTGTAGTTTCCAGTGGGTCCTCTCCAATGAAAACAGAGAGTTAGAGTGTGGAGAAATTTTGCAAGTGGAGCATGGCAACCAGGAAGGAGCCCTTTCTTTTGTTATAAAGTTTGGTACCTGTCTGTTGTCAGGCTTCCAAAGATACATGTAGGCCTCAGTCAGGCTTTTTGAGGCATGCAGGCCTGTCTTTGTTTCAGGCCCTGAACCATGTGGCCCAACAGCTGAGATCCCAGATGATCTGCAACGTATACGTCTGGGAGATTGGTTTGAAATTTGAGTGTCAGATGTACACTTTAAGGCTTGACAAACAGAAACATACACATTGACAGTTGTTCAGAAACAGTAGTAAGCTCGATAAGACATGGCAAAAAGGGAAAAAATACTTTAGGATTAGAATAGACTTTAGGATGCTTATAGAAAGAATGATCATAGATTTGAAGAGTACTGTCAGCTATGGATAATGGATTATGCTAAGGGATGTTTTGGGAAAACAAGACAGATGTTAATATATTGGAAGTTGACTAATTCTGATGTTGTATTGATAGGTAATCATGGCAGTCGCTCTGTGACAAGTAGAACCATTATAAAGAGATTGATAAATGCAATGACCGCAGACGGGACGGCACGATTCAAGATGATGGAACAGGAAAATAAAGAACTACAAACCCAAGCGGAAAAGTTGAAGGAAGAGATGGCAGAAATAAAAAAAAAAGTTAACAAGATCATTGCTCTTCAAGGGAAAAGGTCCAAAAGAGCTAAGAGGAATGCACATTGGAAGGCATGCCAACATGGACACTGTTCATGATGTGCTAAGTGTGTACTTTTCTTTTTTCATTTATGATTTGATGAATTTCATTTGGAATTGATATTTTTATTTATTTTATTTATTTTTACAAAGTTTCAACTACTTATTTTCCAAGTAACCTCAGTTAACCAAAGAGTTTCTTTTATTTGCTGTAACTTCTTCCAGTGAAGTGAAGTGTGGTTGTGTGCAGTAAATGCGGTTTAATAAATAATGAATGCAGAGTCATCCTCTCCTTGATATCGCTTTGTTTTATGTGTTTTACATGAAATTAAATAACCGAACATTTGATGTGCGTGCATAGTTATATATCAGCTCTTGTAGTGTACTGAGTGACATTAATGTTAAAATATGTGTTATTCTGTGTGGATCGTGTGAAAAATGATGTTCTCCATGTTAAAGTTGTTTGGAATAACACGTCATTATTTTTTACTTTTCACATCTTGGAGAGAAGCAGATATAACAGTGTCAGAACATCAGCCAGAGTTATGTCTCTTCCTTTAACCAATAGAGTTGTAAAATTGAGCAACATTAATGTTACATTCTGTTTGGATCATGCGAACAATTATGTTTTCCATGTTACAAGTGTTAGGAATAACACAAATAAATATAATAAGTATTTAAATAATATTTAATAAAAGATAACAGATGTCTTTTAGTTCTCACTTAACACATCTTGGAGAGAAGTGGAGAGAACAGAGACTATGATGCCCTTTCCCCTCCCTCACATCATGAAAAGAGGCAGAAAGCAGTGTCAGAATATCAGCCTGTCATATACTTCTCCCCCTCCCTTATGGAGTTAGGATAGAAGGCCTTCGAAGGCAGGCAGCCTACTATAAGGATGAGGAGCTGAGCATAGCTTGGCTATCTGAAGGACACCTGGAGCAGGGCAAGTAAAGTTCAACCGCAACCAGCTTGCCCATGTAGCACATAAGCCCCAACAAATGGTTAACATGCACTTAATCTTTTCCAGTCTTGTGTATATGGGGATTTTTCAGGAACGGGAGGGTATGAGGAGTTAGAAACACATAAAATACAGATCCCTTTATGTTGAATTCAGCAGTCTCCTGGGGGTTCAGCTCGGTTTTATTGTTTGCCTTTTGATGGAGAGCACAATAAAATCTAACACTTCAGACTTCTGGAAGACTCAAGTATTTTTCTTTGAAGAATATTTGGTAAAGTGTTGGTCAGAATTCCAGATCTTTTTTCCTGACCCGGGTCGGGACCTTTTTTGTTCCAACATAAATTGGCGAGCCAGCCAGGAGAGACCCGAGACCCTGTGTGGACCCGTCTGCATCTCCAAACGTCGCTGGCCACTAGATAAAGGTAAGCAGAGCCATTTTAAAAATCTGCAAAATCCTGATTGTGTCTGAGTGCAGAAGTTCTGCCCAGGTTTAGGTATCAAACCATCTCTCCTCTAAAGAACCTAATTAATATTACAAAAACAGATCTGATGCGATGTGTACGCATGACCGACCATGGTGCGGAAGTGTAACAAAAGTGTAGCAAAAATTGGTTGGGGATTGCATACATGTACAATGTGTTGGCTTATTGACTAATTTGGTAAGTTTTAAAGGGCTCAGAGAAGAAAAGAGTGAGTGTGAAAATAGTAACATGACAGGAGTGTGAGAATGTAATGGAACCAAGTTGTGTGTTTAGTACAAGATTAGAAAAATATATATAGCCGGCACAGCTCCTTCGGAGACCGCCCTCTTTCCTGTAGAATTTCAACTGTTTCTGACTGAAATCTTGTAGTGTGTGATGAAACACACTTTTTTTTTCTTATTTTCTTTTTTAAAATCTGTCTGCATGTATATTTATGGTTTGTGCCAAGATTGGTAGAAACCATTTCTTAAAGAAAATACATGCAGTTTGATCTTGCAGCAGATAAGGGTTTTTTTGTGGGGGTTTTCTGTGTGCTTGTGACCTACACCAGCCCTCTTTGAGAGACTAGCTTATTATGGTTTATTTAGAACTAATATATATTTCTCATCAAAGAGGGTGTGATACACCTTATGTGTGAAACACAGAGACAAGACAAGACAAACAAGAACGAAAGGACATGCAGTTAACATCGACGAACAGTGTAGTGGTTTGTGTTCCAGACACTCTCTGTCAGCCCAGAGCCTAAAGAGTGCCGAGAACCGAACACAGAGCGGCGATGTTGCCTCAACACTGGCTCAGCACCCACTGAAGATCGGGTCGTAGTAGATGCTGGTGTGTTGGGCCAGGATCATGCAGCAAGATCCCCACCGGTGTACAGGGCCCCAAAGGAACACCCCACCGCATATGCTCCGAATATACTCACCAAGTCCTCGATTGGGAACACAATCTTCAGAATCTCCCAAGGGAAAATTGAGGGGCAGGTGAGGCAGGGGAGAGCAACTCGGAGGGCAATGGCACTCTTCTGTGCCGCAACCTGCCCCAGAACAACACCCACCCCACACCCCAAAAATAAACAAATGAGTCCATTCTAGTGTATGGGTGTGAGCTAAACTAGTGACGTGCATTAAAAGAAACCAGACCTGGAGCGCCAAGTCACCCAGGGCCGGAGACCAGGGGGGTAAAGGGACAGCCAGGCCCCTCAACTCCCCCAAAGCTACCCACAGCAGGCCCGACACCCAGGAGTACCCTAGTCCGCAGCAGCCCCCGGGGGCACAGGACAGACCCCGGAGAGTCATCGAGCAACAGTGCGAACAGCCAGGAGGAAGTGAACCAATGGAGGAGACCAGGGAGGAATTGGTTAAAGATTTTTTTAACTACAACTTGACACTTGAGGAGATTAACATTCTCACTTGGGATCATTGTGTGTCTTGTTTATGAGCTACGTTCTAAGTATTCTTTTGAAGTTTGTTCAACGTCAGCGACATAACATGTAGGAGCAGCTCCAGCATGACTGGTTTTTGGTTTGGCATCAATCCACACAGCAGTGCCAAGGGACTGTGTCAAAGCCAATGGCACAAAGTGCTTTACAGCAAACACATGAAGACAAAAAATGTAATATTATGTATGAAAAAATAAACAAGCAGGGTTAAATTTTGATTTTAGATTTGAGCCAGATATGAGCACTCACTTTCAGTCTTTTCTTTTGACATCTGAATGTGTTGAAAGATGCTCTAAATACATAGTAATCCAATATCAAGTGGCTTCAAAGCAACAAAAATGATTGAACACCACATATATTCTTTAATAGTTCTTCTGTGTTCATCTCTTTTGCTGTGTTGCATCTCTGTGGTTTCCTACTGGTGGAGTGAAAAGGTGCACAAATAAAATTGTGTCCAAACAGGTATGGCCATTTTTGACTCCACCCTCCACTCCTCCTAAATTCCTGTCATGAGCAGCATATAAATAGAGGGAGTGAGAGAGAGAGCAGCATCCTCCACACAGGGAGAAAGCAACAGACCAATCAGTCCACCAGCTGAAGACTCTTCAGACCTTCATCTTCATCATCCTCCTTCAATCTTCCAGAGGGTAAGACAACCTGCACGCTCCTCACCTGTCTCTTCTTCTCAACACACCACTGATGTTCACATCTTTAAATACTCAGCAGAACCGCTCAGAAAAACAGGAAAAAGAAGAACACATCTCTGTTATCCTGTTAAAATGGATGAAGAAAAACAAACAGGTTGTTTTGTACCACATTAATAACCAGTCACTGTGTTGTTGGAACTCATGCAGCTCAGCGAGATGCAGACAACCAAGGAGAACGTCTGTATTAAGCTGCAACAAACAATTATCTTCATGATCCATTCATTTTCAAATCATCAGTTGATCATCAATCTATGAAAATGTAGTAAAATACAGGCAGATTGTTTAAGACGATGTCCTGCAGCCCAGTGTGATGTCTTCAAACATAAGACAAACGCCGGTCTACAAGCCAATCAATCGTTAAACATATAGGGAGATGTAGCCCCCATAGATGATGACGACAGGATGTAGGTCTGTCATGAAGAATTCTTTAAGGTGCTTGCAAAATTGCAATGTGACACCAAGACTAACCGGATCAAACGTACACAATGTAAGCAAGAACTTGGACCTTGGTTCGGACCTTGATTCAGATGTGAAAGCACCCTAAATCTCTTTTTTGACAGAGCCCTGGTCAAGATGGCACACTAGTTCAAGGTTCAAGAATTTAAACAGTAGAGCACATAAAAACAATTAGGGAAGAGTCAAGGAGAGTAAAACATGTTAAAACAGATAAGAAGTAACAGATAAATAAGACAAATCCAGCTCAGGAATTGGATTTCCTGTCTTCAGTTACAGTTTCTTAACAAAGCTTTGAATTCTACCAGGAAGACCAAGTCATTACTTTGAGTGGGTGTATTATTGATTAGGTGCAAGAATTGTTAAGGATGGGGAATAAAAGAATATATTAATGCTTCAATAGCATATTATGGCTTTTTCCCTGATGCAGTGGAAAGCGGGTCAAGATGAAACCTCAGAGTGGTCACATGTTCAGTTACCTCTGCCAAAGGCATCTGACGGCTGTCAAACAACAATGTGATGATCACTTTACAGGCATTTATTTGGAGGCAGGGTTCACCCTGGACAAGTCACCAGTTCATCACAGGAAAGACAAACAACCATTCACACTCACACCTACGGTCAGTTTAGAGTCACTAGTTCACCTCTACTGCATGTGTTTGGTGGTGGGAGGAAGCTGGAGAACCTGGAGGGAACCCACACAGACACAGGGAGAACATGGAGACTCCACACAGAACCAGGTCCTTAGGTTGATTTGAGCCCAGGACCTCCTTGCTGTGAGGCAACAGTACTACCCACTGCACCACTCACTGCCTTTATAGTAACATATATCAACAATAATAGGCTTTCCATTACGACTGTAACCTTCGTTTGTCCACCAGTACGATGGTGATGGAGTCGTCTTTCTGAGGATCTCTGTTCTTCTAACAATCCTCAGTCTGTATCTTTACATGATCAACACAGACATTATGGTTTCTTGTTTGTCCCTGTTTGCTCTCTCATCTGTTTCCTGCTACCACTCCCTTCACTTCATTCTTTGCCAGGCTTTAAATTCATCATGATGCTAATCCTACATTCATTACTAGTCTAAGAGCCTATCAATCTATTTCTTGTTGTGTTTCATTCCACTGGGTGTTTAAGCTCCAGTAGAGGCTAATCTGAGCCAAGAACATTCTCATCATTGTTTAACAGCTACAGGTCATAATGATCAGGTATTTGTACGTCACCATGTCACGCAATCACAGATAAGTAAAAATAATACTCAGTCTGATACTGGCCTCAATAAGCAGAAGGATTGTCGTCATTAGGTGATGGATCTACATTAAGTAAAGTCGTTTGGTCTTTGTCATGATAGAATCCTATGTTTTAGCCACCAGTTAAATGTGTCCAGATCAAAGATGGCAGCAGACTCCAGGCCAATGCAATCCCTGTCCTCATGTTGCCTTACATAAAAATGTACCACAGTGACATCGACACATTTGGAACTTTTTGCTCTTGTGTGGTGTTTGTGTCAGTGGGATGTGTTTCAATCTTTACTAAAAGAAGAGTCATGTAATTCAATATCATTTCAACCTGAGACAATTGCACAATTTCATACAATTCAATACAATTTCATTGAGAGCACAAACTCCATAAAAATCATAACTGAGCTTTGACATTAGGTGAAAACAAGTAAACATGATAAAATGGAAGAACGAGGTTTGTTGTACGTGTTGAAAGATGCTCTAAATACATAGTAATCCAACATCCAACAAAAATGATTGAACACCACATATATTCTTTAATAGTTCTTCTGTGTTCATCTCTTTTGCTGTGTTTCATCTCTGTGGTTTCCTACTGGTGGAGTGAAAAGGTGCACAAATAAAATTGTGTCCAATCAGGTATGGCCATTTTTGACTCCACCCTCCACTCCTCCTAAATTCCTGTTTAGAGCAGCATATAAATAGAGGGAGTGAGAGAGAGAGCAGCATCCTCCACACAGGGAGAAAGCAACAGACCAATCAGTCCACCAGCTGAAGACTCTTCAGACCTTCATCTTCATCATCCTCCTTCAATCTTCCAGAGGGTAAGACAACCTGCACGCTCCTCACCTGTCTCTTCTTCTCTGCACACCTTAACTGATCAAACTGCTCCAACAGTTAATCTGGAAAAAGAGGTTTATAAAGATATGCAATCAGTAGAAGCCTACTAACAGCTGGTCAGAGAAAGGAGAACGAACCAAGAGAACCAAGGAGAACGTCTGTGTTAAGCTGCAACAAACGATTATCTTCATGATCCATTCATTTTCAAATCATCAGTTGATCATCGATCTATACAAATGTAGTAAAATACAGGCAGATTGTTTAAGACGATGTCCTGCAGCCCAGTGTGATGTCTTCAAACAGCTGGTTTGGTCCTATCAGTTTGAAGACGGTCCAAATGCCAAATATATTCAATTTTTAATAATATGAAAACAACTAAAGGTGATTAACAGATGATCAGAATGGCTGCAGACACATTTAATAAATCTATTAAGCATCTAACTGCTTCTTCTCATTCCAGCATGACTTTTAATAGAAGTGGAGGCTGACTTTGTGTTATTTGATTATTCATTCATTCATTGTTTCACCACTGTGAGCCTTCATCAGGGTTACTAATATGAAACGGAGGAGTGGAAAATTTCAAAAACATTTTCAAATTACAGAGAGGAATATTAAATACATGAGTGATTTAAAAACCTGTGTAAAACATTAATGAAACAGAATGTGATCATTTATTTATGCTTTTGGACAAATGATTATAAACATTGCAAAGATGACATATTTAGAGCTGAGCTTCATTTTCATTGGCCAGGAAAACTGTTGAACTTTGAATGTGACTTTCTGTCCAATCAGATATGTTCTACTGTGTGTCTTACAGCTCTGTCTCCTGCTGATTGGCCTCCGCCAAACATGCTCCGCCTCCTGCCCTTCCTGTCCGTTCTCGGGCTGGTAGCCAGTAAGCAAACACATCATTTTAAAACTCCACCCACAAGAAGTGTTGAGGCGCTCAAACCAACACAATAAATGAAGAAACGGTGCTGATAATCTGCCAATAGGAGACATTTTCCTGTTAAACTGAAACAAACTCTGTTTAATTCCTTCATCAAGTCAGAATATGAATGTGCAGCATTTTGTGTTTTCCAACCAGTTTTGACCTCATGTGTCTCCATCTTCTTCAGGTGACACTCCTGTATTTTCCGGCACTTTTGACTTAACGACATGCCCCATCAACTATTATGGAACGGAGTACGAAACTGCTTATGTAAGTGGGAAACTTTAGAATGTCTTTGTTAGTTTCCATCTTCTGTCAGTTTTGATGTTTAGTCTCCACCTTTGATAGCAGACATGTGTACAGACTGAGGGAAACACATCAGATCCACAACAAGGCCGACTGACACATCCTTCATGTATGAATGGAGAGTTTTCATTGAGAATCATGATGATGTCACACAGACCAGTGAAGGCTGGTCTAGGAGGGGTTAGGATTAGGAAGGAGTGAAGGCTGGTCTAGGAGGGGTTAGGATTAGGAAGGAGTGAAGGCTGGTCTAGGAGACCAGAGACAAGTTTGAAGAAGAAGCTGATCCGGATTGTTGTGGCTAAAAACAGTGGGACTGATTTTCAGATGAGAATGTGATTCTGGGTTAAATGTGTGGAATGACGAACTGGACAATATGTCAGCCATGTTGTTGTAACCAGGTATGTGTTCTACCTGCAGGATGAACTGCTGTTGACTCTCTGACTCAAACTTCTGTAACTCTGTGTTCAGCCTCTTGGGTCTGAGGTCATGCCAGCATGAACCCTACCCCAGCCTTTATATACCTCATTAAATAATGTTTAACATGTTTGGTATCTTTTTTTTCAGCACATCACCTCTATGACCTGATAATTATGTCTTCACTTCAACATACTGTATCAACATACTGAGCCTAAAAACATGCTGGGTTAGGCTTAATGCCAGCGTGACCTCAGACCCCAGAGAGTTAAAATGATGATGACCAGCAGCCTTTTTAGAAGTTATTGTTAAATAACTTGTTGTCCCTCTTTGCTTTTTACAGATGAGAATTACAGACACCAATACTTTTAGCATCTGTTTTGATGGCTATTACGGAGATGCCGGCACTACAGAGTGTATTGTGGGGCCTGTTGTTGATTCATCAACTATTGTTGGCTTGATAACCTCTGCAACTCCTGCGTTGATAGCTGAATACAGTACTGGAGCGTCAGACATCCCAGATGTTCTTGAATGCATAGTGTCATTCACTGTGACTATAAGTGGGGCAGCTGTGAGTATTCAGTGTCATGACTAGATAAATATGAAACTATCAGATTAAACACTCAACAACAAAAAGTTATATCTGGTCACAAACTTAACTTGACTGTTGATGGTGTCTGTATGTTGACTCTTTCCAGGCTGATATCACTCTTGCTAAGATGGGCTCACGATCAGCTGCGTCAGCAGATGTTATAATCACTGCTACAAGTGTGAGTAACATATACACAGTAGTACATATACAGTAACATGTGTATATATATATATATATGCTGTATGTATGATGTGAATTGCATATTAAGGCTGTTGTATGTAGGATTTGAACATTTCTGACTGGGGACTCCTAGTGGTCGTATCAAGAAAGACACTTACAGATACCAACACACACTGAGACCACGACACCCCCACCCTCCCAAACTGACCCAGTGATATTGACACCAATGGAAACACTTCAACACATGCACTGCACATGTTTTCATCACAATCGTCTTATTGCTTGATAAAAACATATGATACCAGTCCAGCCAGAGACCTTTCTGCTGTCTCAACAGAAAAACCAAGAATACTTCACGACGGATCACACAGAGACAGTTAACTTTTACTCTGCAGTTTAACAAAAACATGTCAACACATGAATTTATGAAACATGTGGATGAGATAGTAATATTTTTACACAAAGGTTTGTCTTTTTTATCTCAGTGTGTATTAATTCTGTGATCTCTGCTCTGTGATATAACACTTGTTGTGTCTGTTGCTGTCTAGGCCTTTTCTCTTCAGTCTGGTGGTGTGTCGTACCATACATTAACTGTTGTAAATTCAGCCAGACAATATCAGGAAATCAGCCTATGCATTGATTCTGGTAGGTAAATCTACTCTGGGACCCTTGAAAACTGAATTGTCGCTTTTGAGTCATGCTATTTCTTTTTTTTCTTTTCTTTTCTTTTTTTTTTACCATTTATTAGATGAAAATTGAACTATGACCTTTTAATCTGAAGTAAACCTTCCTTCTCTTCACAGGTTCTACCTATTCACCTGGTGACATTATTAATGGACCGGACCCAACAACCTGCATAGGACAAATCTGTAATGCCAACGTATCTGTGGAAACCACTCAGTGTGACCCAATGGAGCATTGTGACAATGGAGTGTAAATATGTGTCCTTAATATTTAGAAGAAGAGAAGATATTCAGGGTTGATGAGGACTTTTTAATTCAGGGATTCAGGGAATCTTCACTGAGAGCAACAGTCTCTTTTGCAGGTTATTCAGTAGAAAACTTTTAAGGTGAAGCAGCAGCAGGAAATGTTGCTTCAGCATTAACTCAAAACAGCAAGATGACTAAACAATGAGACTGATACCAGGAATCCAAATGAAACTCCAAACCTGAGAGATTCCAGTACTGACAGATGTACAAAGACAGACTTTTAAAATCAGTTTCATCTCACTGGTCTCCTGCAAAGCCACATATCAGTTCAGTACCAGAAAAGGGTTTGGTTTGAGGGAGGAGGCAGTCACAGGCCGGTCCTCATGAGTCGGAGCAGTTCTCCTCCGCTATGCTCCGGTATCAGGATGACGTTCTAACACAGCACAGCTTCACGAGGTCACAAACTGGAATGAGCTGACTGGAATCAAATGGTAGTGCATTAAACTGGCGGGAATCTGAGGAAAGTTTCATGGCACCAGAGACACATTTCCATATAAGAGCTGAGGCCTGCAAAACACTGTTGTTAGCTGACATGTGAGCCAGAGCTGTGGAAATATTACAATCAAATATGACTCAAGTTATGTCATACATGAACAGAAGGCTTCCCTCCTGTAGTTTGTTTGTTTGAGGGCCCCCTGGTGGCCGCAGCCCTCAGCTGCAGCTAATGATGATGTTTCTCTGCCTCTCTGTCCATCAGCTGCGTTTATGATTCCCCTTGCACTGTGAGCGGCCCCGGTGTCATCGACTTTATTGGCAGTTATGATACTGTTGAGGACCTGTGTGAATACAACCTGCTGGTGGCCTCCAGTGTAACTTTAACTTACTCTGACCAGATGTCGCGTGGAGGAAAAAGGCTTTGACTTCAGAAGCCGAATCTTCAATGAGGACACCTGCACAGGTCAGGTAGACGAGAGCAGCCACACGGTGACCTTCAGCTTCGATGAAACCAACCTCTGTGGGGCAGAAATCACGGTGGGTTCTCTCCTTTACATCTTTTCTCTCAACAAGCTGTCAAATCTCTTCCAGCACTCTGCTCAGCTTCTTTCTCTTCTTTAGTTTGGGATCTTTCTGTGGGTTCGGCTTCAGCTCGGACCTCCTTGGTTTCTACTACTGTTGGCCATCTGTGAAACTTACTCTATCCAGTATAACATCTAATAAACCTGACATTTGAAGTCTAAATACTTGAAATGAACTCATGAGGAAAATGTGCCTGAACAACATCTGAATTCCTGTGACCCTGAAAACAACAAGGTCTTCAAGAACACTGCCAGAAGCCATTACAGCTCTCGCCTCATCACTTTTGAAAATCAAGTCAACATTGACTTCTTCTGCAACTTTACTGAGACAGTAAGCCTCAGTATCATCGACAAGTGAGTATTGGTTGTTAATGATTGTCTGAATTTGTGTTGTGAAGATTGTTGATTGGAAGTTTATGAGTTTAAGAGAGTTTGTGTGTGTGTGTGTGTGTGTGTGTGTGTGTGTGTGTGTGTGTGTGTGTGTGTGTGTGTGTGTGTGTGTGTGTGTGTGTGTGTGTGTGTGTGTGTGTGTGTGTGCTCTACAGCTCTGTTGTCCTGGACCTTGGACCTGGAGCACTACTGGTCATTTTGAGCATGAACGCCTACACTGATGCTGGCCTCTCACAAATTGTGACACCTGGAATGGATATAGAGCTGGACCAGAGGATCTGGGTGCAGCTGACAACAACAGGGCTTAATGGTAGCATGATTAATGTGGTTACTGACTCCTGCTGGGCAACCAATGAGGAATCATCCAGTGCGGTTACTAAATTCGACCTGATCACAGACGGGTGAGATGAACACAGCAGCCAGAGGTCAAAAGTTCACACATTCTATACTCAAGTAGAAGTACAAATACATGTGTAAAAAAGGGATCAGGTAAAAGTAGAAGTATTGATTTAATGTCTTTACTCAGGTAAAAGTGAAAAAGCAGAAGCTCTGAAATATACTCAAAGTATAAAAGTAAAAAGTAGTCCTTTAAAGGACGTCTACCAACTGTTTTTGTGCAAACCTAACTGAGTCTCATGCCAAACTAATATAATGTTAATATAACATGAATTTAAGGGGTCAGGAACTGTATTTGAACTTCTATTACTACCATTCATGAGAAAAGAATGTACTCAGTGTGAATGACTATCATGTAGAGAAAAACACAGTGAACAGAAAAAACCCTGACATCATGTCTTTTCTTCGTGGTCGAGTTTCTTACAGATGTTTCTTATCTGTTTGCTCTTCTTACGTGTTTAAGTTATATGATCAGTGTTGTTTGTTTGTGTGTGTGTTTGTAAGCAGAATAACTTAAAACATTTTTAATGGATTCCAATTAAATTTTGTGGGAAGGCGGGCCTTCAGGAGGGGAACAGGTAAACAGATATCGAGGCTAATTCAGAGGACGGTATGGATACAGAATCCTACTATGGTGATGTCATGACCCACCCTATGGTGACATAACACCACGTAGTTCCTCCCTGTGAGAAGCTCGACTGCATGAGAAACATCAATAATAGATAAATTAATAAATAATAAATGTAATTTTGTTTGTGAGCAGTTGTGCAAACTCTGGTGAAGCAATGGTGGAAGTGACAGGAAACGGAGTGGGAACATCCAACTCCTTCTCCTTCCTAATGTTCCAGTTCTCTGGATCCTCTGACAACATCTACCTGCACTGCCAAGTCGAACTGTGTGACACAGACTGCGTTCCGGTACGACTCCCAAAATATTCAACAACATTTAGTTATTGTCATTATTATATTATTATTATAGTATTATTTATCTCCAGGAATCACACTGGCCATCAGCCAATCAGAACGTCTGTCTGTCACAGTCTGTAAAATAAAAAGTATAAAGTCTTGACAGAGAACTTTCTGTTCATTGATCCAGTATTAATTGTGTTGATGATCAAATTGAAGGATACTGACACAGGATCAGTTTTGGTCTTCTGAATCCTTGACTTCATCTCTCTGTCTTTAACTTCCAGAGTTGTGGATCAGGTCGTCGGAGACGTAGATCTAACAGGATGAGATACGCAAATGAAGACCCAGCCATCATCTCAATGGCCTGGACTAAATAGGTAAGTCTGCTGCTGACTGGTGACATCAGAGCAGCTGACCAATGAGGTGAGACTGGTGAAGGTGTGGTCGACCAAAAAACACCAAGTCCAGCCACAGAGTCATTGTCCCTCTTTGTGTTGATGCAGAGATCATGTGTTTGAAGAAGCTGCTGTAGTCGAGTTGACCTCTGAAACAAAGTCATCATCATCATCATCATCATCAGTGGTTATTACTGCTGTATGAGGACAATTATGCAAAAAGAGCATCAGTGTGGCTTCAGTTAGAGACAGGACTAGATGTACATCCTCCAAAGCAACAATCAGACGAGCAAACAGATCAACAGTTTGCTCTTTATCAAGCGTCTGTGGTAGGTCAGCAGTAGGCAGGTATGCGGCGCTCTCTAGTGGTGGAAAACCTTCTGAACTCAGTGATGCTCATGCTTTCAGAACAGTTGAGGAAGGATTAAAGAATGTATGAAGGAAGGAACCATGACATGAGAGATATGTGATGATCAAATGTTGAAATGTGAGTCAGGGAGGAAAGGAGGGTTTTTCTGCTCAGTTTTCAGACTCATCACAAAGAGACACAAAGAGTCAAACATGGTGGCTTCAGTCAGGATTTAAGGTTGGAGAAAAGACCTCAATCACACTTTGGTCTGGTTGTCTTCTCAGGTTGTGAACACGCTGACCCGGACTGACTGACAGGCCGTCCATCTTCAGAATGATTCCTGACCATTGATTGGTCAGATCCAGAGCCTGGTCGTGTCAATCCTTCACTTTGAGAACGTCGACCTCTGAAAGGATTATCTCAGCAGATTGTCTGCAACTAGAAATCATTCTTATGCATACATGTCACCCTCAGTGGGTTTTTCCCAAAATCTGTATGAAAAAATAACACATACAGAAACATTTGAATCAAACAGTAAAAGTAGCAAAAATTCATTAATTTTTCAATAAAGACATCACCTACGGGATGCTAACTCCTCGGCTTCATGACCAAAATGAGGCTTTTCGTTGACAATCCATAAGACTCACAGATGATGACATGTATGCTGATGATTCCACCTTTTTTTTGCTGAAATATGAAACAGTATAAAAACATTATTGAGAACTATACGGTGAAGGGAAGTGTGTTGAGGGAGACTTGGTGTTAAACATGTTATTCATTCTATAGTATATCTCTCTTTCTATTGACAATAATCAGATGTTATTCAGGGTTACTAATGATTATCAGTGATTAATTCTGGGTGCATATTGGAGGGATTCAGATGGGTGTTTGTGGAGAACAGGTTCCATCATGAAAACACTTCTTAGAACGAGGCAACCATGTGGACTCCACAGTGTAACTTTAAAGTGCTGTATATTGATTAGATTCATACAGATTCCAGGTCAGTCAGAACTCTTGAAGGCTCTCTCTGTATAGTCTCACTGTACCCATAAGTTAAACCAGAGGTCAGCTGATAGTCGACTCTCAAAGGCCGATAAAATAATGATGATTTGGAGCAGGGAAAAGCTGATTCCAGATTAGTCAGTCGATTTCAGCCCCTCCACCCCCACCTCCTGAAAAATCACATAGTGATTGATGAATAAATCTTTTTATTGACAAGCTAATCGATTTGGACCAAGATTTATTTTGATCTATTATTTTGCCTTACATTCAGTAATTCCTGTTGAGAAGTTAACTGATGGAGGCGACGCAGTCATCGGCCACTGTCGGAGCAAAGTTCTGCTGATGGTATGGAAAATGTTCCTATCAGCTTGATTGATCGGTTTACCTCTAATTTAAACAACACTGGATCCTGCTGTCACTCTCAAAGTGATTTACAGCTTTTGTAATACAAGCTGTAAATTTGGACAAAAACCTAAAATAAACCTGAAATGTTTTTTTAATGTGGAAACTTTAAAAATGGTTAAAAACATTCTAATATTTTGAGTTTTAGACAAAGTTTTTTTCTCACCTTAAATTTAACTGGCTGACAAAATTACATAAAAAATGAAACGCTTACAGAGAGACTCTTTGAAATAATGTCAGTTGATGCAAAAACAAATGTCTTTATAACACCTCACTATATGAGTTGTGCTGTTTTATTTTTTATGTTACTGTCATCAATCAAAAAAAAATGGTTAAAAACATTCTAATATTTTGAATCTTAGACAGAAAACATCTTTTCTCACCTTAAATTTAACTGGCTGACAAAATTACATTAAAAATTAAAGCTGCAAGCAGCGTTGAACGGGCCCTTTCACACCGGCGCCTGACGGGGCGTATGTCCGTCAGGGCGTGTGCCCGTTGGGCCTTGCGCCATTGTCGGCCTCACGACTGCACACCTGCGTAAATGCAAGGCTCTGTATTTGCATGCATTTTGGACACTGACGGACAGATTGTGATGAACCTTATTTTGTCCACTATGTGGCGCTAGACACCACCTAATAATTTTGACTCATCGTTGATTATCTCATGTGAAGGCCACACCATGAAAATGTAATAAAAATCAAATAAAAATTGTCATATGAGACATTTTCGCATTTGCCTGCAGGTGGTGCTATGATTGTTACTCAATATTGTTGAGTAGATGTCTTCAGGGTGGATCTTTAAACATGTCTACCAAATTACATACATGTAGGTTAAACACAGACTCAGGGATGCTTATTTGAAGTTTTACAGGTGGCGCTGGGGAGCCAATTTGGCACAACCGATCCTGTAAACCATATGAGATTGTAAGTAGTACGACCTTTGATGAGTGTGTCAATTTTAGTTAGCATCTGAGCTTCCCTGGCCTCTCAACACCAAGTTCCTGTTTGATGGCGAACTCAAACGTCGCAAAGCCGCCATTACACCAAAACTCACAATATTCACAATAATGACTCATCAAGGCCTTATGGCTTTACTGACAAAATTTTAGGTCGCACGCGTCGTACTCAGGCCGTAATGATTCCTTGCAGTACAATAGGGTTCTAACACTCTCAGTGCTTGGGCCCTAATTACGCATCAAATTTTGAAAGAAACGCATTTTTGTTGGAAAAAAATGCATTAATTAATGTATATAATAATAATTTTCTATGTCTTCAAACAGAAAATATAAGTATCATTAATGCACTATTGAAATTTAAGTTTTTATTACACATCAAATTTGGAAAGAAATGCATTATTGGAGGAAAAAAGCATTGTTTTGATCGTTACATGGTATGTCAAGGTAGGATTACTCAAAGAGTAAAAAGTAAAACTACTTCAAAATAAGAGTAATTGTAGGTCTCTATGTCCTCTAACCAAATATATAAGTGTCTTGAAAGCAATATTGACAATTAATGTTTTATGACACATCAAGGTTAGAAAGAAATGCATTATTGGGGGGGGGGGGGGGGGGGGGAGCATTATTTTGATCGTTACATGGTATTTCAAGGTAGGATTATTCAAAAAGTACAAGGTACAAGTACTTCATGATAATTGTACCTGTAGTGGTACATGTCCTCTAACAGAAAATATATGAATCATGAAGACACTACTGAAAATAAAGTTTTTATGACACATCAAATTTGAAAAGAATTGTATTGTTGTAGGGAAAAAAAGCAATATGTTGATCGCTGCATGGTATTTCAAGGTAGGATTACTCGAAAAGTACAAAGTACAAGTACTTCATAATAATTGTACCTGTAGTGTTACATGTGCTCTAAGGGACAATTTAAGTATCATTAATACACTATTGAAAATAAAGATTCTATTGCACATCAAAGTTGGAATGAATTGCATTATTGTAGGAAAAAAATCATTATTTTGATTGATACATGGCATTTCAAGGTAGGATTACTCGAAAAGTACAAAGTACGGATACTACATAATGATTGTACATGTAGTGCTATATGTCCTCTAACAAATGATATGAGTGGCATGAATACAAAACTGAAAATAAAGATTTTATTACACATCAAGGTTGAAAAGAATTGCATTATTGTAGAAAAAAGCATTAGGGATAGGGTTAGGGTTGTTAGGGTTAGGGTTGGACTAGGGTTAGGTTTGGGCTAGGGTGAGGGTTGGGCTAGGGTTAGGGTCGTTAGGGTTATGGTTAGGGTTTGACTAGGGTTAGGTTAGGGTTGTTAGGGTTAGGCTTGGACTAGGGTTGGGCTAGGGTTAGGGTTAGGCTAGGGTTAGGGGTCAAGGTTAGGGTTAGGGTTGGACTAGGGTTAGGGTTGTTAGGGTTAGGGTTGTACTAGTGTTAGGGTTAGGATTGGGCTAGGGTTAGGGTTGGACTAGGGTTAGGGTTGGGGTTAGGGTTGGGCTAGGGTTAGGGTTGTTAGGGTTGGGATTAGGGTTGTTAGGGTTAGGGTTGGGCTAGGGTTAGGGTTGGACTAGGGTTAGGGTTGGACTAGGGTTAGGGTTAGGGTTGGGCTAGGGTTACGCTAGGGTTAGGGTTAGGAATGTTAGGGTTAGAGTTTTTAGGTGAGGGTTAAAACGTAGCAACCATAGAGGATGCTAGGAGGTGCACGGGCACACGAGGGCCGGGTGAATAAAATCACTTTAAAAACTGTTTAAAACTCCTTACAATTTAAAACCATTCATGGTTGGATAGGGTTAGAGTTAAAATATTAAACCCTACTATTAAAATAGGCATAATAATAAACGAGTATTAATGAGTATTAAAAACAGACATAAATGACTGCTAATTAAAATAAGTGCTTGTGTTAGTGTCACTGCAAAGGCACACTGGGGATAAATAAAATATACAAAATAATGGGCACACTTGCATGACATACACACACATATATATATATATATACACACAGATATGTATTTATTAAATAACACAACACTAATAAACACAAATATAAAATAAATACAAATATCGATATAAAAAGAATTAAAATAAATAAAATCAACTTATTGGGGTGGGGGGATGGTTTTCAGGTCCGTGCAGCTATCCCTGTCCTATTTAAGTGCTTTCAAGAGGTAAGTGCTATAAAACATGCAATAAAATTTATGTGCTAGGTAAAATCCTTTTTCTTTTCAGGTAAGTATATAAAACATATATTTCTTGTTAAAATCATATATCATGCATAAAATTGGGAAACATTTTTGTTTAAGGTAAGTATTAAAGATTTCTTGTGTTAAAATCATAGTAAAAGATGCAAAAGGGTAGCATCCATTTACTACAGGGCAGAGATAGATGACACCCTCCTTGGTATCCTTCAGGAGGGAGAAGGGCCTGTTCATCCTTAAAACCCCATTAAAAGTGAGTCTGTGGGATCCCCAGCTGCTAAAAATATGGCCTCTTTACATTCATTTAGTTTTAGAAGAATTTATTTGTTACTCCTTAATATATTTCATTGAGGCCATATGGATCTATTGTTTTTAGCAATCTCATCCATTTTCTCTCCGCCGTCCGTCGCTGTGCCGTGGTCAAGTTGTTGTTGGATTCCGGGCCCAGGCTTTGTAGGTTGTGTGGGCCATGGAGTTTAAATTTGCATATAAAACAACTCCCTCGCTCCCTCTAGGTTAGTCTTTAATGTTGATATTAGTCAGGTGACGCTTTGTGAATACGTTATCACTAGGGGAACGAGAGATTGTTGTTTCTGCGACGCCGGAGTGCTGTTGTTTTTACCTTAGAGGGAGCCGTTGACCTCCGCTTTAATGCTCCTAAGGAAGCGCTTTGAATATCCCCGTGGCCTCATTGCACCAAAGAGAACTCTAGTCACCTTCTCCACCTCCTCAGGGTAAGTGCATATTCTATTAAAACGAATCAGCTGAGATTTGATTAGACCTCTGTATGTATGTTTTGGATGGTAACTGGACTTATTGCCAGTTGTTTGCTATTGTTATTAAAATTGCTGAAGAAAACCCGGGTGTCTAAAAACTCAATGGACGTGGACTGTAGGTTAAATTTCAATTTTATTTTATTATGGTGTGAATTCAGAGTGTTAAAAAATTGCTTGAACCGTGCTTCCGTTTTGTCCCACAGGCCAAAGATGTCGTCCAGGTAATGAACATACAGCAGTGGTTGGTCCTCACATTTTGCCAAAGCTGTCTCCTCCCACAACGCCAGGTAGATGTCAGCATAAGAGGGGGAGTATTTCCTCCCCATCGCGCATCCACACATTTGTAGGTAGTGTTTGTTGTCAAACTGGAAGTCGTACCTGGTCAGGGTGAGTTCAAGTAATTGTAAAATAATCAAAAACAAGAAAAACATATAGGTACATAACTTATTAAATGTAAAACCAGGAACCATAAAAGGAATTAAAAGGAAGACAGAGTAAGATTAAACTATATTTTTTTGTCTTTGTTTCACTCGTTTCCTTTTATAAAATCATATCCATGCATACCCCCACACAATCCTTCCCACTCATCCTTCTGGATCTGGCCATGTTTCTGTTTACACATCCATACAAACGCGTCCACACATCCATGTGTATACATATATACATCCATACCCATATATATACATACATAAATATACATATATACGTACACACACACACACACACCCATATATATACATATATATACCCCGATGCACACCCCCATATCCACCCCACCCCCCACCCCCCAAAAAAGGAGGAAGGGGGCCGTGCGCCAACTTCGGCCTCACTACTGCACACCTGGATAAATGCAAGGCTCTGTATCTGCGTGCATTATGGACACTGACGGAGGGATTGTGATTTATCTCATTTTGTCCACTATGTGGCGCTAGACACCACTTCATAATTTTGACTCGTCTTTGATTATATCATGTGAAGCCCACACCATGAAAATATAATTAAAATCAAACAAAAATTGTCACGAGACATTTTGGCATTTGCCAGCAGGTGGCACTATCACTTTTACGCAATGTTATTTTGTAGATGTGCTCAGGGTGGGACTTTAAACATATCTACCAAATTTCATACATGTAGGTTAAACACAGACTCGGGGATGCTTATTTGAAGTTTTCAAGGGGGCGCTGTGGAGCCACTTTACCACAACCGATCCTGTAAACCATATAAGATCGTAAGTACTACCACCTTTGACAAGTGTGTCACTTTTGGTGAGAATCTGAGCTTCCCTGTCCTCTCAACACCAACTTCCTGTTTGATGGCGAACATCAAACGTCGCGAAGCCGCCATTAGACCCAAACTCACAATATTTACAATAATGCTTCATCAAGGCCTTATGGCTTTACTGACTAAATTTGAGATCATTGTGGTGAACGGCGTTATAACAACTTCCTGCTTTACGGCGAAACATCAACACAGCTGCACAGCCACGCCCACAACTCTGCACTAAAATGCACAAGCTTCAGAATCCTGCATTACCAACTTGTTATAGCTGTTCTTACTGAATTCGAAGCCAATATGGTCAACGGCTTTGTAGGGTGAGGAGTACCGGAGACACACCCGGGTATCAGCCTGCAACTCAAGAGACAATGAGACTGCTTTCCACTCCAAATTACAGGATCCAAAATCCTGCATGGTTTTGGAATCTGGAAATAATGATGGATTATTATTGATGTGTTCTTTATTATTGTGTGTTTCTCTCCTTCATGTAATGCGTTTCTTGTTATGAATTTAATAAGCACACAGTGATGATTTTCTGCCGGTGCCCATTTGAGTTACTGTTTATTGCATGTGTGCTTCGATGCCTCCCACTAGTGGAGAGACTCAGATGTCTCGCCCATTGTTTCCATGTCAGCTGGTGATGTGACCTCATATCTTACAGTAAAATACAACACGCCCCTACTTCCGGCAGCTGTGAGACTTCAAAAGGCACGTCGCGAAGCCGCTCGACCTCTTGCTCCTTCCTCCACCTCAGAAGACATGAACTCTGACTCCTGAACGCCGAGGTCCCCGTGACCCGTGGATGAGACCCGTGCCCTCCTGCCGCAGCAGAAGAGAATTCTTTATCCCCTTTCTTTTAGACTTAGCTTATACAGTTAGATAGCATTCCTTTCCTACGATCTCTGCTAATAGTTGAATTTCTTCACTTCAACTAATTTATTTGATGCTCACCTGTGGATTACTCACGCCTGGGTAATTCACTAAGCCCCTCTTTGAGCCGCATTATCCCGTAGGTGATAGTTACAAAGGCTGCGCAGGGCCTGGTAACCTTAACCTTAAACTCTGTTAAATTCAACCAAGTTAACTCGCTTCAACGCCGTTAAAGCCCGGCCAAGCTGAACACGACCGTTGAGTCAAAAGTTAACAAAGCCGCCAGCCAGCGACGACGCCGAGCGACCCTTCAACATCTGAGATTCGGGACCAGGATCCGGTGGACTTCGAACAGCATCCTCCGCGAGTATCCGGTCGGTGACCCCTCCTGATGACTCGCCAGAGTGTGCTCTCGTCTCTGCCCCGGAGACCGGCTGAAAAGTAAGCTAACCCGAACATCTCTGTGTTTTGGAAAGCGTCATGGCTAATCTGGCATTATTATCCGCAATTTATCTAAATTAGTTTCCCTTTAAGCCTTCCCTTAGAACCCCTAGTTTGGTTCACATCACCACACTATCATTTTGTTTTGTTATAGCTATGTCTGATTTTCTCTCTTTCACTCTGATTTCATTTGACTATCTTTCTGTGTTATAATCCCATATTGAATTTAGTTTTAGTTTGTTCCTGTGTGCTGTGTGAAATTAAAACTTGATAATAAAATGGATTCTTTTAGACCCAATCTAAGTTTCTGTGTTGATGGCTGGAATCATTAGTTCTTGCGATAGAGGACTTAACTTCCTTCATTTGAGACTGATTCAACGCTATTATTTAGTAATTAATTAATCTGGGTTATATTCACAGCTTTCTTAGGGAATCCTTCCGACCTTAGGAATATAGCTTTAGGAAGGTGGTGCTCCTCGAGGTATTCTTTTAATAACCCTGTCTGATTAATTAATAGCTTTATAATATGATAATTAATATATGATCATTTTGATCATAACTACAATCTTTAACCCCTTTTAACCCTACAGCTTAGTAGTAGTGTATCAAAACACAAAATATGCCATTTCCTGTTGCCATTAGGTGGCGGTATGACTAATGCTGAATTTTGTCATGTGGATGTCTTTAGGGCGGGACTCTTAACCAGCATGTGAAGTTTGGTACACATTGGACCTTAGACAATGGAGTTATGACAATTTTCTGTTTCATGGCGAAACATCAAAATTTGACAAAATTTGACGCCTGGCCACGCCCACATCGTTGAACGAAAACTCAGGATTTGAGCAAATTTTCAGCCTCATGGGGTTTAGGTGGGACTGACCAAATTTAAAGTTGATCAGGTTAAATCTCTATGAGGAGTTCGTTCAAATACAAAGTGTGTGATTTCCCAAAAATGGCACAAAAAAAGGCCCCAAAAATCAAAATGACCGACTTCCTGTTTGTTTGAAGGCATTGCTTCAAGAGACTTTTTTGTCATTCTCCATCAGTTACATATGTGTTCTGAGTTTCGTACATGTACGTTAAACTGGAGGCAGAGGCTACACTTTAGGAGGCGCTAGCGAGCCATTTTGCCACGCCCATTTCCTATCATCACACGCAAATTTTTGCCACGATTGATGTTTCCGCCAACTATCATGAGTTTTTGAGTATGGGCAAGTCCCCAAAAAGGTTATTCATTTGGCAGAAATAGGAGAATAATAAAAACTCCTTGCAGAACAATAGGGTCCTCGTGGTCGGGCCCTAACTATAAAGAAAAGCTGTACAAATAAGATGAATAAACAGTGCAATGAGATGAATAAGACATGATGTCATGCAGTGGCGGATCTAGAATTTTTCTAAATCAGGGGTCATAGAGGGGCCACAGTTTTTACAGAGGGGCTAACTATGGCCAACATTCATGCACATTTCCTTATTCAGTAAGATGTAAACACAGAATATTTCACCAGTCATTCACTGTTTGTTGTTGACTCCATGGCTTTTAGTAAAGACACATAATTATGCAAATTGTGCCTTTTTCAAGCACATTTTGTATAGCAAAAAAGTTGAGCAATTATTGAACTTTAAACTAGGATGCATAAATAAATATAAAATATAAGACACATAAGACACTGTCATCCAAAGTGACATGTGGGTGGACCATGTGCAGCGGGTGGTGCCTCAGACCCAAAAAGGGGGGGGGGGGGGGCGCTAGACTGGATGCCTCCCATGCCTAAATGAGGCGGTGGCGGTGGTGCAGTGGCCATCTGTCGGTTTTAGGCAGGACAGCCCGGTTTTGAAACACCGTATCCGTATATTGAGCCGGATGCTCATTTGTCCTCCTTTTGATAGGGTGCGTAATTAAATTAGCCATGTGGCTTCTTGTGTCACGGCTGACCGTGATTGCTGCGGTTTATTTGGCATTATTTGGTCCAAAATAATGTGATATCTGATTTTTTTTCTGTATTCCTAACCATAATTTGCTGAATCCTGCAAAGCGTCTTCCTTTTTGGTGTGATAAAAGTGTTACCCCCCTAGGCGGTGGGGTATGTGGGCTTGGGGTTTTGTGCTCAGTATCAGGTGAGAGAGGGTGTAGATGCGGTTCAGGTCAGTGGGGAATATTAATCATGACAGGTTTGGTGTTGGCTGATTACTCTCTCTGGGAGGGAGGGTGTCTGTGTGAAGACTGGAGTCTGTGACTCTCAGTGTGCTGCCTGAGGTCTGGGAGAGACTGAAGACTAGAAAGTCTGGAAGCTGAAAGGTTTGTGTTTTGACTTTATGGTCAAAGTTTAAGTTTAATATTAAGTGAAATAAAAACTGTTACTGAATGTTATCCTTGGTACCATCACTGAGGAACCCAGACACACAGCAGAGAACATTGGTACAGTAATACTGTGGCTTAAATGTTGTAACAATGAAAAAGAATAAGTGAATAAAAGTCATAGATTTGATTTTCCCCAAAACCCATTTTATTTTTTTGTTTTTTTTTTGATTGATGACAGTAACATAAAAAATAAAACGGCACAACTCATATAGTGAGGTGTTATAAAGACATTTGTTTTTGCATCAACTGACATTATTTCAAAGAGTCTCTCTGTAAGTGTTTCATTTTTTATGTAATTTTGTCAGCCAGTTAAATTTAAGGTGAGAAAAAAAACTTTGTCTAAAACTCAAAATATTAGAATGTTTGTAACCATTTTTAAAGTTTCCACATAAAAAAAACATTTCAGATTTATTTTAGGTTTTTGTCCAAATTTGCAGCTTGTATTACAAAAGCTGTAAATCACTTTGAGAGTGACAGCAGGATCCAGTGTTGTTTAAATTAGAGGTAAACGGATCAATCAAGCTGATAGGAACATTTTCCATACTATCAGCAGAACTTTGCTCCGACAGTGGCCGATGACTGCGTCGCCTCCATCAGTTAACTTCTCAACAGGAATTACTGAATGTAAGGCAAAATAATAGATCAAAATACATCTTGGTCCAAATCGATTAGCTTGTCAATAAAAAGATTTATTCATTAATCACTCTGTGATTTTTCAGGAGGTGGGGGTGGAGGGGCTGAAATCGACTGACTAATCTGGAATCAGTTTTTCCCTGCTCCAAATCATCATTATTTTATCGGCCTTTGAGAGTCGACTATCAGCTGACCTCTGGTTTAACTTATGGGTACAGTGAGACTATACAGAGAGAGCCTTCAAGAGTTCTGACTGACCTGGAATCTGTATGAATCTAATCAATATACAGCACTTTAAAGTTACACTGTGGAGTCCACATGGTTGCCTCGTTCTAAGAAGTGTTTTCATGATGGAACCTGTTCTCCACAAACACCCATCTGAATCCCTCCAATATGCACCCAGAATTAATCACTGATAATCATTAGTAACCCTGAATAACATCTGATTATTGTCAATAGAAAGAGAGATATACTATAGAATGAATAACATGTTTAACACCAAGTCTCCCTCAACACACTTCCCTTCACCGTATAGTTCTCAATAATGTTTTTATACTGTTTCATATTTCAGCAAAAAAAAGGTGGAATCATCAGCATACATGTCATCATCTGTGAGTCTTATGGATTGTCAACGAAAAGCCTCATTTTGGTCATGAAGCCGAGGAGTTAGCATCCCGTAGGTGATGTCTTTATTGAAAAATTAATGAATTTTTGCTACTTTTACTGTTTGATTCAAATGTTTCTGTATGTGTTATTTTTTCATACAGATTTTGTGAAAAACCCACTGAGGGTGACATGTATGCATAAGAATGTTTTCTAGTTGCAGACAATCTGCTGAGATAATCCTTTCAGAGGTCGTCGTTCTCAAAGTGAAGGATTGACACGACCAGGCTCTGGATCTGACCAATCAACGGTCAGGAATCATTCTGAAGATGGACGGCCTGTCAGTCAGTCCGGGTCAGCGTGTTCACAACCTGAGAAGACAACCAGACCAAAGTGTGATTGAGGTCTTTTCTCCAACCTTAAATCCTGACTGAAGCCACCATGTTTGACTCTTTGTGTCTCTTTGTGATGAGTCTGAAAACTGAGCAGAAAAACCCTCCTTTCCTCCCTGACTCACATTTCAACATTTGATCATCACATATCTCTCATGTCATGGTTCCTTCCTTCATACATTCTTTAATCCTTCCTCAACTGTTCTGAAAGCATGAGCATCACTGAGTTCAGAAGGTTTTCCACCACTAGAGAGCGCCGCATACCTGCCTACTGCTGACCTACCACAGACGCTTGATAAAGAGCAAACTGTTGATCTGTTTGCTCGTCTGATTGTTGCTTTGGAGGATGTACATCTAGTCCTGTCTCTAACTGAAGCCACACTGATGCTCTTTTTGCATAATTGTCCTCATACAGCAGTAATAACCACTGATGATGATGATGATGATGATGACTTTGTTTCAGAGGTCAACTCGACTACAGCAGCTTCTTCAAACACATGATCTCTGCATCAACACAAATAGGGACAATGACTCTGTGGCTGGACTTGGTGTTTTTTGGTCGACCACACCTTCACCAGTCTCACCTCATTGGTCAGCTGCTCTGATGTCACCAGTCAGCAGCAGACTTACCTATTTAGTCCAGGCCATTGAGATGATGGCTGGGTCTTCATTTGCGTATCTCATCCTGTTAGATCTACGTCTCCGACGACGTGATCCACAACTCTGGAAGTTAAAGACAGAGAGATGAAGTCAAGGATTCAGAAGACCAAAACTGATCCTGTGTCAGTATCCTTCAATTTGATCATCAACACAATTAATACTGGATCAATGAACAGAAAGTTCTCTGTCAAGACTTTATACTTTTTATTTTACAGACTGTGACAGACAGACGTTCTGATTGGCTGATGGCCAGTGTGATTCCTGGAGATAAATAATACTATAATAATAATATAATAATGACAATAACTAAATGTTGTTGAATATTTTGGGAGTCGTACCGGAACGCAGTCTGTGTCACACAGTTCGACTTGGCAGTGCAGGTAGATGTTGCCAGAGGATCCAAAGAACTGGAACATTAGGAAGGAGAAGGAGTTGGATGTTCCCACTCCGTTTCCTGTCACTTGCACCATTGCTTCACCAGAGTTTGCACAACTGCTCACAAACAAAATTACATTTATTATTTATTAATTTATCTATTATTGATGTTTCTCATGCAGTCGAGCTTCTCACAGGGAGGAACAACGTGGTGTTACGTCACCATAGGGTGGGTCATGACATCACCATAGTAGGATTCTGTATCCATACCGTCCTCTGAATTAGCCTCGATATCTGTTTACCTGTTCCCCTCCTGAAGGCCCGCCTTCCCACAAAATTTAATTGGAATCCATTAAAAATGTTTTAAGTTATTCTGCTTACAAACACACACACAAACAAACAAACAAACAAACAAACAAACAAACAACACTGATCATAGAACTTAAACACGTAAGAAGAGCAAACAGATAAGAAACATCTGTAAGAAACTCGACCACGAAGAAAAGACATGATGTCAGGGTTTTTTCTGTTCACTGTGTTTTTCTCTACATGATAGTCATTCACACTGAGTACATTCTTTTCTCATGAATGGTAGTAATAGAAGTTCAAATACAGTTCCTGACCCCTTAAATTCATGTTATATTAACATTATATTAGTTTGGCATGAGACTCAGTTAGGTTTGCACAAAAACAGTTGGTAGACGTCCTTTAAAGGACTACTTTTTACTTTTATACTTTGAGTATATTTCAGAGCTTCTGCTTTTTCACTTTTACCTGAGTAAAGACATTAAATCAATACTTCTACTTTTACCTGATCCCTTTTTTACACACGTATTTGTACTTCTACTTGAGTATAGAATGTGTGAACTTTTGACCTCTGCCTGCTGTGTTCATCTCACCCGTCTGTGATCAGGTAGAAGCTAGTGACCGCACTGGATGATTCCTCATTGGTTGCCCAGCAGGAGTCAGTAACCACGGTAACAGTGCCACCATCAAGCCCTGTTGTTGTCAGCTGCACCCAGATCCTGTCGTTCAGCGCTATATCCATTCCAGGTGTCACACTTTGTGAGAGGCCAGCATCAGTGTAGGCGTTCATGCTCAAATTGTACGTCCATTCTCCAGATGTAAGGTTCACGACAACAGACCTGCAGAGCACGAACACACACACACACACACACACACACACACACACACACACACACACACACACACACACACACACACACACACACACTCTCTTAAACTCATAAACTTCCAATTAACAATCTTCACAATACAAATTCAGACAATCATTAACAACCAATACTCACTTGTCCTTGATGTTGAAGCTTATTGTCTGAGTGTCTGGTTCATCAAAGGTGCAGGAGAAGTCAATGTTAACTTGATCAGCCGTAGTGATAAGACTAGAGCTGTTTGTGTTACTGATGGTGTTCTTCACCTCCCTGCTGTTTTCATTGAGCTGCAGGGTCACAGGAATTCAGATGTTGTTCAGGCACATTTTCCTCATGAGTTCATTTCAAGTATTTAGACTTCAAATGTCAGGTTTATTAGATGTTATACTGGATAGAGTAAGTTTCACAGATGGCCAACAGTAGTAGAAACCAAGGAGGTCCGAGCTGAAGCCGAACCCACAGAAAGATCTCAAACTAAAGAAGAGAAAGAAGCTGAGCAGAGTGCTGGAAGAGATTTGACAGCTTGTTGAGAGAAAAGATGTAAAGGAGAGAACCCACCGTGATTTCTGCCCCACAGAGGTTGGTTTCATCGAAGCTGAAGGCCACCTTGTGGCTGGTCTCGTCTACCACACCTGTGCAGCTGCTTTCAAGGAGGTGTAGAGCTCTGAAGTCGAAGCCTTTTTCCTCCAGGAGACATCCATACACAGTAACTGAGAC
Organism: Chaunax sp. Z400; assembly: GCA_037577475.1. Lineage (NCBI taxonomy): Eukaryota > Metazoa > Chordata > Actinopteri > Lophiiformes > Chaunacidae > Chaunax > Chaunax sp. Z400. Next base: position 21,592,998 of record CM075183.1, read on the forward strand.
TGTGTGTGAGGCATCATCACAGACTGTATCGCTACCTGAACATCCAGCAGTACAGACAAGAGAAATTAATGCATGTAAGAGCAATGACTCTACAGACATTTACACCACAAAAACAGTCAAATCATTCAATCCTGCTTTGCTAACATTCCTCTTTTCTTCCACTAAAAGCTGCTCTGGAGGCAGAAACCAAACTAGCAGTTTATGGAGCAAAAACATCAGACTGAGGGAGACACAAAGGTAAAAGAAGAGCTGATTGAATGAGGTCTAGTCTCTGCTCCTGATCACAAGAATTCAACAGTCAAACTAAGCTCAACAACAGTTAAGCTGAGAAAAACCTAACCCATAGCTGTCGTACCATAAGTCTCTGGTCTGGTGGTGGCCCGACATAAGCAGCCTCTTGTGTTAGCATATGTCTCCCCACAGAACTCATCATCAATGCAGGTCTTACCCGGACAGAAGAGATCAGGAAGGTCTGAGAGAGAGACATAAGATTACAATAATAAGGTACAACACTGTTAAAAATCACACCAAACAAGACTTTAAAGAAACAACAGGGTTGCTGTTGAACTCCAACTCTGTTCCATGTAGACTTTGACCATTTTTAATAGTGATTCTGTCCCAAACATACAAGGCCTTCAAGAACATTGAAATAAATTCCCCACAACTGCTGAGAAAATGATGATCTAAAATTTACCCTCCAGAAAAAAAGACATGAAGCCTTTATTGTTTTTTATGTAAATACTATTTCAAGTATGATTACTTTACATTTACTGTTGTGTTATTTCTATTAATGTGTATGTTTTGACTGCGTCACTGAAGTGAAGGGAGAGAAGTTTTACCGCAGCTTATCTCTGGCCTCCAGTCACCCGATGTGTTACCATGCAGGAAGCAGGCTCTGGCGTAGGCCTCGTGGAACGGACAGGTGAAACCATCCAATGCAGGATATTTGCACATAATCTCATTGCACAGGGAGATATAAGGGGCTGGGTTGACGGCGTCACAGTGGATTAAGGGGTTACTGCTTAAAATGAAACAGCTGTTCCACAGATGTAAAGAGACAAAGTGGGAGAAAGATGGGTGAGGTCAAGTGTTGTGTTCTACAATTGGTAATCAACCTAAATACAGGGCAGCTGTCGAAGCTTCCTGTCACACAGATTTGTGTTCACACAAAATTTGTTCCCCACATGAAAAGGTGGATAATCTGAGTTCAGAGTGTTTGTCTCACATCTGTCCTCACATCACATTAAACAAGCAATTTACCACAGAGATGATGTTTCATACTTACTTTAATCCCACCAAAGGGCAGTCGATCGTACTGTCAGCATCTTCACTTGTCACGTTTGTACAGCTAGGGGGCGACACACAACACAAGGTCAGGACTGTTACCCTGCTTTGACTTGTTCCCATAAACACAATGACACTTTGACTGTTTTGAGCTCAAGCAAAGATCCATATAGGGTTTGTATCTTTGCTTCAGTCCACAAATCAAAAGGATGGGAACCTTTACAAGAGGCTCATAGAATATTTAAAAGTCAAGTAGTGGAAATGGTCATTGTTGTGAGATAAAGAATAAATATGATGAATATTAACATTCCAGATGACATTTCAATGGATTTAATTTCACAAACAAACTACAACGTTCATGTAAACATTAAGATCAACAGTATTCAGTGGGCTAAGGTTGAGGTCTTACGTATCTGTAGCAAGAGAGACCCTCGAGGCAGATAGAGAAGTGGCATTAGCACAGAGACCAGTCATCACTGCTCCAGGTTCACGAACTCCTACTCATGTTAATAACAAAATGTGATCTAGATCAGTATCAACATTCAAACTGGACTGACATGGCAGCTCAATAAAGGACATCAGTTTACATTCTGGATGCCCCAAATGTTCAATGGCTTATTTTATCCTAAGTGGTGAGTGATGGGATTTTAGTATCTGTACCTGAGTAGGAGATCTGTATGAAGTTGCCAGTAAAAAAAACAATAAAGTCGGCGCCAGAGCTTGAAAATGTTGCAGTGATACCAGTGTTATCCTTCCAGAGCGTCGTTCCCGAAAAGTCCGTAGGTGCGTTAGTGAGAGTCAGTGGTGAACCATTATCCTGCATCACAGCAGACAAAGTGAAGAAAACACAGATTCAAACATCACAACCACATCTGTTAAATATCTGCTTCTAAAGTCACTGACAAGACAGATTAGAGCTGATGCATCAGAGGATGGGTCACATGACTGTGGCTGTAGCTTACCAGAACTCTCCCATCATTAAAGATGGAAATATTCCGACTACTCTCCGTTATTTCCACTTTGTCCAAAAGGCCCAGATCTTTACGTCGGCGGTCCCTGAATTCTCCAGTTATATTAACACTGGAGGCCACCAGCAGGTTGTATTCACACAGGTCCTCAACAGTATCATAACTGCCAATAAAGTCGATGACACCGGGGCCGCTCACAGTGCAAAGGGAATCATAAACGCAGCTGATGGACAGAGAGGCAGAGAAACATCATCATTAGCTGCAGCTGAGGGCTGCGGCCACCAGGGGGCCCTCAAACAAACAAACTACAGAAGGGAAGCCTTCTGTTCATGTATGACATAACTTGAGTCATATTTGATTGTAATATTTCCACAGCTCTGGCTCACATGTCAGCTAACAACAGTGTTTTGCAGGCCTCAGCTCTTATATGGAAATGTGTCTCTGGTGTCATGAAACTTTCCTCAGATTCCCGCCAGTTTAATGCACTACCATTTGATTCCAGTCAGCTCATTCCAGTTTGTGACCTCGTGAAGCTGTGCTGTGTTAGAACGTCATCCTGATACCGGAGCATAGCGGAGGAGAACTGCTCCGACTCATGAGGACCGGCCTGTGACTGCCTCCTCCCTCAAACCAAACCCTTTTCTGGTACTGAACTGATATGTGGCTTTGCAGGAGACCAGTGAGATGAAACTGATTTTAAAAGTCTGTCTTTGTACATCTGTCAGTACTGGAATCTCTCAGGTTTGGAGTTTCATTTGGATTCCTGGTATCAGTCTCATTGTTTAGTCATCTTGCTGTTTTGAGTTAATGCTGAAGCAACATTTCCTGCTGCTGCTTCACCTTAAAAGTTTTCTACTGAATAACCTGCAAAAGAGACTGTTGCTCTCAGTGAAGATTCCCTGAATCCCTGAATTAAAAAGTCCTCATCAACCCTGAGTATCTTCACAGCTCTTCTTCTAAATATTAAGGACACATATTTACCTTCCATTGTGACAATTATCCATTGGGTCACACTGAGTGGTTTCCACAGTTACAGCAGTATTACAGATTTTTGCTATGCAGGTTATTGGGTTCGGAGGGTCAATAAGGTCACCAGGTGCAAAGATAGAACCTGTGAAGAGAAGGAAGGTTTACTTCAGATTAAAAGGTCATAGTTCAATTTTCATCTAATAAATGGTAAAAAAAAAGAAAAGAAAAAAAAGGAATAGCATGACTCAAAAACAACAATTCAGTTTTCAAGGGTCCCAGAGTAGATTTACCTACCAGAATCAATGCATAGGCTGATTTCCTGATATTGTCTGGCTGAATTTACAACAGTTAATGTATGGTACGACAGACCACCAGACTGAAGAGCAAAGGCCTAGACAGCAACAGACACAACAAGTGTTATATCACAGAGCAGAGATCACAGAATTAATACACACTGAGATAAAAAAGACAAACCTTTGTGTAAAAATATCACTATCTCATCCACATGTTTCATAAATTCATGTGTTGACATGTTTTTGTTAAACTGCAGAGTAAAAGTTAACTGTCTCTGTGTGATCCGTCATGAAGTATTCTTGGTTTTTCTGTTGAGACAGCAGAAAGGTCTCTGGCTGGACTGGTATCATATGTTTTTATCAAACAATAAGACGATTGTGATGAAAACATGTGCAGTGCATGTGTTGAAGTGTTTCCATTGGTGTCAATATCACTGGGTCAGTTTGGGAGGGTGGGGGTGTCGTGGTCTCAGTGTGTGTTGGTATCTGTAAGTGTCTTTCTTGATACGACCACTAGGAGTCCCCAGTCAGAAATGTTCAAATCCTACATACAACAGCCTTAATATGCAATTCACATCATACATACAGCATATATATATATATACACACATGTTACTGTATATGTACTACTGTGTATATGTTACTCACATATGAACCAGAGACTAAAACATCTGCTGACGCAGCTGATCGTGAGCCCATCTTAGCAAGAGTGATATCAGCCTGGAAAGAGTCAACATACAGACACCATCAACAGTCAAGTTAAGTTTGTGACCAGATATAACTTTTTGTTGTTGAGTGTTTAATCTGATAGTTCCATATTTATCTAGTCATGACACTGAATACTCACAGCTGCCCCACTTATAGTCACAGTGAATGACACTATGCATTCAAGAACATCTGGGATGTCTGGCACTCCAGTCCTGTATTCACTTATCAACGGAGGAGTTGCAAGGGTTATCAAGCCAACAATAGTTGATGGATCGACAGCAGGCCCCACAATACACTCTGTAATGCCGGCATCTCCGTAATAGCCATCAAAACAGATGCTAAAAGTATTGGTGTCTGTAATTCTCATCTGTAAAAAGCAAAGAGGGACAACAACTTATTTAACAATAACTTCTAAAAAGGCTGCTGGTCATCATCATTTTAACTCTCTGGGGTCTGAGGTCACGCTGGCATTAAGCCTAACCCAGCATGTTTTTATGCTCAGTATGTTGATACAGTATGTTGAAGTGAAGACATAATTATCAGGTCATAGAGGTGATGTGCTGAAAAAAAAGATACCAAACATGTTAAACATTATTTAATGAGGTATATAAAGGCTGGGGTAGGGTTCATGCTGGCATGACCTCAGACCCAAGAGGCTGAACACAGAGTTACAGAAGTTTGAGTCAGAGAGTCAACAGCAGTTCATCCTGCAGGTAGAACACATACCTGGTTACAACAACATGGCTGACATATTGTCCAGTTTGTCATTCCACACATTTAACCCAGAATCACATTCTCATCTGAAAATCAGTCCCACTGTTTTTAGCCACAACAATCAGGATCAGCTTCTTCTTCAAACTTGTCTCTGGTCTCCTAGACCAGCCTTCACTCCTTCCTAATCCTAACCCCTCCTAGACCAGCCTTCACTCCTTCCTAATCCTAACCCCTCCTAGACCAGCCTTCACTCCTTCCTAATCCTAACCCCTCCTAGACCAGCCTTCACTCCTTCCTAATCCTAACCCCTCCTAGACCAGCCTTCACTCCTTCCTAATCCTAACCCCTCCTAGACCAGCCTTCACTCCTTCCTAATCCTAACCCCTCCTAGACCAGCCTTCACTGGTCTGTGTGACATCATCATGATTCTCAATGAAAACTCTCCATTCATACATGAAGGATGTGTCAGTCGGCCTTGTTGTGGATCTGATGTGTTTCCCTCAGTCTGTACACATGTCTGCTATCAAAGGTGGAGACTAAACATCAAAACTGACAGAAGATGGAAACTAACAAAGACATTCTAAAGTTTCCCACTTACATAAGCAGTTTCGTACTCCGTTCCATAATAGTTGATGGGGCATGTCGTAAAGTCAGAAGTGTTGGAAAATACAGGAGTTTGACCTGAAGAAGATGGAGACACATGAGGTCAGAACTGGTTGGAAAACACAAAATGCTGCACATTCATATTCTGACTTGATGAAGGAATTAAACAGAGTTTGTTTCAGTTTAACAGGAAAATGTCTCCTATTGGCAGATTATCAGCACCGTTTCTTCATTTATTGTGTTGGTTTGAGCGCCTCAACACTTCTTGTGGGTGGAGTTTTAAAATGATGTGTTTACTTACTGGCTACCAGCCCGAGAACGGACAGGAAGGGCAGGAGGCGGAGCATGTTTGGCGGAGGCCAATCAGCAGGAGACAGAGCTGTAAGACACACAGTAGAACATATCTGATTGGACAGAAAGTCACATTCAAAGTTCAACAGTTTTCCTGGCCAATGAAAATGAAGCTCAGCTCTAAATATGTCATCTTTGCAATGTTTATAATCATTTGTCCAAAAGCATAAAGAAATGATCACATTCTGTTTCATTAATGTTTTACACAGGTTTTTAAATCACTCATGTATTTAATATTCCTCTCTGTAATTTGAAATTTTTTTAGAAATTTTCCACTCCTCCGTTTCATATTAGTAACCCTGATGAAGGCTCACAGTGGTGAAACAATGAATGAATGAATAATCAAATAACACAAAGTCAGCCTCCACTTCTATTAAAAGTCATGCTGGAATGAGAAGAAGCAGTTAGATGCTTAATAGATTTATTAAATGTGTCTGCAGCCATTCTGATCATCTGTTAATCAACTTTAGTTGTTTTCATATTATTAAAAATTGAATATATTTGGCATTTGGACCGTCTTCAAACTGATAGGACCAAACCAGCTGTTTGAAGACATCACACTGGGCTGCAGGACATCGTCTTAAACAATCTGCCTGTATTTTACTACATTTGTATAGATCGATGATCAACTGATGATTTGAAAATGAATGGATCATGAAGATAATCGTTTGTTGCAGCTTAACACAGACGTTCTCCTTGGTTCTCTTGGTTCGTTCTCCTTTCTCTGACCAGCTGTTAGTAGGCTTCTACTGATTGCATATCTTTATAAACCTCTTTTTCCAGATTAAGTGTTGGAGCAGTTTGATCAGTTAAGGTGTGCAGAGAAGAAGAGACAGGTGAGGAGCGTGCAGGTTGTCTTACCCTCTGGAAGATTGAAGGAGGATGATGAAGATGAAGGTCTGAAGAGTCTTCAGCTGGTGGACTGATTGGTCTGTTGCTTTCTCCCTGTGTGGAGGATGCTGCTCTCTCTCTCACTCCCTCTATTTATATGCTGCTCTAAACAGGAATTTAGGAGGAGTGGAGGGTGGAGTCAAAAATGGCCATACCTGTTTGGACACAATTTTATTTGTGCACCTTTTCACTCCACCCAGTAGGAAACCACAGAGATGAAACACAGCAAAAGAGATGAACACAGAAGAACTATTAAAGAATATATGTGGTGTTCAATCATTTTTGTTGGATGTTGGATTACTATGTATTTAGAGCATCTTTCAACACGTACAACAAACCTCGTTCTTCCATTTTATCATGTTTACTTGTTTTCACCTAATGTCAAAGCTCAGTTATGATTTTTATGGAGTTTGTGCTCTCAATGAAATTGTATTGAATTGTATGAAATTGTGCAATTGTCTCAGGTTGAAATGATATTGAATTACATGACTCTTCTTTTAGTAAAGATTGAAACACATCCCACTGACACAAACACCACACAAGAGCAAAAAGTTCCAAATGTGTCGATGTCACTGTGGTACATTTTTATGTAAGGCAACATGAGGACAGGGATTGCATTGGCCTGGAGTCTGCTGCCATCTTTGATCTGGACACATTTAACTGGTGGCTAAAACATAGGATTCTATGATGACAAAGACCAAACGACTTTACTTAATGTAGATCCATCACCTAATGACGACAATCCTTCTGCTTATTGAGGTCAGTATCAGACTGAGTATTATTTTTACTTATCTGTGATTGCGTGACATGGTGACGTACAAATACCTGATCATTATGACCTATAGCTCTTAAACAATGATGAGAATGTTCTTGGCTCAGATTAGCCTCTACTGGGGCTTACACACCCAGTGGAATGAAACACAACAAGAAATAGATTGATAGGCTCTTAGACTAGTAATGAATGTAGGATTAGCATCATGATGAATTTAAAGCCTGGCAAAGAATGAAGTGAAGGGATTGGTAGCAGGAAACAGATGAGAGAGCAAACAGGGACAAACAAGAAGCCATAATGTCTGTGTTGATCATGTAAAGATACAGACTGAGGATTGTTAGAAGAACAGAGATCCTCAGAAAGACGACTCCATCACCATCGTACTGGTGGACAAACGAAGGTTACAGTCGTAATGGATGCACCGCTGTATGATAAGGGTAATCGGGGGTTAAGGCTGTCAATCTGAAGTTCAAACTTTTGGAGAAATTAAGTGTTGATTTTTTATTTATATCAATAACCTTCAAATTCATCATTACCTTAACCTTTGGTTACCTTTGTGACCTATCAGAAAACTAAGCTTATCAATTAAAATGGAGACAGACAAAAAGTCTTTCTGTTTGGATCATCATGACTTAAAGATGAGAGAGACTTTACTGTCATCCATCTGTAGTGTAGTACAGTAAACACACAACAGGACAAAATAATGTCAGCTAACAAAATGCCCAGATGTTTCTGAACATACATATGACTGAGTGTTTGGTTTTACAACTATTATCACTAATGTTAGGATATATTCTTCTATGTTATTGTCTTTTAGGAATTTGAGAGGAATTGACACCTGACAGGTAGCTCATGAATAACTTGCACAATGTTCCTGATTGAGGACAGGAATTTCAATTCAATTCAATTCAATTTATTTGTATAGCATCAAATCACAACAAAAGTTATATCAAGACACTTTTCAAAAAGAGCAGGTCTAGACCGACTCTTTATTGAAAAGAGACCCAACAATCCTCCATGAGAAGAACATGGAGACAGAGAAAAAACTGACTTTTAACAGGCAGAAACCTCGAGCAGATCCAAGAATCAAGGTGGGCGGAGCCTCTGCTTTGACCGGTTGGGGTGAGAGAGATAGAGAGAGAAAGGTTGGGAGATAAAGGGAGAGAGAGAGAGATAAGGAGGATAGGTAGAGGGAGAGAGGGAGTGAGGGACAGAGACACAGACATGTTCAACTACAATAACAATAACAGCTGTTATAATAGAGAGATTACAGTTTGTAGTATTTATAATAACTACTACAATAACAACACTGATAATAATGATAGTATTGATACTGATGATGATAGTAAGAGTAATAATAATAATGATGATGATGATGATGATGATGATGTCAGAGGGTGTCAACCATGGTCCCAACAGTAGATTTTTCCACGGTGACCTGCAGGATGAGAAAACACAAAGACTCCGGAAAAGAAGTCAAGTTAGTAACATGAATTAATGAGACATGAGTGTGTAAAGAAGAAGAGAGAGAAACTCAGTGCATCATGGGAAGTCCCCCAGCAGTCTAGGCCTATAGCAGCATAGCTAAAGACTAGCCTAAGCCAGCCTTAATTCTAAGCTTTATCAAAAAGGAAAGTTTTAAGCCTCCTCTTAAATGTAGAGAGGGTGTCTGCCTCCTGGACCCAGACTGGATGATGGTTCCACAGGAGAGGAGCCTGATAACTGAAGGCTCTGGCTCCCGTTCTACTTTTGGAGACTCTAGGGATCACAAGTAACCCTGCATCCAGGGAGCGTAATGTTCTAGATGGGTAGTAGGGTACTACGAGCTCCTGAAGGTATGTTGGTGCCTGGGCAACTAACCTTGGAATTTTATAGTATTGGCTCAGATCTGATACACTTCACCCCCCCTACAACACCTGCAAATATTGTACATATGTTTTGGTCATGTACATCTCTGCGTAACTACTGGACTGCGATCATCAATACTTTGACGGAGATAACAGAACATGTATTGAGCCTAATGTCATGACTGCACTGTTCAGCGTCCCTCAGTCGCCTTTGACTAGGCTCCTGGTGGATCTGATAGCTTTTGTAATATTAGTGGCTAAAAATCTGATGCTGATGAGATGGAAATCACAAACACTGCCTTCTCACACTGGATGGATAAAAGATGTTTTCAATAACTTACAGCTTGAAAAATCTGACAGACATTGAAATGCTCTTCCAACAAATTTAAAAAGATGTTGGGGCCTTTTGTTTTGCACCTATGCAGAGAAAATTACCCTCCCAGTTATCCCAGAATGAGATCCCATCTTATCTTCTGATCTTATCTATTCAAGCATTAAGTGTTTGTTTTTTTCATTCTGACCTGAAGAGTTAGGTTATTATGTTTACTGTAATATGTGAAATATGACTAAGCTGACAGTTGGTGTTATGTCTTCCTTGTTGATTATTTCTCTTTTTCTCTACTATAATATGATAACATGACTAAAGCTCTTGCTATCTCATACTATCTCTTGTATAAGGTGATATGTATCTTTAGCAACATTAACAAAAATCAACCTCTACTTTAGTAAAGAATGTATTTATTATTTGGCGCTGCTCTTACATGTTATGTTACTGACTTAGAACAATCGTCAGAGGAATATCTGACAGGTAGCTCATAAACAAGATACACAATGATCCCGGTTGAAGTCAAGTTATGGTTAAAATAATCTTTTTATTGAATGACACACCTAACTTTTGTTCATCTACACAACAAGTTAGTCACCTGGTGGGTGGAACAATGCTTTCTAAAATGAGAGATGAGTATTTTGTGGTTCTCATGTACAGTGTATAAACACAGATCACACAACGTTGCCAAATGTTCAAAATGTCATTGTTTCCTTTCAACAATGTTGACTAACTACTTTGTGCACATTTCTGCTTGTTTTAAGTGCTATCTCTTGTATAAAATGATGCATCTTTAGCAACATTAACAAAAATCAACCTCTACTTTAGTAAAGGAAGTATTCATGACGGGTGTCATAATTGTACTGTCTGTAGTTTTCATGATGGACATAGTCTATGTGCTGAAAGGTGGAGGAGAGAACTGGAGACAACTCCACTCACTGCCAAAATAACTTGACCAATCTCATAGTAGCTTCTTCCCTGTCCTGTACTATGTGTCTGGTTATGTGAAGAACCATATTCTCCCCTTCCTTCAGACGCTCCATGTTAAGTTCCATGAAAAGAACACCAGCTCTAGGGACCATAGATATTCGGAGCTAGCCTCAAAACATTTGGGGCTGAGGTACAGGTGGGCGGCAGGAGCAACTGATTGGAAGCAAAGCAATGGCACTGGCACCGCGCTCACAGCTGCTACGCTTCGTCCAGTCAGTTTGGAGTTGGTATAACTCTCAATATTGAGCAGAACAAATCAAACTTCTTTCAGCTTTTTGGGGGAATCTGATTTTCTGTTAACTGGTGTGTGTATGTGTTTGAAAGAGGTGAGGGTGTAGTCCCTTGTCACTGCTGTGTGGATCGATGCCAAACCAAAAACCAGTCATGTTGGAGCTGCTCCTTTAGAAGGTATGTCACTGACTTAGAACAAACGTCAGAGGAATATCTGACAGGTAGCTCATAAACAAGATACACAATGATCCCGGTTGAAGTCAAGTTATGGTTCAAATAATCTTTTTATTGAATGACACACCTAACTTTCGTTTATCTATATAATAGGTTTAATCACCTGATGGGTGGAAAAATGTTTCATAAAATGAGAGATGATTCATGTTGTGTAGTTCTCATGATCGGTGTCTAAAAATAGATCACGACGTTGCTAAAAGGTTCAAAATGTCATTGTTTCCTTTCAATAACATTGAAAAATAGATTGTGCACATTTCTGCTTGTTTTAAGTGCTATCTCTTGTATAAGGTGATGCATCTTTAGCAACATTAACAAAAATCAAAGAAAGTAAAGAAAGTATTTATTATTTGGAGCTGCTCTTAGATGGTGTGCCACTGACTTTGAACAAACGTCAGAGGAATATAACTCATATAGCTCATTAACAAGATACACAATGTTCGCAGATGAAGTTGAGTTATGGTGAAAAGAATCTTTTTATTGACTCACACAGTAACTTTTGTTCATCTACATAACAAGTTAGTCACTTTGTGGGTGGAACAGTTCTTCATAAAACAAGAGATGACGAGCATTTTGTAGTTCTTATGTACAGTGTATAAAAATAGATCATGACATTGCCAAAAAGGTTCAGGATGTCATTGTTTCCTTTCACCAACATTGAAAAACTAGTTTGTGGACGTATCTGACAGCTTCTTAGGCCACGTAAGTGTTTTAACTGGCTAATGTTTACTGCGTTGCACTACCTTTAGCAATATTAATAATAATGATTGGCTTTCAGTAGAGCATAAACCTCCACCAAGACAATCTGACACATGTTGTCTTTACGTGACTCATGCCCCACAGAGTTTCATGGAAAATGGTTCAGTGATTTTAGTGTAATTGGGCAAATGGACAAAGAATACCCTATCAAACAATGTTAAAGAAAGTACGCAAACATTCTGCAACACAAGCTGGGAGTCATTAGAACCCTTCACCACCAGCTGAAAATGTCCCTACAAGGGCAGAGGGAAAAGAAAAGGAGCGCACATTAAAGAACAACACTACACCCAACAGAGAGGAAAAGAAGGACCAACGCAAAAACAGTCAACCCACATGTGGCTGGAGTATCTGAAAAATGTAGAAGGTTTTTCTCCAAGCACTACATCCCGGTGCACTTCAAACCCAGTAACACCTGAAGACAAACACCAGTTCACCCTAACGACAAAACACCCAAACACAAACTCAGTAATGTTGTATAAGCACTCTAATGCAACGAGGAGTGCACGGACCTGTATAAAAGGGAAACCAAGCAACCACTCCACAAACGCATGGCCCAACACAGGAGAGCCAGCTCTTCAGGCCAGGACTCAGCAGTCCACCTACATCTAAAGGACAAGAGACACTCCATTTAAGACAACAATGTCCACACTCTGGACAGAGAGGAAAGATGGTTTGAGAGAGTAGTAAAGGAAGCCATCTATCAGCACCGAAGCAAATTCCTTCCTCCGTGACCCCTTTGTTGTGTTCAAACTGGACTGGCCCAAGGTATCACAATGCAGGCAATGTTACGACACAACAGCGAACATCAAAGCTGATTTATTTCACTCTCTCATCAGTTTAGTGGTCATCTTCTGTGCTTGTTTGTCAAATAAGGGACTTTCTGTTGCTAACGCATCGTTAAGTCCCCCGGGGTAGGTCGCAAACCTGAACATATTACTACAACGTCACACCTGTTCCGCAATGCTGGGGCACTTCATTCGTACAGACACCTGTTTCAATGCTGCTACTACCTTCCGAGTCGTCACAGAGGTGGAACAAACTCATACCCCATTACGCCTTCATTGCATTCAGACAGACGTCAGGGCAGAATAAAGGCGCAACACACCCATCTACACTCCTGTAGGCTCAATATAACAACAACACAAACCTGTAGGCTCAATATAACAACAACACAAACCTGTAGGCTCAATATAACAACAACACAAACCTATAGGCTCAATATAACAACAACGCAAACCTATAGGCTCAATATAACAACAACGCAAACCTATAGGCTCAATATAACAACAACACAAACCCGTAAGCTCAATATAACAACAACACAAACCTATAGGCTCAATATAACAACAACACAAACCTATAGGCTCAATATAACAACAACACAAACCCGTAAGCTCAATATAACAACAACACAAACCTATAGGCTCAATATAACAACAACACAAACCTATAGGCTCAATATAACAACAACACAAACCTATAGGCTCAATATAACAACAACACAAACCTATAGGCTCAATATAACAACAACACAAACTAAGTGAGAAGTTGTCGGTAACAGATGCCTGGCGTTTCTTTAATCCAGGTAATAAAGAGTTTACTTGGAGTATAATACAAGATATACGCAACATTCCAGAATAGACTTATGGTCAACTTCTACATCTTGCATGCAATATATATCTGAAGTCTCACATTCATATGCTCCTCTATCCGATCATAAAATGATTTCAATACACTTAACTGGTTCCAAAGATAGCAATAAGAAACAGAGAGGGTATTGGAACCTAATAGTAACTTGCTTAAGACAAAACCTTTCAAGACTCAGTTAAACAAGTAGCACAAGATATTTTTAGTGAAAATCAAATGAATACTATTAAGAAATGGGAATACTTTATATTTAAAACATTAAAAAAAAGCTAATGATGCAAAAGAAAAGGAAATTATGGATAATTTAAAAAGTTTTATTAAATAAAGAAGATCGGTCAGAAATTGAGCAAGCAAAACTTATGCAACTCTAGAACAAAATAGACAAATTATATGCTGATGCTGCTAAAGGTGCCTTTATACAATCCAGGGCAAGATGGTTAGAAAATGGTGAAAAAAAACTCAAGTTATTTTTTTGCACTTGAAAAACGTAACCGCAAGAGGATTGAAAATAAATGGCAACCTTAATACCAATCCCAAAGAAATAGAACATGTTGGCTCCTTTTACAAAGAACTATATAAATCTAAATTTGAATCAGAATACTGTGACAAATTCTTAAACAAAATCAAAGAATTTATTCCTGTCATTTCGGAACACTTTAAAAAATAATTGTGGCAAACATATTTTGAACCATGAATTTGCTGAAGCCCTGAAACATATGAAAACCGGTAAATCTCCAGGGATGGACGGTTTATCCACTGAATTCTATTTATTTTTCTGGAATATTATTGAAACCCCACTTATGAATATGTATAAAGAATGTATTGATAACAAAGAAATGACAACGACAACGAAACAAGGATTAATTACTTTGATACCCAAGCCAAACAAAGATTCTCTCTCTATTGAAAATTGGAGACCAATCACACTTTTAAATGTAGACTATAAATCATTTGCAGCAGTTTTTGCCAGATGCTTAAAAAAAGACCTTGAAGAAATTATAAATGAAACACAAACAGGCTTCATGATTAACCGACACATTGGTAACAATATTAGATTAATTTTGGACTTGCTTGATTATTCAGTGGAATCACAGGCAGTTACTGTATTTCTCGACTTTTATAAAGCATTTGATGCAGGCAAACACTCATTTATTTACATGGTTTTAGAGTTAATGGGATTTGGAGAAATTTTTATGTCAATAGTTAAAATGATATATAAGGACATCAATAGGAATTTAATGATCTACCCTTGCATTTCCAAAAGATTTCCTGTCAATAGATCTGTCCGTCAAGGCTGCCCAATCTCGCCATTCCTATTTCTGATTGCTGTAGAACTCCTCTCACTGAAGGTTCTAAATAGTACTAGTGTAAAAGGCTTATCCATATTTCAAACGAATAACACAACTAGCTGATGATACGGTTTTATTACTAAAAGATAAACACCAAGTGGAACCTGCAATATAGCTAATTGGAGAGTCGGGATTACATCTTCATATAGACAAATGTGAAATCTTGAGTCTATATGATACAGATAATGAGACCATATGTAACATTCCAATCAAAAAACTGTCAAATATTTAGGAATTGATGTTACGAAAGAGCTAATAACTAGACAACAACTCAATTTTCCCCCTAGACTTATCTTCTAGGGGGAATCGATCGATTCTTCCTTGGGCCACTTCCGACATCTCCTGATACTTTCATCAAAATCCGTCCATTACTTTTTTTTTAATCCTGTTAACAAACCAACAAACAAACAACAAACCGACCAACCAACGCCGGCAAAAACATAACCTCCTCTCTTGGCGGAGGTAATTATAGAGTCATAATATTATTGTCTGACTATATTATTGTATATTATAACACATCTTCCTTATGTTTATGTACTGTTTGAGGCACCTTTCTATAATTCAAATCCCAAATAATGCAAACTCAAACACAAAGATGAAAAAAATAAGGTGTATTGAATTTCACTATTTTTAATAAACTTTAACAGGAGAGACCACTGAGGAGTCACAGATGAAGGGAAAGGCAGTGAATACAGAGGGAGAGAGAGAACAAATCATAGGGGATGGATCATTCACTGCAACATTTAACCTGATTCTCATGCATTACTGCTTGACAGATAATTTACTGGCCACTGACATGATTTTAAAGCTATTGTTATCTGATTTTCCAATTTCTGATTTCTCCAAATGTCTTCAAATGCAGTCATGGAATTAAAACATTTTTTTCCCCCGAACCCCCCTAGCAAGCTCAGTTTTTGGACCTCGGTATTTCTAAAATCCTGCATACGGCAATGGATATGATAAAACATTGAACCGGATAATGACCTGATTTTATTGGCCAGGCATTCGTGCAGAGGTGCGCCGCTGGTGCAAGTCCTGTCCCGAATGTCAGCAGGTTAATCAACTGGCCTTTGCAAGAGCACCTTTGCGCCCGTTACCATTAATGGAGGATCAGTTTGAGCGCATTGGTATAGAGCTCATAGGGTCATTTCACCGGAGAGCACGCGGTGCCCCAGCTACCTTCCAATGTGTCATGGATCGGGTACTGAGTACGCTGCGTATGCTGCTGCCGGATTGGATGACATCATCATCCAAAGTGACATGTGGGTGGACCATGTGCACCTCCCCCGGCCTAAATGGGGCGGTGGTGCAGTGGCCATCCATTCGGTTTTAGGCTGGACAATCCGCTAGTCATAATTTGCTGAATCCCGCAAACCTATCAGGTGAGAGAGGGTGTAGATGCGGTTCAGGTCAGTGGGGAATATTAATCATGACAGGTTTGGTGTTGGCTGATTACTCTCTCTGGGAGGGAGGGTGTCTGTGTGAAGACTGGAGTCTGTGACTCTCAGTGTGCTGCCTGAGGTCTGGGAGAGACTGAAGACTAGAAAGTCTGGAAGCTGAAAGGTTTGTGTTTTGACTTTATGGTCAAAGTTTAAGTTTAATATTAAGTGAAATAAAAACTGTTACTGAATGTTATCCTTGGTACCATCACTGAGGAACCCAGACACACAGCAGAGAACATTGGTACAGTAATACTGTGGCTTAAATGTTGTAACAATAAAAAAGAATAAGTGAATAAAAGTCATAGATTTGATTTTCCCCAAAACCCATTTTATTTTTTGGGGGTTTTTTTGATTGATGACAGTAACATAAAAAATAAAACAGCACAACTCATATAGTGAGGTGTTATAAAGACATTTGTTTTTGCATTAACTGACATTATTTCAAAGAGTCTCTCTGTAAGCGTTTCATTTTTTTAATGTAATTTTGTCAGCCAGTTAAATTTAAAGTGAGAAAAGATGTTTTCTGTCTAAGATTTAAAATATTAGAATGTTTTTAGTGTTTTTAAAGTTTCCACATAAAAAAAACATTTCAGGTTTATTTTAGGTTTTTGTCCAAATTTGCAGCTTGTATTACAAAAGCTGTAAATCACTTTGAGGGTGACAGCAGGATCCAGTGTTGTTTAAATTAGAGGTAAACCGATCAATCAAGCTGATAGGAACATTTTCCATACTATCAGCAGAACTTTGCTCCGACAGTGGCCGATGACTGCGTCGCCTCCATCAGTTAACTTCTCAACAGGAATTACTGAATGTAAGGCAAAATAATAGATCAAAATAAATCTTGGTCCAAATCGATTAGCTTGTCAATAAAAAGATTTATTCATTAATCACTCTGTGATTTTTCAGGAGGTGGGGGTGGAGGGGCTGAAATCGACTGACTAATCTGGAATCAGCTTTTCCCTGCTCCAAATCATCATTATTTTATCGGCCTTTGAGAGTCGACTATCAGCTGACCTCTGGTTTAACTTATGGGTACAGTGAGACTATACAGAGAGAGCCTTCAAGAGTTCTGACTGACCTGGAATCTGTATGAATCTAATCAATATACAGCACTTTAAAGTTACACTGTGGAGTCCACATGGTTGCCTCGTTCTAAGAAGTGTTTTCATGATGGAACCTGTTCTCCACAAACACCCATCTGAATCCCTCCAATATGCACCCAGAATTAATCACTGATAATCATTAGTAACCCTGAATAACATCTGATTATTGTCATTAGAAAGAGAGATATACTATAGAATGAATAACATGTTTAACACCAAGTCTCCCTCAACACACTTCCCTTCACCGTATAGTTCTCAATAATGTTTTTATACTGTTTCATATTTCAGCAAAAGAAGGTGGAATCATCAGCATACATGTCATCATCTGTGAGTCTTATGGATTGTCAACGAAAAGCCTCATTTTGGTCATGAAGCCGAGGAGTTAGCATCCCGTAGGTGATGTCTTTATTGAAAAATTAATGAATTTTTGCTACTTTTACTGTTTCATTCAAATGTTTCTGTATGTGTTATTTTTTCATACAGATTTTGGGAAAAACCCACTGAGGGTGACATGTATGCATAAGAATGTTTTCTAGTTGCAGACAATCTGCTGAGATAATCCTTTCAGAGGTCGACGTTCTCAAAGTGAAGGATTGACACGACCAGGCTCTGGATCTGACCAATCAACGGTCAGGAATCATTCTGAAGATGGACGGCCTGTCAGTCAGTCCGGGTCAGCGTGTTCACAACCTGAGAAGACAACCAGACCAAAGTGTGATTGAGGTCTTTTCTCCAACCTTAAATCCTGACTGAAGCCACCATGTTTGACTCTTTGTGTCTCTTTGTGATGAGTCTGAAAACTGAGCAGAAAAACCCTCCTTTCCTCCCTGACTCACATTTCAACATTTGATCATCACATATCTCTCATGTCATGGTTCCTTCCTTCATACATTCTTTAATCCTTCCTCAACTGTTCTGAAAGCATGAGCATCACTGAGTTCAGAAGGTTTTCCACCACTAGAGAGCGCCGCCTACCTGCCTACTGCTGACCTACCACAGACGCTTGATAAAGAGCAAACTGTTGATCTGTTTGCTCGTCTGATTGTTGCTTTGGAGGATGTACATCTAGTCCTGTCTCTAACTGAAGCCACACTGATGCTCTTTTTGCATAATTGTCCTCATACAGCAGTAATAACCACTGATGATGATGATGATGATGATGATGACTTTGTTTCAGAGGTCAACTCGACTACAGCAGCTTCTTCAAACACATGACCTCTGCATCAACACAAAGAGGGACAATGACTCTGTGGCTGGATTTGGTGTTTTTTGGTCGACCACACCTTCACCAGTCTCACCTCATTGGTCAGCTGCTCTGATGTCACCAGTCAGCAGCAGACTTACCTATTTAGTCCAGGCCATTGAGATGATGGCTGGGTCTTCATTTACGTATCTCATCCTGTTAGATCTACGTCTCCGACGACCTGATCCACAACTCTGGAAGTTAAAGACAGAGAGATGAAGTCAAGGATTCAGAAGACCAAAACTGATCCTGTGTCAGTATCCTTCAATTTGATCATCAACACAATTAATACTGGATCAATGAACAGAAAGTTCTCTGTCAAGACTTTATACTTTTTATTTTACAGACTGTGACAGACAGACGTTCTGATTGGCTGATGGCCAGTGTGATTCCTGGAGATAAATAATACTATAATAATAATATAATAATGACAATAACTAAATGTTGTTGAATATTTTGGGAGTCGTACCGGAACGCAGTCTGTGTAACACAGTTCGACTTGGCAGTGCAGGTAGATGTTGTCAGAGGATCCAAAGAACTGGAACATTAGGAAGGAGAAGGAGTTGGATGTTCCCACTCCGTTTCCTGTCACTTCCACCATTGCTTCACCAGAGTTTGCACAACTGCTCACAAACAAAATTATATTTATTATTTATTAATTTATCTATTATTGATGTTTCTCATGCAGTCGAGCTTCTCACAGGGAGGAACAACGTGGTGTTACGTCACCATAGGGTGGGTCATGACATCACCATAGTAGGATTCTGTATCCATACCGTCCTCTGAATTAGCCTCGATATCTGTTTACCTGTTCCCCTCCTGAAGGCCCGCCTTCCCACAAAATTTAATTGGAATCCATTAAAAATGTTTTAAGTTATTCTGCTTACAAACACACAAACAAACAAACAAACAAACAACACTGATCATAGAACTTAAACACGTAAGAAGAGCAAACAGATAAGAAACATCTGTAAGAAACTCGACCACGAAGAAAAGACATGATGTCAGGGTTTTTTCTGTTCACTGTGTTTTTCTCTACATGATAGTCATTCACACTGAGTACATTCTTTTCTCATCAATGGTAGTAATAGAAGTTCAAATACAGTTCCTGACCCCTTAAATTCATGTTATATTAACATTATATTAGTTTGGCATGAGACTCAGTTAGGTTTGCACAAAAACAGTTGGTAGACATGTCCTTTAAAGGACTACTTTTTACTTTTATACTTTGAGTATATTTCAGAGCTTCTGCTTTTTCACTTTTACCTGTGTAAAGACATTAAATCAATACTTCTACTTTTACCTGATCCCTTTTTTACACAAGTATTTGTACTTCTACTTGAGTATAGAATTTGTGAACTTTTGACCTCTGGCTGCTGTGTTCATCTCACCCGTCTGTGATCAGGTCGAATTTAGTAACCGCACTGGATGATTCCTCATTGGTTGCCCAGCAGGAGTCAGTAACCACGGTAACAATGCCACCATCAAGCCCTGTTGTTGTCAGCTGCACCCAGATCCTCTGGTCCAGCTCTATATCCATTCCAGGTGTCACACTTTGTGAGAGGCCAGCATCAGTGTAGGCGTTCATGCTCAAAGTATACGTCCATTCTCCAGATGCAAGGTCCACGACAACAGAGCTGCAGAACACACACACACACACACACACACACACACACACACACACACACACACACACACACACACACACACACACACACACACACACACACACACACACACACACACACACACACACACACTCTCTTAAACTCATAAACTTCCAATTAACAATCTTCACAATACAAATTCAGACAATCATTAACAACCAATACTCACTTGTCCTTGATGTTGAAGCTTATTGTCTGAGTGTCTGGTTCATCAAAGGTGCAGGAGAAGTTAATGTCGACTTGATCAGCCGTAGTGATAAGACTAGAGCTGTCTGTGTTCCTGATGGTGTTCTTCACCTCCCTGCTGTTTTCATTGAGCTGCAGGGTCACAGGAATTCAGATGTTGTTCAGGCACATTTTCCTCATGAGTTCATTTCAAGTATTTAGACTTCAAATGTCAGGTTTATTAGATGTTATACTGGATAGAGTAAGTTTCACAGATGGCCAACAGTAGTAGAAACCAAGGAGGTCCGAGCTGAAGCCGAACCCACAGAAAGATCCCAAACTAAAGAAGAGAAAGAAGCTGAGCAGAGTGCTGGAAGAGATTTGACAGCTTGTTGAGAGAAAAGATGTAAAGGAGAGAACCCACCGTGATTTCTGCCCCACAGAGGTTGGTTTCATCGAAGCTGAAGGTCACCGTGTGGCTGCTCTCGTCTACCACACCTGTGCAGCTGCTTTCAGTGAGGTATAGAGCTCTGAAGTCGAAGCCTTCTTCCTCCAGGCGACATCCGTACACAGTAACTGAGACTGTGTGTGAGGCATCATCACAGACTGTATCGCTACCTGAACATCCAGCAGTACAGACAAGAGAAATTAATGCATGTAAGAGCAGTGACTCTACAGACATTTACACCACAAAAAACAGTCAAATCATTCAATCCTGCTTTGCTAACATTCCTCTTTTCTTCCACTAAAAGCTGCTCTGGAGGCAGAAACCAAACTAGCAGTTTATGGAGCAAAAACATCAGACTGAGGGAGACACAAAGGTAAAAGAAGAGCTGATTGAATGAGGTCTAGTCTCTGCTCCTGATCACAAGAATTCAACAGTCAAACTAAGCTCAACAACAGTTCGGCTGAGAAAAACCTAAGCCATAGCTGTCGTACCATAAGTCTCTGGTCTGGTGGTGGCCCGACATAAGCAGCCTCTTGTGTTAGCATCTATCTCCCCACAGAACTCATCATCAATGCAGGTCTTACCCGGACAGAAGAGATCAGGAAGGTCTGAGAGAGAGACATAAGATTACAATAATAAGGTACAACACTGTTAAAAATCACACCAAACAAGACTTTAAAGAAACAACAGGGTTGCTGTTGAACTCCAACTCTGTTCCATGTAGACTTTGACCATTTTTAATAGTGATTCTGTCCCAAACATACAAGGCCTTCAAGAACATTGAAATAAATTCCCCACAACTGCTGAGAAAATGATGATCTAAAATTTACCCTCCAGAAAAGGAGACATGAAGCCTTTATTGTTTACTTAAATACTATTTCAAGTATGATTACTTTACATTTACTGTTGTGTTATTTCTATTAATGTGTATGTTTTGACTGCGTCACTGAAGTGAAGGGAGAGAAGTTTTACCGCAGCTTATCTCTGTCCTCCAGTCACCCGGGGTGTTACCATGCAGGAAGCAGGCTCTGGCGTAGGCCTCGTGGAACGGACAGGTGAAACCATCCAATGCAGGATATTTGCACATAATCTCATTGCACAGGGAGATATAAGGGGCTGGGTTGACGGCGGTACAGTGGATTAAGGGGTTACTGCTTAAAATAAAACAGCTGTTCCACAGATGTAAAGAGACAAAGTGGGAGAAAGATGGGTGAGGTCAAGTGTTGTGTTCTACAATTGGTAATCAACCTAAATACAGGGCAGCTGTCGAAGCTTCCTGTCACACAGATTTGTGTTCACACAAAATTTGTTCCCCACATGAAAAGGTGGATAATCTGAGTTCAGAGTGTTTGTCTCACATCTGTCCTCACATCACATTAAACAAGCAATTTACCACAGAGATGATGTTTCATACTTACTCTGATTCCACCGAGCTGCAGTCGATCGTACTGTCAGGATCTTCACTTGGCACGTTTGTACAGCTAGGGGGCGACACACAACACAAGGTCAGGACTGTTACCCTGCTTTGACTTGTTCCCATAAACACAATGACACTTTGACTGTTTTGAGCTCAAGCAAAGATACATATAGGGTTTGTATCTTTGCTTCAGTCCACAAGTCAAAAGGATTTGAACCTTTACAAGAGGCTCATAGAATATTTAAAAGTCAAGTAGTGGAAATGGTCATTGTTGTGAGATAAAGAATAAATATGATGAATATTAACATTCCAGATGACATTTCAATGGATTTAATTTCACAAAAAAACTACAACGTTCATGTAAACATTAAGATCAACAGTATTCAGTGGGCTAAGGTTGAGGTCTTACGTATCTGTAGCAGGAGAGACCCTCGAGGCAGATAGAGAAGTGGCATCAGCACAGAGACCAGTCATCACTGCTCCAGGTTCACCAACTTCTACTCATGTTAATAACAAAATGTGATCTAGATCAGTATCAACATTCAAACTGGACTGACATGGCAGCTCAATAAAGGACATCAGTTTACATTCTGGATGCCCCAAATGTTCAATGGCTTATTTTATCCTAACTGGTGAGTGATGGGATTTTAGTATCTGTACCTGAGTAGGAGATCTGTATGAAGTTGGCAGTAAAAAAAACAATAAAGTCGGCGCCAGAGCTTGAAAATGTTGCAGTGATACCAGTGTCATCCTTCCAGAGCGTCGTTCCCGAAAAGTCCGTAGGTGCGTTAGTGAGAGTCAGTGGTGAACCATTATCCTGCATCACAGCAGACAAAGTGAAGAAAACACAGATTCAAACATCACAACCACATCTGTTAAATATCTGCTTCTAAAGTCACTGACAAGACAGATTAGAGCTGATGCATCAGAGGATGGGTCACATGACTGTGGCTGTAGCTTACCAGAACTCTCCCATCATTAAACATGGAAATAGTCCGACTACTCTCCGTTATTTCCACTTTGTCCAAAAGGCCCAGATCTTTACGTCGGCGGTCCCTGAATTCTCCAGTTATAGTTACACTGGAGGCCACCAGCAGGTTGTATTCACACAGGTCCTCAACAGTATCATCACTCCCACCAAAGTCGATGACACCGGGGCCGCTCACAGTGCAAGGGGAATCATAAACGCAGCTGATGGACAGAGAGGCAGAGAAACATCATCATTAGCTGCAGCTGAGGGCTGCGGCCACCAGGGGGCCCTCAAACAAACAAACTACAGGAGGGAAGCCTTCTGTTCATGTATGACATAACGAGTCATATTTGATTGTAATATTTCCACAGCTCTGGCTCACATGTCAGCTAACAACAGTGTTTTGCAGGCCTCAGCTCTTATATGGAAATGTGTCTCTGGTGTCATGAAACTTTCCTCAGATTCCCGCCAGTTTAATGCACTACCATTTGATTCCAGTCAGCTCATTCCAGTTTGTGACCTCGTGAAGCTGTGCTGTGTTAGAACGTCATCCTGATACCGGAGCATAGCGGAGGAGAACTGCTCCGACTCATGAGGACCGGCCTGTGACTGCCTCCTCCCTCAAACCAAACCCTTTTCTGGTACTGAACTGATATGTGGCTTTGCAGGAGACCAGTGAGATGAAACTGATTTTAAAAGTCTGTCTTTGTACATCTGTCAGTACTGGAATCTCTCAGGTTTGGAGTTTCATTTGGATTCCTGGTATCAGTCTCATTGTTTAGTCATCTTGCTGTTTTGAGTTAATGCTGAAGCAACATTTCCTGCTGCTGCTTCACCTTAAAAGTTTTCTACTGAATAACCTGCAAAAGAGACTGTTGCTCTCAGTGAAGATTCCCTGAATCCCTGAATTAAAAAGTCCTCATCAACCCTGAGTATCTTCACAGCTCTTCTTCTAAATATTAACGACACATATTTACACTCCATTGTCACAATGCTCCATTGGGTCACACTGAGTGGTTTCCACAGATACAGCAGTATTACAGATTTTTCCTATGCAGGTTGTTGGGTCCGGTCCGTTAATAATGTCACCAGGTGAATAGGTAGAACCTGTGAAGAGAAGGAAGGTTTACTTCAGATTAAAAGGTCATAGTTCAATTTTCATCTAATAAATGGTAAAAAAAAAAAGAAAAGAAAAGAAAAAAAAAGAAATAGCATGACTCAAAAGCGACAATTCAGTTTTTAAGGGTCCCAGAGTAGATTTACCTACCAGAATCAATGCATAGGCTGATTTCCTGATATTGTCTGACTGAATTTACAACAGTTAATGTATGGTACGACAGACCACCAGACTGAAGAGAAAAGGCCTAGACAGCAACAGACACAACAAGTGTTATATCACAGAGCAGAGATCACAGAATTAATACACACTGAGATAAAAAAAAAAGACAAACCTTTGTGTAAAAATATCACTGTCTAATCCACATGTTTATCACTGTCTGTTATCACAATTTAGCATTCTTGCTACATATCTGCTAAATTAGCCTAAAACGCCTATCCAGTGCGTACCCAAAGTAAATTGAAAGCTATTCTTGAACCATTTGTAGCACATGCATAGGTTTGGTACCTTTTGAAAGGAAACACTCTGAATTTCTACCCCAAACAGTCAGCATCACTCTGAGTGCTACTGTCATAGAGTTACAGAGGTTTGAACACACTGAAATAAAAGTTTTTTTTATTATCACCTGAATTATTTTGCAAACAGACGCCTGCAGATGACTGCAGCTGGCAGTTATGAGCTGGAAAAAACAATGGGGCCATAGCCTGAAGTCTTACCTAGTTCAGGTCCAAAGTTGATAACAATACCACAGAAAATAAGTGTTTTACACATGTTTTTCTAAGATTATGTTTAGGCGTTTCCAAAAATGTACATTTGAAGACTCCAAAAGGACACTTGGTAACCACAGCCACATCTATGATAAAAACGCTAAAACTCTTGAACAATCTTATTCACCATCCAGATTCACTCTCCGTATTACTGAAACAGGGTAACTGAAATATAATCATATTATGCTAATTTTTTTACGAACAGGTGGATGTGTCGAGTTGTGGAGCTGTTTCCCTTTAAGCTTGGGCATAGCGTCTTATCCTTTAGCTCAACCCACTGAACCCTGATATCATTTTTTCCAGTATCTCATTGGCTACGTGAACTGTCAATCACTCTCAGCATCAGCTATGATTGGTCCAGTCTTAGATAGACAAAATCAATGGGAGGCACTTCACTCAACGCTGACGCTAGTTGGTTATTTGGTCTTATGTCCTGAGATTGGAAGCACGTAATAGGTCAAGCATGGTGTCAATCAAAAAGGCAGAGTGTGGCGGCCATTTTGAGACCCAAACCAAGTCTGTGGCTCGCAGCGTTCAGGAGCTATAGTTGAAAATATGACGGAAAAATAAACAATCTGAAATATGAAACAGCAGCCTGTTTGGATTTATGGATGTAATAACGTTTTGTGGACCAAACATTTTACTTGATTCAATTTTCTGGACCTCTACCAATGTAACAGGGTTGTTTTTGAACTGTTATATGGACTGTATGGATTATTGGAAGACTCCATAGGTGAGTGACGTCAATTGTGTTATTGTTCGTTTTTTGTTGTTGCTGGCATTGATTGTACCCGCTGCGGTAGTTGTATCTTGAAATGGTTTGCATAAATCAAATCACAAGAATCTTAGCTTTCAAATGGTGTGTTGCATGAGCCCCACTGAAACATATTGTTGTTTACACAAGACAATTGTGATGTCAGACGGCCAGCCCACGGGCCGTCGGATTTTCAACAGGATTGATGTGTTGACATGTTCTTGTTGAACTGCAGAGTAAAAGGTAACTGTCTCTGTGTGATCCGTCGTGAAGTATTCTTGGTTTTTATTAGATATCCAAGAGCAGAAAGGTCTCTGGCTGGACTGGTATCATATGTTTTTATCAAACAATAAGACGATTGTGATGAAAACATGTGCAGTGCATGTGTTGAAGTGTTTCCATTGGTGTCAATATCACTGGGTCAGTTTGGGAGGGTGGGGGTGTCGTGGTCTCAGTGTGTGTTGGTATCTGTAAGTGTCTTTCTTGATACGACCACTAGGAGTCCCCAGTCAGAAATGTTCAAATCCTACATACAACAGCCTTAATATGCAATTCACATCATACATACAGCATATATATATATATATACACGTTACTGTATATGTACTACTGTGTATATGTTACTCACATGTGAACCAGAGACTAAAACATCTGCTGACGCAGCTGATCGTGAGCCCATCTTAGCAAGAGTGATATCAGCCTGGAAAGAGTCAACATACAGACACCATCAACAGTCAAGTTAAGTTTGTGACCAGATATAACTTTGTGTTGTTGAGTGTTTAATCTGATAGTTTCATATTTATCTAGTCATGACACTGAATACTCACAGCTGTCCCAATTATATTCGCAGTGAATGTCACTATGCATTCAAGATCTTCTGGGATGTCTGACATTTCAGTACTGTATTCAGCTATCAACGTAGGAGTTGCAGAGGTTATCGAGCCAACAATAGTTGATGAATCAACAACAGGCCCCACAATACACTCTGTAATGCCGGCATCTCCGTAATAGCCATCAAAACAGATGCTAAAAGTATTGGCGCCTGTAATTCTCATCTGTAAAAAGCAAAGAGGGACAACAAGTTATTTAACAATAACTTCTAAAAAGGCTGCTGGTCATCATCATTTTAACTCTCTGGGGTCTGAGGTCACGCTGGCATTAAGCCTAACCCAGCATGTTTTTAGGCTCAGTATGTTGATACAGTATGTTGAAGTGAAGACATAATTATCAGGTCATAGAGGTGATGTGCTGAAAAAAAAGATACCAAACATGTTAAACATTATTTAATGAGGTATATAAAGGCCGGGGTAGGGTTCATGCTGGCATGACCTCAGACCCAAGAGGCTGAACACAGAGTTACAGAAGTTTGAGTCAGAGAGTCAACAGCAGTTCATCCTGCAGGTAGAACACATACCTGGTTACAACAACATGGCTGACATATTGTCCAGTTTGTCATTCCACACATTTAACCCAGAATCACATTCTCATCTGAAAATCAGTCCCACTGTTTTTAGCCACAACAATCAGGATCAGCTTCTTCTTCAAACTTGTCTCTGGTCTCCTAGACCAGCCTTCACTCCTTCCTAATCCTAACCCCTCCTAGACCAGCCTTCACTCCTTCCTAATCCTAACCCCTCCTAGACCAGCCTTCACTCCTTCCTAATCCTAACCCCTCCTAGACCAGCCTTCACTCCTTCCTAATCCTAACCCCTCCTAGACCAGCCTTCACTCCTTCCTAATCCTAACCCCTCCTAGACCAGCCTTCACTCCTTCCTAATCCTAACCCCTCCTAGACCAGCCTTCACTGGTCTGTGTGACATCATCATGATTCTCAATGAAAACTGTGTCAGTCGGCCTTGTTGTGGATCTGATGTGTTTCCCTCAGTCTGTACACATGTCTGCTATCAAAGGTGGAGACTAAACATCAAAACTGACAGAAGATGGAAACTAACAAAGACATTCTAAAGTTTCCCACTTACATAAGCAGTTTCGTACTCCGTTCCATAATAGTTGATGGGGCATGTCGTAAAGTCAAAAGTGTTGGAAAATACAGGAGTTTGACCTGAAGAAGATGGAGACACATGAGGTCAGAACTGGTTGGAAAACACAAGATGCTGCACATTCATATTCTGACTTGATGAAGGAATTAAACAGAGTTTGTTTCAGTTTAACAGGAAAATGTCTCCTATTGGCAGATTATCAGCACCGTTTCTTCATTTATTGTGTTGGTTTGAGCGCCTCAACACTTCTTGTGGGTGGAGTTTTAAAATGATGTGTTTACTTACTGGCTACCAGCCCGAGAACGGACAGGAAGGGCAGGAGGCGGAGCATGTTTGGCGGAGGCCAATCAGCAGGAGACAGAGCTGTAAGACACACAGTAGAACATATCTGATTGGACAGAAAGTCACATTCAAAGTTCAACAGTTTTCCTGGTCAATGAAAATGAAGCTCAGCTCTAAATATGTCATCTTTGCAATGTTTATAATCATTTGTCCAAAAGCATAAAGAAATGATCACATTCCATTTCATTAATGTTTTACACAGGTTTTTAAATCACTCATGTATTTAATATTCCTCTCTGTAATTTAAAAATGTTTTTGAAATTTTCCACTCCTCCGTTTCATATTAGTAACCCTGATGAAGGATCACAGTGGTGAAACAATGAATGAATGAATAATCAAATAACACAAAGTCAGCCTCCACTTCTATTAAAAGTCATGCTGGAATGAGAAGAAGCAGTTAGATGCTTAATAGATTTATTAAATGTGTCTGCAGCCATTCTGATCATCTGTTAATCACCTTTAGTTGTTTTCATATTATTAAAAATTGAATATATTTGGCATTTGGACCGTCTTCAAACTGATAGGACCAAACCAGCTGTTTGAAGACATCACACTGGGCTGCAGGACATCGTCTTAAACAATCTGCCTGTATTTTACTACATTTGTATAGATCGATGATCAACTGATGATTTGAAAATGAATGGATCATGAAGATAATCGTTTGTTCAGCTTAACACAGACGTTCTCCTTGGTTCTCTTGGTTCGTTCTTCTTTCTCTGACCAGCTGTTAGTAGGCTTCTACTGATTGCATATCTTTATAAACCTCTTTTTCCAGATTAACTGTTGGAGCAGTTTGATCAGTTAAGGTGTGCAGAGAAGAAGAGACAGGTGAGGAGCGTGCAGGTTGTCTTACCCTCTGGAAGATTGAAGGAGGATGATGAAGATGAAGGTCTGAAGAGTCTTCAGCTGGTGGACTGATTGGTCTGTTGTTCTCTCCCTGTGTGGAGGATGCTGCTCTCTCTCTCACTCCCTCTATTTATATGCTGCTCTAGACAGGAATTTAGGAGGAGTGGAGGGTGGAGTCAAAAATGGCCATACCTGTTTGGACACAATTTTATGGGGGCTACATCTCCCTATATGTTTAACGATTGATTGGCTTGTAGACCGGCGTTTGTCTTATGTTTGAAGACATCACACTGGGCTGCAGGACATCGTCTTAAACAATCTGCCTGTATTTTACTACATTTTCATAGATTGATGATCAACTGATGATTTGAAAATGAATGGATCATGAAGATAATTGTTTGTTGCAGCTTAATACAGACGTTCTCCTTGGTTGTCTGCATCTCGCTGAGCTGCATGAGTTCCAACAACACAGTGACTGGTTATTAATGTGGTACAAAACAACCTGTTTGTTTTTCTTCATCCATTTTAACAGGATAACAGAGATGTGTTCTTCTTTTTCCTGTTTTTCTGAGCGGTTCTGCTGAGTATTTAAAGATGTGAACATCAGTGGTGTGTTGAGAAGAAGAGACAGGTGAGGAGCGTGCAGGTTGTCTTACCCTCTGGAAGATTGAAGGAGGATGATGAAGATGAAGGTCTGAAGAGTCTTCAGCTGGTGGACTGATTGGTCTGTTGCTTTCTCCCTGTGTGGAGGATGCTGCTCTCTCTCACTCCCTCTCTTTTTATGCTGCTCATGACAGGAATTTAGGAGGAGTGGAGGGTGGAGTCAAAAATGGCCATACCTGTTTGGACACAATTTTATTTGTGCACCTTTTCACTCCACCAGTAGTTAGAACTACTTTTATTCTTAACTCTCTGAGCAACAATGTATTTTATCTTTAGTAAAGCATGTAAATCTTGCATTGCTCTATTTCAAATTCTTCCATTGTTTCAACATTTCATCCTTGTGTTTTATTTGCACTTTTAATCATCCATAGTTTCAAGTTTTATTCATCCTTTATTCCTTAAGCAGCCTGTTTTAGTCATACATTACTTTATATTTAATTTTTTGTCTTCTTGTGTTTGCTGTAAAGCACTTTGTACCATTGGCTTTGTAAGTGTTATACAAATAAACATTTTTATTTAATTATTATTCTTAATATATGTTATAATATGTCATTGTCTTTTAGGAACTTCAGAGGAACTGACACCTGACACAGCTCATAACTTAAACAATGTTCCTGTTGAGTACAGGAATCTAGAGTCATTAATTGAAGTAAATGTAAAGTGATCGTCACATTGTTGTTTGACAGCCGTCAGATGCCTTTGGTAGAAGGTAACTGAACATGTGACCACTCTGAGGTTAACTTTGGCTGTGATGTTAGAGGGTGGCGGCTGACATCTGATTGTCATTCCTATTTGGATCCAAGAAATTAATCAGTTTTTTTATATACATCTTTTATTTCTTAAAATTTGGTTATAAAGAGTGAAAAGAAGTAGAATCATGTTTAATGGAGAATCCCTTTTACCCTTTTATACAATAATTTTATACCATCACAGAAAAAAATCTAACAAAGCAGCACCGTGATATAAAGGTTATGATACAAAGCTCTTAGGATCAGCCCAATAGATCTCTGAGGATGACTGGAGACTGTTGGTTGTGTATCAGGTAGGGGGATACTGAGGTTTCATCTTGACCCGCTTTCCACTGCATCAGGGAAAAAGCCATAATATGCTATTGAAGCATTAATATATTCTTTTATTCCCCATCCTTAACAATTCTTGTACCTAATCAATAATACACCCACTCAAAGTAATGACTTGGTCTTCCTGGTAGAATTCAAAGCTTTGTTAAGAAACTGTAACTGAAGACAGGAAATCCAATTCCTGAGCTGGATTTGTCTTATTTATCTGTTACTTCTTATCTGTTTTAATTAACATGTTTTACTCTCCTTGACTCTTCCCTAATTGTTTTATGTGCTCTACTGTTTAAATTCTTGAACCTTGAACTAGTGTGCCATCTTGACCAGGGCTCTGTCAAAAAAGAGATTTAGGGTGCTTTCACATCTGAATCAAGGTCCGAACCAAGGTCCAAGTTCTTGCTTACATTGTGTACGTTTGATCCGGTTAGTCTTGGTGTCACATTGCAATTTTGCAAGCACCTTAAAGAATTCTTCATGACAGACCTACATCCTGTCGTCATCATCTATGGGGGCTACATCTCCCTATATGTTTAACGATTGATTGGCTTGTAGACCGGCGTTTGTCTTATGTTTGAAGACATCACACTGGGCTGCAGGACATCGTCTTAAACAATCTGCCTGTATTTTACTACATTTTCATAGATTGATGATCAACTGATGATTTGAAAATGAATGGATCATGAAGATAATTGTTTGTTGCAGCTTAATACAGACGTTCTCCTTGGTTGTCTGCATCTCGCTGAGCTGCATGAGTTCCAACAACACAGTGACTGGTTATTAATGTGGTACAAAACAATCTGTTTGTTTTTCTTCATCCATTTTAACAGGATAACAGAGATGTGTTCTTCTTTTTCCTGTTTTTCTGAGCGGTTCTGCTGAGTATTTAAAGATGTGAACATCAGTGGTGTGTTGAGAAGAAGAGACAGGTGAGGAGCGTGCAGGTTGTCTTACCCTCTGGAAGATTGAAGGAGGATGATGAAGATGAAGGTCTGAAGAGTCTTCAGCTGGTGGACTGATTGGTCTGTTGCTTTCTCCCTGTGTGGAGGATGCTGCTCTCTCTCACTCCCTCTCTTTTTATGCTGCTCATGACAGGAATTTAGGAGGAGTGGAGGGTGGAGTCAAAAATGGCCATACCTGTTTGGACACAATTTTATTTGTGCACCTTTTCACTCCACCAGTAGGAAACCACAGAGATGAAACACAGCAAAAGAGATGAAACCAGAAGAACTATTAAAGAATATTTGTGGTGTTAAATCATTTTTGTTGCTTTGAAGCCACTTGATATTGGATTACTATGTATTTAGAGCATCTGTCATTCTTCCATTTCTCTGAGGATGACTGGAGACTGTTGGTTGTGTATCAGGTAGGGGGATACTGAGGTTTCATCTTGACCCGCTTTCCACTGCATCAGGGAAAAAGCCATAATATGCTATTGAAGCATTAATATATTCTTTTATTCCCCATCCTTAACAATTCTTGCACCTAATCAATAATACACCCTCTCAAAGTAATGACTTGGTCTTCCTGGTAGAATTCAAAGCTTTGTTAAGAAACTGTAACTGAAGACAGGAAATCCAATTCCTGAGCTGGAGTTGTCTTATTTATCTGTTACTTCTTATCTGTTTTAATTAACATGTTTTACTCTCCTTGACTGAGAGTCTGAACAAGGTTCAGGTTCTTGTTTATATTGTATGTTTAATTTTGATGTCACATTGCAATTCTTTTCTTGACATACCTTGGTCCTGTCGTCATCATCTGTGGGACTTCATCTCCCTATATACTTAATGATTGATTGGCTTGTAGACTGGAGTTTGTCTTGTGTTGTCAAATCAGCAGATAGCCTTGACCCACAGGCCGAGTGGCTCAGTTCCATTAAAAGAAAAACCATCTCTGGGGACCAGAAATATTCAGAGCTAGCTTCAAAATATCTGTGGCAGAGGTACAGGCAGCCCACAGGACCAACAGGACTTTGTATTGGGTCGGTTCTGTTGTCTGCGTCTTCCTGTCAGGTTGGACTTGTTTTCAACATGGAGGATCAATTCAACTTTCTGTCTGCTTTTTGGTGACTGTGATGTTGTGTCAATTAAAGCTTCTTGATGTGAAAGAGGTGAGGGGTTAGTCCATTGGTGCTGCTGTGTGGATCGATGCCAAATGAAAAACCAGTCATACTGGAGCTGCTCTTAGATGTTATGCCACTACTGGAACAAACTTTGTGGTGGAATTCAATATATCTTTTAGTACAATATAACTCTTGTGTGAACCTCTGTTATGAAACACTGCATGTCTTATATAGTCATGTTGTTCTGTATGTGTGAATCATGCGGGAGGGTCCCAATCTACCAAACTATCAATCTATCAGGACATACTGAGCTTAGAAAGGGCAGATAAACAGGAACCCATGTACTCAAGATATGAAGGATGTGCGAACATAACAACTGTCTGGAAGGTCAGCTTGACCTAAGTATGAGACAATATGCAGATGTGAATAACATACGCCCAAACTGACATTAGAAGGATATATAAACTGTTGGGACCAGAGATCGGGGTTCCAGTTTATTGCTGTGTATCTTGCATGAGCTGAGAATAAATTGGGAACCCACATGACTTGAAGTTCCAGAGACTCCTGTGTGTTTTTCACGCCACAACAACTTCAGAGGAATACCTGACAGGTAGCTCATATACAAGAAACACAGTGTTCCCGTCTGAGCATGTTAATCTTGTCAAGTGTCAAGTTGGGGTTAAAAGAATGTTTTCATTGCATCACACACTAACTTTTGTTCATCTACATAACAGGTTTAGTCACTTTGTGGATGGAACAATGCTTCCTAAGATGATAGATGATAGGCATTTTGTAGTTCTCAGGAGTCTATAAAATAGATCACAACGTTGCCAAAAGTTTCAAGATGTTTCCTTTCAGAGACATTAAAACTACTTTGTGGATGTTTCTGACAGTTTCTTAGGCCACCGGAGTTTTATCTCTGGCAACTAGAAAATTAAAAAAAATTCTTAGAAGTCCTTTAGTTCAAAGAATTAAAATGTGCAAAAGTGCAGAACAGTTTTCAACATCAATAACATCAAATAAGAAAATAAGAGCTGTTGTCTCACAGCAAGAAGGTCATGGGTTCAAATCCACTTGTGGAACTGGGGCTTTTCTGTGCGGAGTTTACATGTTCTCCCCGTGTCTGCGTGGGTTCCCTTCGGGTACTCCGGCTTCCTCCCACCACCAAAAAAAAAACTGCAATAGAGGTGAATTGGTGACTCAAAATTAACCGTAGGTGTGAATTTGAGTGTGAATGCTTGTTTGTCTATGTGGCCCTGCGATAATCTGCCGGTTAAGAAGAATAAACCGGTTAATAAGCGGTTACAGAAAATGAATGAATGAACATTGCTATTTATGGAAAAATCACTATCACATTATAATGTGATATGTTTCACGTTATAATGTGAAAGTTTCCACGTAACGTGATACAAACTTATCACATTAAAACATATTCTTGTTTGAATGAGTAAAGTCTGCGGAGAACGGATAAACTGAGGAATATGGCTCACCTACATGATTTGATTAAGTTGTACTTCATGCTCGGATTGAGACATAGAAATCTTAACAGTGGAATATCTGTGTTTTGGGCCATGTAGATTCAGTCCACTGGAAAAATAGCAACAAGTGTCCACTCCTAAAACTACATGTTATTGTACAATCCAGTTTTGTATAATTGCAATATAGCTGAAATTTGTACCTTGACGTGAATGAAGGTCCTTGGGTCTGTCTGTGCTTTAGTTTGTTTCTATGGTGTGTGTGTGTGTGTGTGTGTGTGTGTGTGTGTGTGTGTGTGTGTGTGTGTGTGTGTGTGTGTGTGTGTGTGTGTGTGTGTGTGTGTGTGTGTGTGTGTGTGTGTGTGTGTGTGTGTGTGTGTAGCTGAAGGGTGATCTCAGGAGGTTGAGGAGTGACTTCACTCAGCTGCCAGTGGATCAGACTCAGCCACAGAGAGCCGCCTGATATTTTAGTTTAGTTTATTCTTTTATTTATGGTATTAAATGTAATTTTATTTCATGTTTTCTTTATTAAAGGTGGTGCGATAAAAATATACTTTCCAATATATTATCCTTCAACCAGTATTTTTATATCCCTTTTGTTTCTGTGTAAAACACTGAAACACATCCTGCACTTAACATACATATCCGTGCTGGCTAACAAAAATGTACTAACTATACAAAACGTTTATTTTGCTTGCAATACACATAAAGCTGTATTTTATTTACACTTCTGGAGAACCATGGCTTAATTTGCTGACTTTATAAAAGAATGTCAGTATTTTGTTAGCCATAGAAATTGGAACACATACTTTCATTACATTTTATTGAAAACAAAGTGGTATTTTAATATAGATACAATCATAAAACAAATAATATGCTATTTATACTATGTCATTGTTGGAAATTAAAACACTTCATCTCTTAATTCAAAGTTGATGTACGTTTGTTTGAATTATCAGGAGTTGAACTTGGTGATGGCAGGCCACCCTGTGTGAAGTCTGATCCATTCAAAGTAATGAGCAACCTGTCAGAAAATAAATAAGAATAACATAATAGTATTAATATTATGTCGTCATTTGTGACACTATTTTAGTCCCTGTGTGGGTCAAGCTTGAAATATAAGAGCAAACAAACATGAGAATGTGTTGGTGATGCCAACTGTGTGTGACAGCTCTGTTCATGGAACATCTCAAAATTAATGAGGTTAAGTGGCAACAGGTTAGTAAAATGATTGGGTATAAAAAGAGCATCACAGAGGCTGAGTCATCATTAAGTAAAGATGGGGAGGAGTTCACCACTCTGTGAAAGACTGCACTGGAAAATAGAGCAACACTTTAAGAATAATGTTTGTCAACATAAAATTAGAAAGAATTTGTGGATTTCATCGTCTACAGTAACAATATCATTAAAAGATTCATAGAATTTGAAGAAATATCTGCACCAAGGGACAAGGATGAAAACCAATATTGGATGGTCGAGATGGCACTGTGTTAAAAACAGACAGGTTTCTGTAGTGGACATCACTGCATTACAAATTACAATTTTCTATTAATTAATGACTATAAGAATATTCAAAAATCAATGCCCATCCCTACCTTTGAGATGGACAATATCAGTCCTCCGTATATAGGTGGAATTGTACTGTCCTCAGTTATATACATCTTTCCTTATGCATATATGTATTTTTCTGTATTATATATAGGCCTGCTGTACTTATGAATTCTTCCACCCATGTAAATGTTTATTACCTCCAGAGGATGAGGTTATGTTTTCATTGCCATTAGTCCATTTGTTAGTTAGTTAGCAGAACATTTCAGTTGAATTTTGAAGATAAGTCACCCATAGAATGAAGACATAATTAGATTTTGAGGCAGATCAGGCATAAAGATGCGTATCCAGGATTTGTTTTCTTCCATAAAATCTTACCTTTGTATAAACTCCTGGGAAGCCTGGATTACCACACTTCTCTCCCCAGCTGACGATGCCCCACAGGTAGGAAACACCAACTTCATCCTCGCAAACTAGAGGACCTCCACTGTCCCCCTGACAGGAATCCACACTACCATCCAGATCACCTGCACATGCACAGAAATGAGCACCTGCACGATCTAGAAAGTAGTGCGTTTGTGTGAATATAGATTATGGACCAAGTCCACACTCACCTGCACAGAACATGCCTGGTTTGAAGCGGTCTTTGTAGAATCTCTCACAGTCAGCAATGAGGGATACGTTGGCCCAGAGCAACACCTTACTTGCTTTGCCCTCTACGAACAGAACCATGAATATATAAATATATCAATACATATATTGATTATTTTCAAATTAACTGATTTCTTTTCCCACCATTCAAACTTATTGACCCATATCACATTTTATATGCAGGTGTCAGAGCATGATCTAAATTTAGAACAATAAAATGTCACATGTAGTGCAATGAAAGTATTTCATGTCAAAATAAATATATTGGATTCTGAATAATTTTGTGATAGTCATTATATGCAGGTAGGGCTCATTGTCAAAAATATTAGGAAATGTTTGATATTGAATGAAATTAAAAAGTTGACTTGGTGTATAAACATTGTGTAGATTATTTTCGAAATTATTTCTATGGAGTCTGCTGTTATAAGTTGCTCATATGTGTTTTCACCCCTTTTTACCTGAGGCATCTTCTTAGCTGTTCTTATAAATACTGATGTTAAAGGTCTTGTAACTGGAACCAAGAATGCTTGAGTGTGTGCTGACATTAATAGCTGGAGGGTAAAGCACTTACGTGCGGTTCGTCCCCATCCAGAGATGCTGCAGGTATGGTTGGGTTGAAAAAGGTAGGTTGACCAGGGAACACAGACAGAGCTTACAGCTGGGTTGTCCTCCAAACATTTGTTCTTGTACGGAAGTTTCTTCAGCTGCACCAGAGCGATGTCGTTCTCATAAGAGCTGGAGTTGTACCTGAGGGACATTCGAAAGTTATAAAGATACATACATACAGACAAACAAAAATACAGACATACATACAGACATATAGACAGACAGACAGACAAGACATGCATACTAGGGATGGGCAGATCAAGCAGAAATCCTTATCGATAATTGCTCGGCACTAATCAACTGACATACATAGAGAAATGCATAGACATACATTCATACATACAGACAGGCTTGGGGAGGAACGGAACACATGTAACGGCGCTACGTAATCAGGATACCAAAAAATGGTAACTGTATTACGTGACAGAGAAAAAAAAGACATTATCAGATTACAGATCCGTTTTAAAAATGGGGATTAATAGGCAGGATTACTGTGGTGACGGGGTTTCGGTTTGTGCTCAGTATCAGGTAAGCGGGGTTAGAGAGGTAGGAATGTGATTGTGGCAGGTGTTTTGGACTGATTGCTCTCTCTGTTGGTAGTAGCGTAGAGGGCTAGAGGGAGAGCCGACTACTGAAGAAGTCGAGTCCGTTTTACAAGCTGGAAAGCTTGTGTGGCCTGAATGAGCAGAAAAGCTGTTTGTGTTGAATTAAGTTTTGTGTTATGAAACATCATTATTGGAGTGTCATCACCGAGAGAACTCACAGTAGTAGCAGAATTTACTGTACAGTTACATTAAATACTTAAAATCTACCATAAAGAACGTTATAGCCTACTACCAATCCGACGCCAAACAAAAATGACGAGTACGGCTTTTTGTTTTAATATGCGGACACAGTGAACACAACCACACACACACAGAGACACAGATACATCACCACTATCCCCCGCCCCCTTAACAACCCTCTGATCTCCACAATCAGCCACGCTTACAGTCAGAAAGTCTCATGGCCACAATATTTTGAATGCATCCTTCAGTTCAACACTCACACATGGTGAATATGAATAAATTAATAACCACAGGTATTGAAGTCTGACCTAACTTTAATATGTCAGCCTGGTTTGTGTCACAGTCCTTGATTGGAGCGGTGCATACAGGGGCTGCTATGTCACTTTCTAATAGCTCGTTAACTCCAGCAAGATACTGTTTAATTTAATGTGGTAAGATCATTAGCGTCAATTAACGGTGACCAGATCACCATCAAAATCTAATCGATTCTTCCTTGGGCCACTTCCGACATCTCCTGAAAATTTCATCAAAATCTGTTGATTAGTTTTTCTTTTATCCTGTTAACCAACAAACCAACAAACCAACCAATGCCGGCAAAAACATAACCTCCTCCCTTGGTGGAGGTAAATCATGAATAACCGTCAATTGGTAAAGCATTTTCATTGACAGTCATCAAAATTAATGTCCTACTGAAACACCTGACGATGCCATGACTTCTGCAAAACCTAGATGACCAGGCAGTTGGGATGCTGATGATGATGATGGTCTGAACTCTGCAGACACGTGTAGCACAGATGTTACAGATGTTATGGTTCATTGGCTCAAAAACTGTTTCCCTCCTGAGGATGAATCCACAAAAATAGAAATGAAGAAGCTACTGCGTGTCTGCCCAGCTACAACAGAAATGAGCTGAGGATGGTGTGTTTCACCGCAAATAAATTGCGGTGATTGGATAAAATAGCAGGGTTGCACAAAATCTGCGGAGATTGGTTGAATTTGCATTAATTGCTGCAATCCTGACATTGCAAAATCCTGGAGGGACTACTTTTCTAATCTACTGCTCTGTGTCTTACAGAATATGCTTAAGTAAAAACCATGTTATAGATGTATCGATATTTTATATTTCTTTTCTCACGTATTCATTGCATATATAGTATATTGGGTATTGAGGTAATCCAAAAGTAACGGAAAATAATGAAATGACATTACTTAAATATTGTGGTAATTGGATTAGGTTGCTCAATACATTTTCTGCGAGGTAATCTATAATTGTATCAGGATACATTTTTAAAGTATCCCTCCCAACCCTGCATGCAGACATCAAACATACATATACTGATACATACTTGGGGTGGATGTGAATATCTTTAACCGGAACAATGTCAGTTGTGGTCTGAGCTGTCGTCTTCTTCCAGAGTGAGAACTTCACCATGAATGCAGAGGGATTGGGTCTGTAAAGGAGACATAGTGAGAGACCATTAACATGACAATTAGCAGAGAGAGGCTTTTATTTTGGAAATCACAATAATATTGTGATTTTTTTTAATTACTTTGAGAAACACTGTCTATGCCATATTCTTAATTATTCAGACTATCTTGTAAATTTGATTTGACGTTATAGGCCATTAAAGTTTGTGCATATATATATATATATATATATATATATATATATATATATATATATATATATATATAAAATATAGGCCAGTATTCCTGCTACATACTCATACAACTGTATCAACACTGACTTGTACTAAAACCTTACCTGACGCAGTGAGCAGCAGTGATGACCCAGCATCCTCCGATATAAGCTCCTCCACAGTCGATTCTCTTGTTTTCCTGCAGAGCAACCTGCCACTGGATCTGAGTCTGCAGGCACACAAAGCAGAACAGGATCACTTTTCAGAAACCGTTGTGAGCCACTAGTTTCTGTCTTTCATATGTTTGAAAGATGAATAACACTTTCAGCTGTAATTAGACAGAAAGACAGCTGTGTTTTTAACTGACCGGTTTTGCTTTGACTCCCCCCACAACTCTCTTGACTCGGCCGCCGCTTCGTCGCTCCTCCACTTCCTCATTGTCCACTGTGGTCATATTGGGAATTCCACAGAACAACCTGGACTCCAAATGCAATCTGCTGACCATTGTTTCTAGGAACAGATTTGAACATCCAACCATTCCTCTCATATGTGATACTTAATCTCATAAACAATAGACATTAGAGTGAGCCTCTGCTGTTTTTCTGTTTCCACCAGATATTAGAAACTATTTGCTCTCTTTCACACACACTAGTGAGGTCATACACATTTGCAGATTTGTTGTGGTAGACGTGTAGCAAAAGTTTTTAAAAAATGAGAGGCTCATCTGTGTTGTGACCCACACTTTGTCTGTATTTCCGGCTCTTGGTGCACACTTTCCAACATTAATATCAATGAAGGCTTTTACAGATCTGTCTACATATTTAAATGTTTTTGCTCATCTAAATGCAGTTTTTTCACATTAGCAGATTCCTGTTCACATTCACATATCTCAGTATGCATTCAGAGAGACTTTTACATTCATTCTCACACACTAGTGAGATCCAACACTGATGTTGGTTGATAAGGTCTGGCTCACAGTTGATCCAAAAGGAGGATCTGATCTGGGTTTTGATTGTCATATGAAGCAGGAAGTGAATAACTACAAACTGTTGCTGCAAATTTGCTAACACATCATTGTCTGCTGAAGCATTAAGATTCCCCC
The DNA here is from genome assembly GCA_037577475.1 of Chaunax sp. Z400. Classification (NCBI taxonomy): domain Eukaryota; kingdom Metazoa; phylum Chordata; class Actinopteri; order Lophiiformes; family Chaunacidae; genus Chaunax; species Chaunax sp. Z400. The sequence goes on from CM075183.1 coordinate 21,633,819, forward strand.
TCATGGGAACAAGCAAAAAGTAGTAAGAGGACAATGATGCACTTCAATGAAGTGATGATACTCCTATGCTGTGTCACTGTTTAGACCACATACCTTTTTTGGGGGAGATGTACTCTGAAATAAAGAAAAACACAAATGTCGTTACATATCATCACCACCACTGACAACAACAGTTTCCTACGAAAATTTTAACCCACAGCTGTTTACGTCTCACTTATAGGCATACCTGTGTTTTTGAGTAAAGGGTGTACCGCCTTTGTCCCTGTAGAAAATAGATGCAGAAAGTCAAAGAGATGCTGGAAAAATATCACAATCGAGCACTGTTTAAAGTTTGACAACTGTAAGACTATTCCAACAATGGGTGTGGTGCTCCTAAACATGGTCTGTTCAAATTGAACATTATTAGTTCAAACTTATTGGTCTGCTTGGAAATAATTAATTATGGAGCCATTATTGTGGAAAACCATTTGTAAAAGTGTCTGGAGAGGTCTGTAACTGTGTCTCAAACCTTGTGTGCATAAAAATATTTTAAATGGATTCAAGAATTTCTAAATGAGATTTTTTTATAATTCTTATTCAGAAAAATAGAAGCCCAGTCCATTAAGTGCTACCGTCGACTTGTGGTGTATCGGCTGTATGCAAACTGAGGTAAATCTCAATGCACATTTGCAGCAAAAGTCACGCGTAAAAAGGCCCATGATGAGTAACTGATGAGTTGTCTGTATTTACTTTTCTACCCATTACTATTAGATTTTCATATTTGTCTGCACATTTATAAATCTTGGCAGATCTTAATTTGAATATGGAATTTTCTGTATAAATATACTTACAAATCTCATTATGCACAAATGAATTCTGAATACACATTTGCAGATTCCTGCACACATTCAGATACTTTTACACAATCAAAAATCTTATGATGCAAACATGACTCTACACATCTCTCCACACACTAGCACCCCCATCCCCCACCCCCCCATAAAAGCTTTCTGAGGACCTGCACCTCCTAAAACTCAGAGACAGAAAGACTAATTAAAGGAAAGACCAAATCCATTAATACTGCTTAGAATAAACTTCTCTATTTATTCACTCATAAACAGACATTTCCTTTGTGTTGAAAATGCATGATGTAAAACATCAAGTAGCCAGACATAAACCGGGTAAGATACTCAGAGACAGGTGAAAGTCTTTGGGTAAAAGCAGTAAATCTCTGTCACCCTGTGTCATCACTCATCTTCATAACTGGTGGGGGAGAGAGGAGAAAAGAAAACAATGCAATCACTTATATAGGAAGAAAACAAGTATGAATTATATATATTATATTCATTTAGGAACGACATTTAGAGGTGGCCCTGTTAATTGTAATTCTTGTTAATTGTATATCTGATAAAAAGCTAAAACTGTAACAAGAAAATGTTGTGTCCAATGACACAGATGCCCCCACTACTGGAAAAATTAAATTTGTACTGATGTGGATGGACCATAACCTCTATCATAGATACATGTTAGTAAACTGACATGACAATCTCCTAGGTTCAAATATGCCTTAAAATGTACTGATAAGCAGATTGAAGACACCAATTTTGAGATGCACAGGTTCAGGGCCCCGACAAAGAATGTGTAATTTAATTGAATTCTGTGCAGACATTTTTGAGGAGTTGTGGATAGACATACGTAGAGACAGGGGTAGCCCTACATGCCCCCTTTGGCAGGGGCAAAACATGAATTAAAAAATAAAATGATTAAAACACCCAAAATGTCAAAAGTCACCTCTTCAGCACATGGAAGGTGTGTATATAAAGTTTTGAGAAAAAATATTGAACAGTTTTTCAGTTATGTCACAGAAACCCTCATTTGAGACAATTCCCACTCACAGAATGAGATTCCATTCAACTTGGAAATGAATAAAATACAAATGAAATAAAAGTTCCTTAATAAAAAAAGGCACCACTTCTTTCCACTAGTCTGACTGACAACATGTTATAGAAGCAAAATGTTGAATGTTTTTTTACTTGTAGAGTCTGGCCTTAAGTCATACTGACTAGAATTAATATTGGATTTCTTAACTTGGTAAATGGACCTTTGGAGATATGCTTCTGTAATTTACATGACATCTTAACTTTAGAGTTAAACTGTTGCCATGTGACCAAAGCACGGCGTAACGTTAACGTTACATTTATTTACGTTACTCTGAGTATTTTTATCGTTTCCATATCTCACTAGGGGAAACCCAAAAATGAATGTTTGATATTTCTGTGATCTCAGAGGAGATGTCTTTTAGTAAAGGCTGTAATGTTCTGCCCCAGTTAGCTAGCTCACCGATGAGGCTACACTTTAGAGGTTAGCCGACTCTTCGCTAAGGTTTTACCAAACATGGGAAATAAAAACAATCAAGTTACATTCTAGTAAAATCATTTAACGTTACAACTTTTAGCAGCTAGCTACCAGCTAGTATAGTTTCAAAGTAAGGTAAGATGGTTTTACTCACCACTAAACCCGCCTCTGTGTTTTCTCCATCCTTCCCTCAGCAACTGACCAACAGAACCGGGCTCCAACATGCCAACAATGTCGTGGTCAGTCAGCAGTTTCTCATCACACACAGACAATTGTTTTGTTATGGCAGCTTTGTCATAGTTAACCCAATAAACGTCCATTTATTCGAACAAACTATCTCCCGTTATCACTTCCAATGGTCCAAGGAAATGCATTCAAGTAAGCTCCATGTCAGTCAAAGATCATCAAACGTTTACGGACAGCGGATAATGCACTCGATATGGAACTTTTGGTTGATCAAATAATAACTACTTAATATTCAAACGTGACCTTTTTAACGTAAAAATAACACCTACCCCATTGTTCCTAGCCAACAACAGACATACATTATTTACAGCCTGTAAGTGGCTTCTTACTTGTACAGTATAATACTGTATGTGTTTATTGGCTCAGTTATTGTGATATTTCCTCTCGGTTTTTAAGCCAGCATTGGAAGGTGGGAATATGTCCAGTTCCTTGGCTGAATACTTTCATTAATATTCACTTGAATATAGTTTGAGCACCTTTGAATGGCAGCAACTTTAAAATGTCTGCACAAAGAAGATTTTTTACATAAAAGTATTCATTACAACATATTATTTTTACATGTGTGTAAACAAGGTCGCATATGAAATTGACACACTTTGCCCTTTACTATAAAATCACATGTGAAATGGGACTGTTTTGCACATGTTAAGGTTTCCCATGTAAAGCTAACAACATGTATCTTTCAACACATACATTTTAAGATGTATGTAATTTCCAAGAGTGAAACTTCGTGAAAAAGTGAAAACTTCCATGTGACATTAACTTTTTACATGTTAAACTTTGTATTCAAATGTGAAGCTGAAACATGTCATCTCTGATCACATGTTCATTTGAAGAAGCACATGCCATTCCCAAAAGTGATGCTTTGGTTCACTCGTGAAATCGCAACATGTGATTTTTTTTTCATGAGGGATTGGTTCCACTTGTGGACATTCAAATCCACGTTAAAAAATCTCATCACATATGAATCTGTGTAATTCACATGTAAAATGTAAATTTTCCATCTGAATCATTTTACTCATACATGGAAAAAAAAACAATCATCTGTAAAAATGTGCAGTTCACACGTGACTGTTTCATTTGAACATAAACTGACCAACAGTAGAAACGCATATTTTATTTTGTCATGTCATCCTGTTCATATTAAATATCAAAGGTAAATTATGGTTCACATCTTTATTCACCCTTTAGCCATACAGAAAAATCATTTTTGTGCAGATTAGTGGTTTTTGTCTTAGTGTTTACAAGTCAGAAAGTGTGGATGGTGAGACAGAGAACAACAGTAGTCACTACTGTGCGTGTCTACCTCCAGCATTTATCACTACTTTACACCTCCTGAAGTCTATTTAGTGAATCACATGTTTGTTTGTTTCAGTAGATTAGGGCTAGTGAATAGAAATTACAGGGATTTTAAAATGATGCGTTTCCACTGTTGCTCAGTATATTTAAAATGACCAGTCATATGTGAAGAGGTGGAATTTTCATGTGAAGCAAATTTCATGTGATTTCATGTGGCATGATTTGTTTACACGTGAAAAAAGCCAATCACTTGTGAAAATGTCATGTTTATGTGACATTTGCTTTTCATATGTTCAAATCTTTGTTCACATGTGAACCCATATGTGGAGAGGCAAATTTCACATGTGACCTTTCATCAGGGATATGAAAATGGTAACCAGAGCAAGAAGCTTTTGTTGCTCTTTTTCCAAAACTTCAGTCATTTAGTCACTTTCAATACTGAGTTTGTCTTGATAATTCTTCTTTCTGCCTGTTTAGTTTTTAAGGGAAAAGTTTTAGTCAACATAAAACACAGAACAAAAGTTCTGCATAAAGTTTGGTGATATTAAGATGTGTTAGTGTATCTCACTGTTGTCCTGAGTGTATTTCAATGATTCATCCTCTCCATCCAGACAGTCAATCTGCTGATCACCGAGTGATTCCTGAGGCACACACACACCATTCTTGCAGCGGAAAGCACCGTTCCTGCAATCTGATAAACACACATTGTTAAAATAGTAAATACAAGGCTGTCAAATTAATTAAAGTGTGTTTGATTTACTTTTGCAGCACATCTCATCACTGCGGTCGCCACAGTCGTCAACTCCGTCACAAGTCTGGTTCAGAAACAAACACTTGCTGTTTGCACATGTGAAGTCACACTCTGAAACACACATGCAAAAAAGTCACAATAGTGTAAAACTACAGCAAGCTAAAAGAGACAACCTGTTCATAATGGAGGGGTTTGTGCATGTTTTTGACCCTTGAAGAAAAATAATTAGGAGCAAAAAATGAATCTTAAGTCTGAGGTGAGGGCCAACCAGACTTAACAGTTTATGAAGATTATGACTGAGTCTTCACAACCTCATATATTTAGGTTGGCTGGTCTAGTGGCTAGGCTAGGTTTTAAGGTTTGTTTATAGGAAGAATCTAGTGGTCTAATGAATTGGGAAAGGATCATAGAATACATAAACGTCTGCATCTACAGTAAAGATTTAATGGTTATTATCTTTTTAATTTTTCAAACATTTGTATTTTAATTCAAGGAGGGTTTGCAGTTAACATTGGAGGGGTATTCAAGAGAGGTTGTTAAGCCCGAGATGAAGGAAACTGGGTTTCCATTTGAGGTAAAATAAAATTCTGTTCAATAATATTCCACCACCTTTTCAACTATATTAAATGAAAGTGCTGTGAAACTAAGAGATACGTTCAAACTTACGCATTCACTCGTGCATCAATTTTCTCGCACGCCAGTTCTTTCCTTCACTGCTGAAGCTGTGTTTCCCTTTTTTCAAATTAAATACTCATAATCACCATATGCATTAAAACTTCCAGCTCAACTGGGATGCAATACGACAATCTTTGGTTGCCACGGTGAATCATTGTATTGGAGCTCTATTGATGATGGCTTTCCATAGTCCTTGTGCACAAATTTAAGTTTACATACTCAGAGTTGATATAACCAACTCAGATCAGCTGTTTTGGAACTGAAAACTCCGAGGTTCCCATCTCAGGGTTAATCAAGATCAGATCAGAGCAGGGTTCATCAAAATCAGATAGGTGAGTGGTTATTGGAAATCATTAATCTGATCAACATACTGTATTTTCTTTGGATCTAGAAAAAGTTGATAAGGTATTATGTTGGGAGTTATTTGTCCACATTTTTGGCTTCAGACTGAGCATCTTAAATATGGATATTGGCCTCAAACAAGGGTGTTCCTTGTTACTCCACCTGTATATTAATGGGCAAGATTTCGAGGCACAGCAGATTTCCTTTAAGTGTTGAGCAGCATTCAGCTCATTGTGTTGTGTTCAAGGATAAGAAGACCAGAAGAAGACAAGAGTCCAACAACCAAAGCACATACTAACCTTCTGGTGCTGCTGATGCTTCATAACAGGTAGCTGTAGCAACCTTCTTGCTGCCAATATTGACCTTGTCATGGATTACACACTCAGCAAGGGAATTCTCATAACCTTGGCAGCGAATGCTAATGCAGTTGCCTTGGAACTTCCTGTCATGGTCAGCCTTCTGGGACTGGTATCGCATGAAGCCAGTAGTCCTTGCACCTCTGCAAGCACACATGTAAGTCACAATGAAGGCATTCTGTACATTACTGACACAATGACCACTTCGGAATTTGTAGAAGGAATTTTTTCATTTTATATTTATGACAGCTCAAAAAAGGCCAATTCTCAGCCTCCGGAATCAAACACATCCAAATTACTTCATGTTTGACATTGACTGTGCAGTATTTTTAAAATGTTTACATTAGAACTCAAATCAGCTGACCTTTTGGGTATAACCGGCACTGTTGAGAGAGGGTTAACCCAACCCTCGAATGTAATTTCCATGTTATCATATAAATGACAATAATAGAACTCATTTATCAAATGCCTGATCATTCGTAGTAAAGCAAAAAATGAAATAAGTTTCACCACTGTTGTGGTCCACAGCTTCTCCAAAATAAAATGGGGACGTTTCAATTGCATTCTACTGTAGGCTTTATTTTCACCATCACCTTTTCTCTTTTTAGAGCATGAAATTTGATCCACTTCACTTTTTTCTCTGACTGTTGTCTCATCTCTTTGTATCTCACTATCTACATTGAGCACCAAAGCCCCTGCTGCTGTTCAGAGAGCTGCTTGCTTGGTTATTCAAAGTTTATTCAAACTGAACATGAGGCAGGTCCAAATTGCACCAAATTCAGCACAGGTCCTTTTGTCCCCAGCAATATTCCCGCTGAGTGTGAAGTAGATTGGATGAACCATTTCCAAGATAACTGGGGGGCACACAGACACACAAACAGAGATTCCTTGCATTATAGTTAGATATGTATCCTCTCACAGTGGATTCCCATGCTCCTTGCAAGCCACATTAGCAGCAGCCATATTCCAAGTCCTCCAGCACACCAGTAAATCCTCCCCATCATTAGTGCTCCTTGCATCAGGAATGAAGACCCTCACCAATCTTGTGACTGGGTCTATTGAACTTTTAAACTTTGGATGGCCTTCTGTGGTGAGAAAAAGAGGCAAATGTAACAAGAACTTTAAATACACAACAATGACAGTCATTATAAATTACTGAATTTATCTGCGGGAGCAAACCTTCGCAATTTTCCCCAAAGTGGGACATGAAGGGTTTCCTGGTCTGACATGAGACAGCCATCACCTGGAAAACAGATTGTGTAATGATGGCGTAAGAATGGCCAAAAACTCAGCAAGGTCTCGAAATATTTCTTAAATTGAGTCAACAAGAGATAAAGATGGAATCGCTAGGTTCAAAATGGATTATTTCTGATGATTTCTATGACCAGTTCAAGTTCCAAATGTTGTTATCCACCTCATACATGAGTTACCTTGCAGTAGGAGGTGTGCTGTCTATTGTTCACCGTACAAACTGCGGTCACGTTCTCAGTGGGACACTGATAGGGGGGTTTACAGGAGCAATGTCTATCAATGCAGCGCTCCCATGGAGGACAAAAAACCAGGTCACACGATGCACGAGTAAACCTGATCAATGAAAAAGAGATGATACAGACAACTAACTCAGATTAATCTCATAACAGATTATCGCACTGAGCAAAGAAAATAGAATGAGAGTGGTAGTAAGCATTAAACTATAGTCTTTGGGTCTAGAGGTCAGATGAGAAACGTTCTCTTGCATATCACATTCGTTTTATGTTCGGCTTGACTTGTCAGTTCCCTAAATCACAAATTAAACAATATCAAGTAAAGAGAAGACTAACAAGAAGTTGATGAAGGCAAAGGTTAAGTTGTAAGGTTGGGGGGAAAAAACAATGACAGGAAATGTCAAATTAAATGTAAGAAGAAAACTTTCAGAATAAGACAGGAAACAATAAATAATGAGTGATCTGGGCCTTTGCTGTTAGATTGTAGTGGACAGAAACCTACTCAGTTTTGATCTAATTCAGTGTTTAAGTCAAACAGGGCATCTTAAATGTTTGTTACTGATAAATCAATGACAACACTGAATAATAAAAAATATAAGGATGCAGAGAAATACAAATATAAGCATACATAAAAAAATAGCAAAAATAATATTTAGCAAAGGATGAAGCCCTGCCAATAAAAAAATACACTTACTTGTTGTTCAGACAGTCACGTGAACCCAAAAACTCATCTTCCTCAACTGGTTCAGGGGTTGTGGGGTCGGTGCTGTTGACCAGGGGAGTAGAGATGGGGTGTTGGGGGGTTAACTCTGGTTCCAGCTGGTCTGTAAATGGTTGCGCCTCATAATCTGGCCACTGGCAGAGCAATTAAAAGTAATAAGTTACAAATCAATAGAACATGTCAGAATACATACAGCTCTAACTGTCTCCAGTAAAAGTTTTACACAGACCATGAAAAAAAAAATTATTATTTCTTGTTTATTTCATCTGTGTGTGGATTTGATCTCAATTAGTTATTTTTAATACCTCAGTGAGTGCTGGAGGAGGTTATGCGATCACCCGTATTCATTTATTTCTTTTTTTCTCTGTAAGATATCTTCAAAATCTGTCAATGGATTTTGGTGAAATTTGTGGTCCTTGGGCTCAGGAAGAGTTGGTTAAATTTTGAAGTGGATCCAGGATGTAAACTCTGGATCACTTTTTCACTTTCTTCAAATGTGCGAGACAGGATCTTTTTCTTTTTTTTTGTAATATTTTGCCAATTTCATGAAAATGAACAATCGGCCAATAAAAATAAAAACACCTAGGCATGGACAACTCATGATGTTCCACCACTATATGCAATTTGATCCGGCTCATAATCCAGCTCTGGTAGATTTAATCTATATGTGGGGGTTAGTATTGGATCACAGTAGAGTAACAAAGACGGGTCGAGACTTGACACTGACACCAATATCAATAAGGAGAGATAGTACAGTGCAACTATATGAGTGGACTAAGTACCAGGTGATATGATGGCAGATTTTGTCACACAATACATACAATTGTGATATATTGTTGGTAACTACTAAAGGCCTACTAAGTACTCTATTAGTACAACAATATAATATAATGTGATTGGCGCTAAACATTTTCCATCATAGTTAGAGCAATACATAATATCTTATCAATATGATACTCAACTTTAACTGTGCAAAACAACACTTATCTAGTCAGCCCTAAGCAACATCAAACAGAAACACATGATGAAAAGACTTTCTTAACAAAGTAAAACCCCATAGACACAGAAAAAGAATCAAACAGACAGCATGACTTAACGCACCGTTTGAGACGGAATTATGAGAAGAAACAAGAAAAGAGAAACTCCGGCTGTTCTCATCCTGCAGATCAGCTTCTTACAAAAAGTTCTCTCCTTTTTCTTCTTAAAAGTGGATAAAACGATTAGACGGTAAATATCTGTTACAGTGAAGAGACAGTAGCAGATAGAGACAGTTATCTCCTGTCAGCTGATGATGTCATCAATCAATCATTAGCTTGTCTTGTCAATGTGGATACACAAACAGTCCAGACTGCACAGTGATTCAGCTGTACTGTCATTTCACGCAACAGTCGGGGGGGGGGGGGTATTTGTGCATTTGGGAAAACCCAAAGTCCAGTAACCACACAAACACAAATATGTAGGCAGTGACACAGTCCTGAAGGCTGTGCTTCAACCTCTGAGGGTGAGTTTGTTGGCCAGAAAGATGTTTCATTTAAATTCAAATACAAGAGCCAGTTGCAGGCTAACAAGAGGCAGGGAGTGCAGTTCAGGGACTTCATAAGGATAAGAAAACAAAGGAAAATCCAACTGACAGGCGAAGTAAAAAAAACTAAAGAAAAAACTAAATAATGAGGAGCTCAAGAGCATGATGAGGAGCCTGTTTCATAAAGCAAGTTCAACATAGTTTAAACTCAGTTACTATGGAAGCCTATGCTGGGAAACTAGCCTGGTCCGGAGCAGGCTAACTGTCAAGCTAACTGTCAATTGTCGTTGCCCTCTGCAGGGCCGCATGGTATAGGCCCCTGAAACAAAGAAAGGCCTGTGGACTCCACAAAGCCTGACTCAGGCCTACATGTATCTACAAGAGCCTGTTAAGACCAGAAGGAGCCAACCTCTAAGACAGTAGAGAACAAAATACTCCATTTTCCAAGCTGCCAGGCTGCCTAGGTGTGAAATTCCTTCACCAGACTCTGGGCGGTCATTGGAGGAGATCCATGAGAAACCACAGGGGTCCCTCTAAGGTCACCAAGAATATATAGGTTGGACTTTCTCTTCTCTTGGTCTGCTCCTGGCTTCCTGCTCTTCACCTGGCTTCCAGCCACATCTGCCCCTCTCTCTTCTTTTGGGGCCCTCTACCTTTTTGGGTTTCACCCTTCCTTTTGGATCCCCTTTTTGCCTTAAGGACCGGCGTTGCTCCACTCAAGCTGCAGCCCGCTCATCTCCTTTCCCGTCCCAGTAACGATCACGCTATAACGAACGGAGCACTCTTGTACCATTCTCATAGAAGACAAAAAGCACTGGAGACGACCTCATGTTTCATCAGCCACATCAACCGTGCTGTTTTCCTCCGCCGCACTGCGAGAGCGAACTAACAGTACTCTCAACGCCATCCCACCGAGGATCAGCTGAATCTCACAGCAACAGAGCAACACAACGCTTAGTCAGGACCCACGACTCGAAGGACCGAGCCGAACCATAAAGGACGAAAAGACCTCTTCACCCGCTTCCCTTCTTCGACAAAGTAAGAGGCTTAAGTCTGGGCAGGGTAGATCGTTTGTATATTGTTGAACTTGCTGTTTTGCTGCTTTTAACCGTTAGAGCTAGCCTTTATGTTATTGTGCGCTGACGGTGTTTAATACACACCAATTGTTGTGCTTCGATTGTTGGGATATCCCTCTCTTTCGCTCTCTCCACTTCTCTATTTCTTTCTCCTTTCCCCTTTTTCTCTTCATGTTTCATGTTTGTTATATTTTAAAGAGAAGTTGTTTTGTATTATTTGTCATTCATACTGTTTTAAAGGCTGATTGCGAGGGTCAGTGCTCATACTCTTCCCTTCATTGTTCATTTGAGACTGATCAGAATTTGGTTAATTGTTTCCCTGTTTCCAGGGTGGTGACCCGTAATTATTATTAATTTTAGTAATAATATCAAATTCATTATATAATTAATGATAATTTTTAATAATCATTAATCATAGTCTAATAACCAAATTTGCCCCTATTGATAGGCCCAACATTCTGGTGCCCCGTGTGAGGCTCTCAATATACCAGCTTTAGCCCCAACACCTCTCTTAGCCGTAACGTCCCTTTTTCAAAGTATTTACTGTTCTTTCACCATCGCTCTTTCTTTTAAATAATTCTCCATAAATTAATCAGCAGATTCATCTGTGTTTTAATCTGGAGAGAGGAGACATGTAGTAAAGAGCCTCAGGAAGAAATTGAACCCACAGTGCTGCTGTGAACTCACATATATCCCATTGAGTTTTCTTGAAAACACCACACAGCCCTAAACATTTAACTTTGGTTCTAACTTGCATATTCAATCAATCAACAAGTTTTCACCTGTCCTCTTGTCTGGTTTTGTTTGTGGCAGCTGTATTACCTTACAATTATCTTAAGTAGCTGAACCTGGCTAAAGTTAGCCTGGCTAGATGATCTAGAATTGAGCTTTATGGAACCAATGATTTGTTAGTGTCATTCAAATCAGGTGTTGGACTTTAATTCCTGCTTTTCTCAGCAGAAGCAATAAGACAGGGAGACAAAGAGACACAGGTGAAACGATCCGGGACGAGTAATTAAGAGGCAGGTAATCAGTGAGTGAACTAAAGACAGAGGGAAATAAGCCTCCAAACTAATACAGGAAACAAATCAAATACAAACCACAACAGAAGATGCAGGTCAGGAGGACTGAAAAATCTAATTTGTCAAAGGCGTGATTGTGAACACTTCTTTTCTGGATGATCAGATTTGATTTTAGATTTTAAAAATACAAGACTTTACCCACATACATACCGGTCCTGTGTAAATAAAACTAATCAGCTGAATTCTGTTCATGGTAATGCGTTATGGGACTGGCCACCATGAGCAGGATAAATGAATAGATGGAAGTAAAAATAAGTTAATGTTCAACATTCATCAATATGAGTCTTTCAAGATCACTGTACTTATGTATGAAGTAAGCAGACATCACAAAAACAAATCCAAGCCTTCTGTCACGCACATAAAATAAATCAATGAATTAATCTGAATAGAGACGGTATATGTCTGAGTTGGTTTGTGTGTCCACAGCTGTCACTGATATTTACACAACAGCATTTTGGGGGCCTTGCAAAATGCAACCTTTCAAACCAGGTTCCAAAGTAAACCAGCAAACTGTGTGGCTATTACACTTTCAGCCTGATAGCTATGTTCAGCAGAACACCTACAAAAACACACAGCTGATGCTGATTGGTTAATTAAACCTCCAATCAGCTTACTCCTCTGCTCTGATTGGTCTATACATGTTGAGCTATTTTTGGCCATTATGACCTTCCCTTTTTTACTGTGAATACATCCTCAAAAACAGACTAGACCTACTAGTACTACTTGTACTACTACCACTATTAAACCTACTAAATAAGTGGTAGTAAGTATATAAATACAACTAAGTGTGACTAAATCTCAGTCTGACCATTTTGTCTTTCTTTCAACATGTATCTCACCCTTGATTGATTCTGATAAAAAAAAAAGATTCTAGTACTACTACTAGAGAAAAGATAGGTACTAGTACTAGAGTCTAGTACTAGTACTATGACTACTAAAACAAATACCACTACTAACACAGGTTTCACTAAAACACACAAAGCAAGTAGCATATTCATCTCGATGCTACTGGGATTAATACTTGGCAATATTAGCATGAGGATACGCACCAAACATGAGGCACACAAACTTTAAACTTAGTAATCAGGAAAGTGTTTTATTAGTTACATGTTTACATTGCAGTATTTTATTTACTGTACATCCAAAAACCTGTGTACAACAGACAAAGGTGATGGTTGAAATAGTTTTACAGAAACAATTATACTAAAAGCTACTCCACGGAAAGTTATAATCACAGAGTAGACAAGATGAATTATAAATGGAATCCTTATTATATGTGGTGGGTTGTTCGAGAGTGTTATTACGAGTTGAACCTAGTCACAACAGACCAGCCTGTATGTTGTCGGATCCACTCAAAGTGATGAGCAACCTAAAAGAGAGACATTAAGAGAACTGTTATCAATATGTTTTCTGTCATTCCTTACAAGAGTCCTGCTAGCATCCCCATGATGATGTTCCCTACATCCTAAAGACCATACTTACAACAGAACCACCTTCCTCTGAAGTCACACTCATGCAAACATAGAAATCTGACGAACCACTATCACCCGTAATTAAAATGTAATCAGATTTAATCAAGCTAACAATATAACCTTTCATGCTTTTTCTTCACCAGACCTCTGAAATGTTTGGATTAAATCATTTACAATATGTTGCTAGTTAGAACAAATATTCATATAATACAAATATTATCTGGAGCGGTTTGCAACCCAGTGTGAAGCAGCCAGCATGAGCTTCAGCCCCTCCAAATCTAATAAAAGTTACGATGCTCAGCTTTGGGACTGTTCCCACTGGGGGTGAGTTGTGAAGGAGTTCATCAGTGATGGGAAAAGGGGACGGACAGGTGGACAGGTTTCAGCAGAAACTGTAGAAATTGTTGCAGGTATTGTATCGGACCATCATGGTGAAGAGAGAGCTGAGCAAAACAAAGCTCTCCATTTACTAGTCGATCTACGTACCAACCCTCATGTCATGAGCTCTGGGCAGCAACCGACAGAATAAGATCACGGATACAAGCAGCTGAAATGACCCTCTTCTAAGGATGGGCTCAGTCCTAGAGACAGAGTGAGGAGCTCGGACATCCGGAGGGAGCTGAGAGTTTCCTTTGCATTGAAAGTAGCTCATTGAGCTGGTTTGGGCATCCAGTTAGGATGGTTGCCTAACCTTTGGAAGAACTGTAAACTGGTGTCTCTCAATTGACTGGCAGTAGAGGAAAAGTCAGGCAATCCCAAAGTCATCCTCTGGGTGAATCATGATTGTGCACAAAATTTCATGGCAACTCATCCAGTAGTTCTTGAGATACTTCTGTCTAGATAAAAAAAACTAACATCACCATCCTTAGAGCAATGACAAAAAATTAGCAGATCTTAAAGCTCCAGCTCCAGTTGGTCTTTAGGTTCGCGCCTGACATTCTGTTCAGAGGATGGAGCTAAAGGAGTACCAAAGTAAAAAGATTCATCCTTTGGGAAGTAGAAATGCGCTCAGTAAATGTCATAGTCATTGCCCCATCAGAATTTGACATTTCTTGCACACAAGTGGAAAGTTTGGTTTCATGGTGGCGTTCAGGAACAGTTAAGAGATGTACAAAATAAACAGGATTTATATGACAGATGTAACAAAGGTTGAGGAATTCAACATGTTCACCCATTCATTCATGAAACCTGTTTGCTCACACAATGCCTAAAATTTAAATTTGGTAACTTTAATATGTAAAAAGTTTCAACTGAAATAGGCACTAATTTCTGTTGGGGTTTTTATAGGACTATGAATCAGTATATTACCTGTGTATAAACTCCTGGAGATGTTGGCTGGTCATATCCCGGCCCCCAGCTGATGATGCCCCAAAGGTAAGAAACACCAAGTTCATCCTCACAAACCAGAGGACCTCCATTATCCCCCTGAGAGGCACCTGCACTACCATCCAACGTAGCTGCACACAAACAAATCTCAAATGGACCAATTCAAATTCAGTCAACACAAGGCACCAATACATGAGCACGCCTACCTGCACAGATCATGCCAGGTTTAAGGCTGTCCTTGTAGAATCTCTGACAGTCTTCAATGAGGGACACGTTGGCCCACTTTAGGACCTGAGATAGTCTATCATCTACAGAGAGATTAATCATCAGTACAGTGTACAAAAGTGGCTCTACTCTATCTGTACAACAATTGAGAAAACAGATACTGGTTCAAACTGGATTTCCTAGGTCATATTTCATGTCTGACTGACCCTTCCACAGTTTTTTCAGCATTCACATGCGAAGTTGTTGTCCGACTTTGGTGTGTTCACAAGCTTTTAAGCCGAAATGTGGGAACATCATGGATGCTACAAAGATGTGTTGAATTTTATTGCTCAGAGCATTTAAACATGTTGATGTTGTTTGATGTTCAAGTGATTTTGTACCATACTTCTACATTCACTAAAAGGACTCAAATATTGCGTACCTGACTTGTTTAATGCTAATAAATAGCATAGCAAGGTAGGACTGGAATACTACTGGCCTGTAGTCTGACTCATCAGTATCTTAGCATCTGATTCATTCCATCTAAACAATGACACACTTGAACTTTTATCTTCTTAGACTGTATAAATGGCTTAAAATCTCCCCAAATCCAAATGGACCTATCTTTATAGCTGAGAGAATAGAATCTCTTGTTAACACAACACCTGAGCAATTAGTTGTTAACCACACAAAAATGGCAGAAAAAGTAGTTTAACATCTTCAATAACTATGCAAATATGAATGCATTTGAACCAGTAAAGCTGCATTCTGTACCTTCTCCCCATCCAGAGATGGTACAGGTGTGGTTGGGATGGAAGAGTCTGGGCGTCCAGGGGACACAGACAGGCTTGATAAAGGAGTTGTTGAGCAAGCACTCCTTTGAGAATGGTAGTTTTGTCAGCTGCACCAGGGCAATGTCATTCTCTCTGGTGGTGGAGTTGTACCTTTATTTATCATGGAGAGATCATAGATGGATAGAAAGTTGAAGTGTGATTTCATAACTCTCATCTTTACCTGAAGTAATACTCTGATATATTTATAGAGACAGTTGTGATAAAAAAAAAAATTGCTGCATCAAAGAGGTACGTCACTTTTTCCCTTTAATTTTCTGAGCCATGATGTCAGTTGTGATTCCCTGATCGTTCACTTCAAAATGAACATTGCAGCAAACTTGCCTGTATGCTGGCAACATTTGACTTAACTTGTATGGTCTATTTACTCCCTTGTTAAATATATGAATATATATGAATTATGAAGAGCCTCATAGCTTCCAAAGCAATAGAGCTACACTTACTTCACTTCCACTAATCCATCCATTCAAATTACATTTCATGGTTCATGGTTTGCTGCCTGTTTAAGGTGTTCATCAGGGAGATGAGTGAGGAAGAATTGCACCTGCAGTTCTCCTACCAGGAGAGAGCACCAGACTCCTGTGGAGGTGAGCTCCATTACAGATTTGTTTAAAAAAGAAGGTGTACCACAGGGAGATTGCTTTCAAACTGGGCTGGTGAGATGGATGTTTTTTTTTCTTCTAGATTTTAATGCTTTCTCTTTCCCGTCGGACAAATGTCTTCCACTTTATTGATGCTGTTAATGAATGTGGAAAGAAAAGCATCCCGTTAAGTCCACCCTGATGCACCATAAATGCAGCTCTATGTTATCCTAACACAGTAAAACATGAATACCTGGGGTGAATGCGGACATCCTCAACTGGAGAAACATCTGTTGAGGCCTGAACTCTGCTCCTCTGCCAGAGAGAAAACATCACTTTCATCGCTGCAAGGTTAGGCCTGAAGGAGATAAATGGGTGAGAGACTATGAGAATCACTGAGAGAGAGACAAGAGACTGTAACGAATCAAGATAAAGTTACTAGAGATAATTACTTTTGCATGTTTTGACCAGAAAATCCAACTTTGGTGATCAGGAGAGATTGGGTTGTCCTGGAAGGGAGAGAATACTAGTACCTCCTATACTGAAATCCACTCTGTGATAATGTATGATAATATTAGTACAACTTTATGCGTCCTACCCAATGCAGTGAGCAGCAGTGAGCACCCAGCAGCCTCCAATATAAGCTCCTCCACAGTGAAATCTTCTGTTCATTTGTATAGCAACCTGCCATTGGATCTGAGTCTGCATACAGACAAATTTACTGCAGACTCACAATTTATTGTTCAGCTGTCAGTCAATAACAGCTAATATGTGAATATGAGGTACTAAAGATAATGAAATCATATTAGATAGACCGAGAGACTGACTGGTTTTGTCGGCAGTCCCACCACTCTCTTGAAGCGGCCTCTTCCTCCTTGCCTCCAGTCATCATCATCATCACTCGTTCTGAATGAGTTCGGTATCCCACAACTCAACTTGGACTCCATGTGCACTCTGCTGGCCATTTTTTCTACACAGAATCATAATTCAGTGGAGTACTTGTGACGACTATGCATAAAAAAATCCAACTAAAACCAAAATTAAAGTAATGGTTAACTGAAATGATGTCATTATCTTCTCACAGGTGGAGAGTCAGGTGAAATTTCTTAGTCAACAAAAGATTTGTTGAGCTTTTTTCTTATTGTTGATCACAGATCAGAGGCTAAAATAAAGATTTTAGCTGAAGAAGGCTGCAAACAATATCTTCTCAAATCATTCTGAAGACTTGAATCACACAATACAAACGTGTTTTGGGTTTTTTTCTTTTGTTTTTTTTTCTCAATCTTCTTCAGGTTTGTAGCAGAATGCTGTAATGCTCTTTTGTTGTGAAGCTTCCAGAAATGATTTATGGACTAAGAAACTTTATCTGACTTTCCATCAGCAAGGGGCTGATGAACAGTTTCTTTGACCCTCCCCTTTTTAAGAAGCTGACATTCATATATTTATATTCATATCTGACATTTCTATCAATTACACAACATTTTGTAGTATCTTATTGAGCATATATTAATGTGAAGCATTTGTTGTTAATTATACTGTAGTTCTGTAATTATACTGTAGTTCTGTAATTATACTGTAGTTCGTACAACTAAATATACTATGATTATGTAAATGTAATTTAAACTACAAACCACGTCTAGGAGAGATGTACTCTGAAAAAGCAACAACAGGAGATACGTATCATTGTCTTCACTGTCACAAAAACAAGACATTACTGACTGTGATGGCTCTGTAGTAACCCTGTTACCATAGAAACAAGAGCCTTACCTGTGTTGGAGAGAACAGGAAACAACGACTCTGTGGGCAAAATGAAAAGTATAGTCAGAAGAAATAGCTGACGCTTTTTTCTAAAAACTATACAAATTTACATTTGCTGATCCTTCATCATTCCATAATTGATACTATTTTTAAGCCCAGAAGAATTTTTGGTAAAATCGAATGATGAAATGTATAAAGCAGCAAGTGCCCCAGCTGATCAAAACAAAGCAGCAGTTGTGGCACTTTATAGGAAAAGGCTCCACCCAGGCTTAGCTGTGGGATGCCGCATGTGTTGGGAGGGATTGTGTTCTGACCCCAGAGGATGAGTCGTTTAGACTTCGGTAGACCTCTGACTTTTGCTTAAGCCTAACCATCATCAGATCAACAGTTGTCCATTGTTGGTTCCATCAATTGTTTCCACAGTTCCATCGGTGTGTGAGTGTTCATGTGAATGCTTGTCACTCCTGATGAGCAGGTGGTGCCCTGGTGGTAGCCTCTGCCACCAATAAATGTTTGAGTGAATGGGTGAATGCTGCCTTGTGTTGTAAAGCACTTTGGCTGGTCAGACTAGAAAGCTGGTATAAGTATATACAGCCCATTTAACATAACCATTGTATCAGACCATAGTGGTGAAGAGGGAGCCGAGCCAAGCTCTGGATTTACCAGTCGATCTACATTCCAACCTACACCTGTGGTCATGTGCTCTGTGTAGTGACTGAAAGAATGAGACTGCGGATACTAGCGGCTGAAATCAGTTTCCTCCACAGGGAGGTTGGGCCCAGCTGTAGGGAGCTCAGAGTAGAGCTGCTGCTTCTTTGCATCGAGAGGAGCCAGTTTAGGTGGTTGGTTAGGATGCCTCCCAGGGATGTCCAACTGGGATGATCCCTGGAGTAGACCCAGAACTCACTGGATGGATTATACTGTATGTCTCATCTAGCCTGGGAATGCCTTGGGATTCCCTAGGATGAACTGGAAAGTCTTGCTTGGGAGACAGAGATGTCTGTAATACCCTTCTTAAAAATCAGGATGATGCCATACTAGTGTGTTCTTTTATTCATGACAAATGTTCCTCTTTTCATTGCTTAATGGCAGTGAATCAACATGAGACGTCAGAGTTCTTTCACATCTAATGTGTGTGTGTGTGTGAGACGGTGGTCAGTACTTGTGTGTTTTGTTGACTCATCCTCTCCATCCAGACAATCGATCTGCATGTCATGGACTGCTTCTTTATGCAAACACACACCTGTGCTGCAGCGGAAGGCTCCATTCCTGCACTCTGACAAACACATGACGAAATACACAGCAAGTCACAGAATGAAGGATGGACTGTATGGGGAGGTTAAATGGGTTTGTGTGTCATGTCTGTGAGGAATCATCTAGAGGCCTGTTCCATAAAGCAAGCTGATCAAATAAATCAGGCTTATTCTGGCTAGTCTAGCTTATTTTCACTTGATTCAGTTCCATAAAGCAAGTTTAACATAGTTTAAGCTCAGTTACTATGGAAATGTATGCTGGGAAAGTAGTGTGTCTCTGTCTTACTCTTGCAGCACATCTCGTCACTGCGGTCGCCACAGTCGTCAACTCCATCACATGTCTGACTGAGAGACACACACTTCCTGTTCACACACCTGAACTCACACTGCTCATCTGAAACACAGACAACGTTACAACCGATGACAGAGTTGAATCAAACTGAAGAGAGAGTTAGAGTTAGTGACCTGGTGGTTGTTCACACGTTACCGTAGCGATATCCCTGTTGCCAATGCTGGTCTTGTCATAGATCACACACTCCGCCAGAGAGTTCTCATAACCTTGGCAACGGACTCTCACACATTTACTCGGCAACTGGTTGTCATGGTAGCTCACTAGGGAAACGTATGACACGGTACCTGTAGATGCGGCACCACTGTAAACAGACACAACAAGATCAAATTTAAAACCACAAAATAAAGAGTGTTTCCCTCCAATGGGAATTCTCGCCACCAGTTAAATTCCTATTTATACGCAACACCTGTATTTAGATTCTGACACCATGAGAAGAGACACCTAGAACTGAGACCCGTCCAGGACATTCAGAGTAGGGAAAACAGGTGTTCTACAAGGGCCAGTATTCCCTGTAACCCTGAGCAGATTCTCCCCCAAATTCAATCACCTGTTCCCATCCCCAGTGCCTATCTCTGATAAATATTTCAAGCAAATCTCTCCAGAACTTGTTGAGTTAAATGGCTGCCCTCAAGGTTCTTTCAAAGAAAGTAAAGAAAAGCATCCCTTTTCCAGGATCTACTCCAAAATTCAATGGTTCCTTCTTTGGGACAATACTTACTCTTCCACCCAAAACAGGTTTGAAGAAGAGTATTGGTTCACGATACTGTCGACTAATCAGAGGAAGAAAGGGAACTTCTTCAAAAGAAAGCCAGCTAAAGAGCTAGCGAGGACCCATTGTTGTAATTTTTCCAAAATCCCAGCATTCCCATTTGACCACTCGCTTGAGAGCCTGTTATCTTAAACAAACATGCTGAAGGCCACGAACTGTCCATATATTGGTATCTATAGTGTGTGTAAATTATGATATGTTAAATATATCTCCCCTCACAGTGTGTGTCCGTGCTGCTTGCAGGCCACGTTAGCAGCAGCCATGTCCCACAGCTCCTCACACACCAGTAACTCCTCCCCACCTCCTCCAGTGCTCCCAGGAATGAATAGTCGGACAACTCCAGTGTCTCCCTCTATTGAGCCGATGAATTTAGGTTGATCAGCTGAGGTGAGAGAGGATGAGACAGACCGGCAGATGAAGATATTATGACACACTGTGAGGATGTTAGAAAGTCATAAAGGTATTCGCTGCTCAGAGTTGACAACAAACCTGTGCAGGTTTCCCCAAAGTGGGACATAAGTGGTCTCTTGGTCCGACAGGAAACAGCCATCGCCTAAAAAATAAACCATTTATGAACAAAGAGTAAGATCTAGAGCCATGAGCAGGATTGTTGGTAGGGCTGCAATGCCCAGCGTCACTTCCTCGTCTCTTGGTGGGATTAGGAATGGGGATATCTGGATTTAAGGATATTTTCATCCTCAACCAGAACCGTAAATTCCTCATAAAACTGCAAAGCTGCAACACTTGTCTTCACAGTTTGGTGTCCTCAAGTGGATTTAAAGGGTTGTCACACTTTTAAAACAGATTCATTGAACTCCAATGTCTGTGTTGATGTTTCGATCCAAAGGCATCTTTGAAAAACCAGCTCCAATAAGAATTAAAGCCCAGACCTTAGCTGGCGGTGTCAGTGCTCAGTGCCCACATGGTCTTACCTGGCAATAGGAGCGGAGCTGCATGTTGCCGTGGCCACAAACTGGGGCCACAACCTCAGTTGGACACAGGTAGGCTGGTTTACAAGTGCAAAGTCCATCAATGCAACGTTGCCATGGAGGACAAAACACCAGGTCACACGACTCCCGAGTAAACCTAACAGATAAGAAAGAGGACAAGTTCAGGACACAAAACAATTAAAAATCTAATCAAATCTACAAATGACAAAGTGAAGCCAATTAGAGTGCAGAACACTTACTTCCTGTCAAGACACTGAACTGGTCCCAGAAAATCATCTGTCTTTGGGGTGGAGCTTTGTGCAGAGAGCTGCAAGGAGGTGGTTGGAGAGAGAGAATTTAAACACAACAGAATAAAATAAATGAAATCAAAATCTCACAAAGTGGAAAATCATGTGGTCCCTGATAACTTTAAGATATGTATAATCTATTTATGAATTGTATGTAAATTCACACTTGTACAGAATGTGAGATGATGGTTTGTTTTCACATGACCCACACAGGTGGTGATCTATGGTGTCCTAAAAGTGCCAAAAGGTAGTAAAACAGTATTGGATGATGGAAAAAATAGCAGATTACGTCATTAAATAATAATGTTAAATCTAAATGGTGTGTAAAAAGAAATTTAAAGATTTATAATTTCCCCTTGACTTCAAAATCAGTTGGAAAACAAAAATACACATTTATTTTACTCCTCTGTTTATTTGTTGTGTTTAGATTTTAAAAACATTTCTGTATTTTGAACAGTTTGAATCTTAAAAGAAAAGTATAAATATAATAAAATATTATTTAATATTATTCAAACAACAGTATTGTACCAATCATAAACTTTGACTTATGCAACTTATCTGTTGTCGGTTTGGGACAAAATCCATTAAATGACAAAAATCAGAAGTTGGAAAGATTTCCTGGGGTTGAGATTATTTTGTATTAATCAAGTATAAATAGCAGCATAGGCTACATGAAGGCTACACGTAGTAGTAGGAGTAACAGTAGTAGAAGTAGTAGTAGTAATAGTATAATAATAGTAATAGCAATAGTAGTAGTAATAATAGTAGTAGTAGTAGTAATAGTAGTAACAGTAGTAGTAGTAGTAATAGTAGTAGTAATAGTAGTAACGGTAGTAGTAGTAGTAATAGTAGTAACAGTAGTAGTAGCAGTAGTAGTAACAGTAGTAGTAGTAGTAATAGTAGTAGTAGTAGTAGTAATAGTAGTAACGGTAGTAGTAGTAATAGTAGTAGTAGTAGTAGTAATAGTAGTAACAGTAGTAGTAGTAGTAGTAGTAGTAACAGTAGTAGTAGTAGTAGTAGTAGTAGTAGTAGTAGTAACGGTAATAGTAGTAGTAGTAGTAGTAATAGTAGTAGTAGTAGTAGTAGTAATAGTAGTAACGGTAGTAGTAGTAGTAATAATAGTAGTAGTAGTAGTAATAGTAATAGTAGTAGTAGTAGTAATAGTAGTAGTAGTAATAGTAGTAGTAATACTAGTAGTAGTAGTAATAGTAGTAATGGTAGTAGTAGTAGTAATAGTAGTAGTAATAGTAGTAGTAGTAGTAATAGTAGTAACGGTAGTAGTAGTAGTAATAGTAGTAACGGTAGTAGTAGTAGTAATAGTAGTAGTAGTAGTAATAGTAGTAGTAGGCCACAGTTAGAAAGGCTTCAACAACAAAAATAAGCATGAATGGACCAATCAGAGCAGAGGAGTAAGCTGATTGGAGGTTTAATTAGCCAATCCATTTTCATGTCAACATTATAGATAATGTTAAATACTGTACAGTATACTACAATAAAGTGTAATAATACTGTGATAACATTCTGCAACAAAGTCTAATATAATCAAATCACTTCTGTTAATTCAACAATTTACCATTTACTGAACCTACATTCAGTTTTACTTGCATCGGGTGAAAGAACATTGATAAAATAGTCGCACAATTGCAGAAAAATAAAGTGACACAAAGGGTTTTGATATCTGAGATGTGTATACTGTAAACTAACTCACCATGACAGAGTGAGAGATGAGAAAAAGCAGCGAGAAGAGAGGAGAAGCTCCAGCAGATGACATCCTGGCAAACATGAACATGAAGTTTCCTCCAAAGTTTGGCTTTTTTTATGCTAAAGCACCGAGCACTAATCCTCTTTATAAAGCACTAATTTGACTGATAGACTGATGACACGTCTTCTATATTCATGGATGATGTCACCAATCAATCATTAACTTGTCTTGTCAATGTTGACAGACACAAACTGTGTTATGGGATTGTTACTTTACTTACATGTATCCAAGCATGTGGGGACATGCACAATGAATGCCTGATAAACAGTGTGTTGGGTTAGGAAGGAGTCTTTACATACTTTGTTCAACTGCCATAATAAAGTTTTCAGTGTTTGGCACCTCTTCTTCAAAGCAGCTAAGACTCATGGGTATTGTAGTGCTTAGAGAGACCGAGTGAAAAAGATCTGATTTTATAAAGTTTGTCCACATTATTAAAGAAAATGTGTGTTTAAAGGATTAAAACTTACAAAATCATTGAGAAACTAAACCAAAGATTCCAGTAGCATAATATTCACCTACAAAGAGAGTGAATTCAGATGATTTAGGACAACAAGACATTAAAGGTTTCTAAAATAGCATTTTATAATATTGTCTCTCTCCTTCCACCAAATGTTAAATAGATAGAACTGGACTGAATACTGACTTCAAAGTGCAGATGAAGCTTCAAATGTCTTTTCTAAATGAAAGATTTGTTATGTATGAAAATCCCATAGAAAAAAAACACACATGAATCCATCAATCCCACATGAAGAGACAGATGACGCATTTTCTCAACGTCCTTCAGGTCAGTGGAGTCGTGTTCGATCTCACGAGAGGAAGGATGTGAACGAGTGAACGAGTAGCGTCTACAGATTCCTGCGACGTTTAAACCACATTTCTACAACGTTTTATCGTGAAGACTTTGACCTCAGAGAATCAATGTGAGGGATATAAATCTGTCATAAATATTAAATCATAAAAAATTGTGTGAAATCAAGTCAAGATGCATTAAAGTGTTAAAAATGTTTTATTTTTTTAATATGATAAATATGATAGGGAATGTGGGACATGTTTTTTTAAGTCCTTCATATAGGGACTTATAAGGATTTTCCTTCTATCATTATTTAGGAATAAATATTCAGACTTTTTATGTTTGTGATTTCATAGCATTTCTATGAATAATATGCTCTTCTTCAGCTACCTGTTATTGTCAAATGTTTCATAATTAGACTTTTAGGATGGATAAATAATAAAATGTACAAAATGATCAATTTCAGGTGGATTTTTCTTTTTGGCAGACAGAATGGATATAATATCTCCATTACTACATTTCTAATGTGTTGGTCTAAAGTGTTAGATGTATGTCACTAGTCCTAGTCAGAATTGCAAAATAAATAAATAAACACACAAATAAATCCCAGATTACCTGAATTCACCAAACAAATATTTGTACAGGTTAATGTTCAACAGTGTGTCAAGAATGAATTTCAAAACCACTTGTTCTTTACTGCTGGGATCTGACATAATGAGTCACTGATTCTTTTTTTTTTACACAGGTTGAATTTGACGTTATTTTACTTACCTGACAGGAAAAAAACCAGCATGACAGGAAATACAGAAAAAAGTTAAATCTCAGAAGAATTTATTTGTGTCTGAGTTTGAAGCAGAAATTCAAGCTGACGGATCAGCTGAATAACATAATAACATGTCAATAATATAATGGTAATAAATCATTACAAACTCATGAGCGTGCCCAGTTCTTCTTTCAAAGGCCCAATTGATGCCATAAACTGCCGAAATGGCTCCAACATGAGAAAACTTGTTTCCCCATTGTTTCAGTTTTCTAGACATTGGGCCGTCTGAGTGCTTCCTAGTTCAGGTTGAACCTGTTTATGAGAGCATCAACTCATAGGTTGTGTAGAACGGCTGCCAAGGACAAACAACCCTGTCTGTCTGTCCTAAATCATGCACTTTATGTAGTCCTGTTTTGTACATATTTGTCTAAAATTGTGTAATTTATTTAGTCCCATGTGGTTGAAACGACAATAAAGCTCTCTTGAACTTAAGAACGTGCAACACGGAGGCACAACAACAGACACAAGGCACAGAAGGGCAGGGAAACACAGACTAAATACAGTTGGAGGAGGGGATAACCTGACACACGTGAAACCAATCAGGGCGAGGACATGACGGGAAACCAAACAGGAAGCAGGAAGTCTAAAAAGGAGACGGGTGAGTGACAAATGAACAGGCACAGGATGACTCATTAGGGGCAGGTGAAAGTAAGTAAGACAAAAAGACGAGACGGAAAACAAAGACAGGAAGTCAGAAGAGAAAAACACAACATGAGGAAAGTAACTTTCAAAATAAAACAAGAAATAAACTAAATCCAAAACCATGACAGAGCGGTGAGAATGATTTTTGACATGGAATGTTTGTAAGACTTTTAAATGGCCGCTATAAGGGAAGTGACGTAGTGAGGCAAGAGAGCGGCAGAGGGCCTATCGGATGCATCTGTGTGGAGTTTATTATGTATATTCATATATTAAGCTATAGAAGACGGCGCTTCTTGTTTATGATCATTTTACTTTGCTGCAATCCGCCGTTATGAGACTCAACTACAGCTCAGCTAATACCAGTTCAGTGTTTTAATATGTTAATTGAAAATATTTGAATGACAAAACAGCTAATCATCAGCGGAACATCCTAAAGAAAAGCTGTAAACAAGAAAAAGAGTGGTAATAAAAGAAAAACTATCACTCAAAATGAACTATTTTTTATTTTTTATTGCAACACATAGCCTGTAATATTGGGTCGCTTCCTTCTGTAAAGCACATACAGTCATGTCTCATAAAGAGAAAATATAATGAATAGCATGCAATGCAATCCTATAGAATAACCTATTTAGAATTACATTATTTAGCACACAGAGGCACCGACAGCTGAAACACAAGAACCAAAATCCTCCCATGAAAAAAAGACAATGAAAGTTTGCAAATCATTCATAAATACTAAGATGCAGATGTTTGACCACTTTTCGTGACACCAAAAACATCCATAGTTTTTATTCTTTCAGTGACATTAATAAAAACTTAAATCAAATCTGTCTGACACTTAAATACGAGAATTGTGAGGGACAAGTCTCAGCAGACATTTTGTTAAATTACGACACTAACAGAGGAAATAATGAATAATCTCAACTTTACCCAAATCATATGCTGCAAAAGGAAAATATAAATGCTTTACTGACAGTTTAATTTGTCACATAATTTTCCTTATTTCATAATGTCATGCACAGCTAGAACAGCACTAAGTGGAGCGTATGCCTCCGCCAACACCGAACAATCCGAAATCTGTTTAGCATGCCTGTCCCAAATGTCGTGGAAATCTGTCCAGTCATCTTTGTGTAATCGCGCTGCTAAAAAACAACCAATGGACAGAGCCGAAAACATAACCTCCATGGCAGAAAGTAGTCACGTTTATATTTTTATGGTGTTCTACAAATGAGCAAAGATTTCCTGCTGCCACCTTTGCCTAAGGAATCTTTAATAACGTGCAGTGGTGTGAATATTTTTTATTCAGGCACAATATACTAACATATTATGATAAGTGATAACAGGCAACATGCTAACACTGTAGCATTATCTAGGTGGCGATGCTAAAACACCTCACAATGCTAATTCAGCAAACTAATTGACTTACGATTTTAAGAATTGTTGCATTACTAGTAACATGTTGTTCTTCCAGAAATGAAAAAATAGCAACATTAGCCAAAAATTAATCTGGCGGTTTCCTTCATTAGCATTATCAGACTATAGCACTGGGCTCTACACTATATTTCCTGTCTCTACATAGACGACTCTGGTCTTTGTGTCAAACTATTATTGACATGCTCCTGAATATTTACTGCAACTTGGAAAATTATTAAATTGTTGGAAGTTTCAGATCACACAAACACATGAACAAAATAACACACAAACTCGTAACAGGCACAAATTACACACGGAAAAACTAAAGACATCAAGAAACACATGTAATTTGGTCTTTAGGTTGATACATTCGCAATAAGGAGAAGGCTACCACCACTGTTATTCAAGTACGACTCAACTCCAGGTTCACTGGAATCGAGTCTGCGTTAAAAGTGCATCCTTCATCGCAGCAAAATGGAAGCAAAAATCAATGAAGTTGATCCGACTGCTGCTCAATTCAACCAATTTTATCTGATAGGTGGAGTTTAATATTGAATCTAACAGTGTTTCGGGGGTAAGCTGTCTCCCTACTCTAAGAATTAATTTGGAGATGAAGACGTTTTGATCCATCCGTGCTGAAAATCTACTGTCAAAAAGCAAGTGTCACATAGTTAATATTCATTGTGTTAATAAATCATATATCAAAGTGAAAAGCATCAAACTACAAGAAGCCAAATGAGAACAGGTCATAAAAAATGTTTGTTTTTTTGTAAGTTATGGAGGAGGAGATCATAGCGTGTGCTTTTTTAAATAATAAACTACACTTCATGCATGTTGTTGATCTACATAATTTATGGTATATAATAGAGTAACTGAATATAACAGAAGCAGAAAAACATCTCCCTTAGTTTCTTTGTTTATAGCACATCTATGTTAGCAGCTCAGATGAATCTTAAGTCTTTTCAGTATTTTGAAGGTTTGAAATGTAATTTTTGTCATGCAAATATTCTTTATGGGCGGAGCAGCGCTGATTAGAAATAAATCACTTTCAGCCAATAGAACCGAGCTTTTGCTGATGCAATCCTGGTGATGTGATTTAAAGCTGCATTCATTTTGTTAACTTAGGGACAGCTGAACAACCCAAAAAAAAACTGGTCTACGTATCCCACAATTCAACTGAAGTTGTGTTATGCTAGTAGCGGCTAATGTGGCCTGCAGCAGAGATGAGAAGCAGCTACAGAGGTCTGGTATGCTCACGTCTTTCTAACACCACACCAACAGATGTTTCATTGTCAGTCTTGTAGTCGTTAATCGTCCCTGACTCAAGTGACATCACTTGAGGACATTTAACAGACTTCACACAGCTCCTTCTGGAGATACTAATGACTTTATCAACTAAAAAGTTTCATCTTTCCTAATGTGAGACTAATAAACAAGTGAAAAGTATTTTTAGAATATGCGCATTGGATTTTAGGTTTAGCTCTCCCATTGTTGAAGCTCAACCTCCTGTTCAAATTCAGCTTCCTACTGCTTTATACAAATATGTAGTGGTGCCTCTGAACACCTGGGAACACCTACTACCTCATCAGATTTTCATCCACCCACCTGAACCAGTGATTTAGAGACTCCAAACGTCTGTTCTACTCCAAACTGTTTAACTGTGTGAACCTGGACCGTATGAACCTGGACCGTATGAACCTGGACCGGTTCACTGTATGAACCTGGACCGGTTCACTGTATGAACCTGGACCCGTTCACTGTATGAACCTGGACCCGTTCACTGTATGAACCTGGACCCGTTCACTGTATGAACCTGGACTGTTTGTGGGACCTTAAGGATGCGTAGACAAACACAGAATAATAATCAACATTCGATCCGGCTCCGTGTCAGAGATTTAAATCATTGATGAAGTTAACTATTACATTTGCTGTGCCTCACACAGACAGCTACCCTTATGGCGTAGTCACACAAATGCCACCACAGGGTCATGTGAGTTTCCTCGTGTCACTCGTGACATACAAAGACTGTCATACAGCTTCAGGTGTTCACATACAGCTTAATAAGCTTCTCCTCCATTTATTCATCAACATCCTAATGAAATCTGGACTTGTGAAGAATCTCAACTTTGATAGGCTTTCATGACAAAGCATTATGCAAATGTATTGCCAAAGTTGAAATATTTCAAATCGTGCAAAGACAAGAATAACGTGAATTTTGTGTCTTGGTTCCATTTGTGCAGTCCTGCGTTCACTCGTGGCTTTGCATTTGGTTTGAACATACCATTGGACACTAATCATTTCTGCTGCAGGTAATGTCATTAATATTTATCTCATTATTTTCACCTACAGCATCCCATCAGCTGTTGATCAGAATGATCTTTTTATGATCGGTCTGCAAGACTGTGATCTGAATGTGTCAACTGACCTTTCACATACGAGTGTGCAGCAGTTCTCCTCTTCATCATTAGTTAAATATTGGTGCCTTTGCTCCCATGCATGGGACAGAGGACTGAGAGGCGGCCGTGGCTTTTTGAAGAACTGGGAGATGACACTTGGTTTATGGCCACAGATGTATGAATTATAAAAGCACTAACCCTGAACCTTTGCATAATACGCCTAACTTCACACTCTGATTATGCGCCATTTAATGAGCGAAAGGCAGTTGGACGCGTCCTCAAAGAACTTGAGATCAATTAAAAAGGGTCCAGAGTCTTTTAAACTCCTTGTGTACATAAAAGAATATTGTTCCATAAAGTTTTAATCTAAAAAGGATCTTCTGAAATCTCATCTTGACAGTCCTGGAGAGGTTCTCACTGATCACTGCCTCAAAATCTGCTCTGCCTAAAATAAAATAAGTGAGACAATTAAAGTACAGTGTGTTAAACACTGATCAACTGCAGGGTGGCTGATTAACAGCACCAGTTCTTTCATATTGCTGCTAAATGTTTTCAATGTGCATATTGCCCAGTGTGTGCAAGCTTGAAATGAGCATATTATTTTCAGTGTATGTGTTTGTATAAGCCACGGTCGGTGAGAAGGCTGTGATTGCATGTGCACAGACACGCTTGTCTGCACATGTAGCATGATGCGTTGATAAGAAATCAAAAAAGGCAAAGAAAATATAAAGCATAAAAATCTGTGTGATTCAACACACGCCTCTATCTGCTGTTAATATGAAAGCACTGAGTTTCAGCATGTTTCAATCCATCATCGTGATTAAAAATATACAGTCTTCTGTGAGCGTCGTAACTTTGATACAAAACTATAATCTAGTTGAAGGCTAGACTTTGTTTGGTTTTCAAAGGCAACTCAATTCCGATTTTTTGCATTAATGTGACAAAAATCAGATTTTTTCAGGGCTGTATGAGCACAAAAATCCCATCTTTTCAATACGTGGTCGCAGATCAGGTCCATATCTGATCAGGTCAGATCAGCATTCATGTGTGTTTTTCCATATAAACATGCTCGGAGTTCTGTCGTCCTCATCCAGCAGAGAGGAGAGATGATGACAACAATGCAGACGATCAGCTGATCACCATCTGCTGCTGATCAGCTGATCACCATCTGCTGCTGATCAGCTGATCACCATCTGCTGCTGATCAGCTGATCACCATCTGCTGCTGATCAGCTGATCACCATCTGCTGCTGATCAGCTGATCACCATCTGCTGCTGATCAGCTGATCACCATCTGCTGCTGATCAGCTGATCACCATCTGCTGCTGATCAGCTGATCACCATCTGCTGCTGATCAGCTGATCACCATCTGCTGCTCGCTCATGCAGGATTAAAGAGTCGATCTAGACCTGCTCTTCTTGGAAAGTGCCTTGATATAACTTTTGTTGTGATTTGGCGCTATATAAATAAAATGAATTAAATAAAGTTGATCAGCTGATCAAATGTCATCATACATTCACTACTAGCATCCATTTGTGTTTGAACACCATGAGTCGTCTCACTAATACGACGTCTGCTGTTGTTGGTGATTAGATGACTCGTGTAAAAATGCATGTCTGCTGATTGGAGGACAGATGTGTTCACATTAGAGCTGATCTGAGACCAGATACAGGTCACTGGGACTATGGACCGTCAACAGGACCACATCTGATCTGAGCAAAAAAAAATCGGAATTGAACCATGAGGCTTTGTGACGTGAAGGTAGCCGTGTCGGCTTTTCTAACAGAAAAGATGTGATTTCAGGGCCCGTTCAGACAGAGTTGCGTGGTGACAAAGATGCTCAGCATGCAGAAGAGATGACCGACTGCAATCAAACATGTGTCGAGACCGTTTGCCATCTGCACCGCATTTTCTCAAAACAATTGTACTTTAAATCTATATATATTTCTATAAAATTCTCAAAAGTGTCTCTGAGTGAACGAGCCATTAGAGTGTCTCCTTACTGACAGTAAAGTCATCAATATGTAGATTCAGCTGACATTTGGCATTGAACCATGCTTCTGCATCTACCGGTAGAAAGTTTTCGCTGGCAGACGCTGATAGGAAGCCCGATCCTGTTTGAGAAGAGGTCAAGCTTAAATAATCTCACCTGTCCAAATAGTTAATAGAATAAATAAAGGAAAATGAAAGAAGATCTACAGTTGCTAGCAATGGAGAAACACCTCAACACACCTCAGTCTCTTCATGAAGAGGTGGTTGATTCACTTCAGCTAAGCTAAGCCGTGAGGAAAAACCCCTCTAATCACGTCTCATACACTGCAGGTACAGTTATTTTATGGGGTTCCAACAGGTGAACCTCTGAGGCTGTTGAGGGCTGCGTGGATCCTGAAGTGCAGTCTGGACTCCATGGAATAGTCCTTGTAGTTCGTCCTGGTGAAGAACAAAACAAATCTTTACCTGCCTGTGAACACACCCGGTCTAGGTTCAAGTAGCTCTTAAATATGAAAACATTTTAGCTCACATGGTATGAGTGTCTTTGTCCCTTCTATACTCTTCAAATAGAACCATGAATAATAAATGTAGCTGTGGGTAACCCTCCCTTTAGTGAAATACCATACGTACAAACGTACGAGGTACATAATGCATGTATAGAATGATAGTAGGTTTAAAGTACATGTCGCCTCAACTCCACTCAGTTCTACTCACCTGTTCTGGTTTTTCACTGGGTAAAAGTACCCAGTAACTACTTTTTTGGTATCACCCATGCCTGCCATCTTTAAACAGCCAAAGTACTGTAGCGGCCGTAATTTTTTATTCAGTGGACTCAATTTCGGAAAATGCAACCAGAAACACGACGCCGTGGTCGATCGAGGAGCTGCAGTTGTTCCCGTCTTTGGCAGCCAACAAGAGGATCAACAGAGGTGGATGAGAGGGGTGTGTTGCGTTGAAGATGGCGATGATGATCGCTATGACGACCAGCTACACTGAGGCGGTACTACCGACCTGCCAAGAAGTACCTGATACCAAAGCTGAGGCGAGTAGCGCTGATACCACGTCGCGGAAACATGAGCATAATTAAGAAATCCTGGATCCGCCTCTTTATCCAGATCCATCCCCAAACTTAATGGGTTCGTCTCCCTCCTTCGCGCCAAACCCTCCCAACCAAGGTTCGTGAAAATCTGTCACGCAGTTTGTGTGTAATCCTGCTAACAGGCAAACAAACCGAACTGATCACTTCACCTCCTTGTGAGACGTAAAACACCAAAAGCTCTATAAACTAAGTAGTAAATAGCCATATCCCAAAAATAAACAAACGCTGCTCAGTGGTCAGGTGGTACGGCGGAGGATACTTCTGTATCGCTTATCAGACGGCAGCCGGGTGAAAAGGCTGAGGCAGGGTTAGCTGCTGTCTTTATGGGCTATCTAGAAACGTATGCAGAAAGAGAACTTACTTGGCATTTTCAATGTATGCGGTGGCCTTGGTGAGGTCTCCCTGTTGTTTATACAGCAGGCCCAGCTCATAGAGAGTGAAGGGAATCAAGTAGTGATCATATCTGATACGACTCTCACTGTAAGTACACAAAACACAGGTAGGACAGCTGAGCTAATCTCTCTCACACCTTGAATGGATCATGTCTGTCTGCATGTCTCTGACTGTGTTACCTGGACAGGACCTGTGTGAAGCAGAGCTCGGCCTGCAACAACCGGCCCAGGTGCTTCAGACAGAGACCCTTCAACATCTGGACCAGGCAGCTGTCGTCTGGATGAAACTCTGACGGATCTGAACGAGAGGAAAAGGGTCCCATGAGATACGTTGTGTGTTGAGCACAGATATATAAAGGGAAACTTTGCTGATTTCAACCAGTTTGTTGGGTAGAATGTGAAAATGTTGGCTCGTTTATTCATTTAGAACCAACTAACTGACACTGCCTTACAGGAATTTTCACCAGATGACTTGAAATACTTGATTTTTTCAAGAATAAAGACTCTGCTGTCATAAATCTCTGGCTGACAAATACTCGCATCTACTGGATTATTCCTCCTCCTGACGCCAACTGATGACAGACTTTAAAACTCTATGATATAGCTGACGAATCTCTCCTCCACTGACCAAACATCACTGACTGCTGTGAAACAACAAACTCTGTATCCAAGTAACCTTAAATCAGAGTAAAATATATTCTATCAGACAGACTTTAGTGTTTTATTTTTGTATTAAGCAGTAATAAAGTTCTGAAGTGTTTGATTTCATTTGTCTTTACATCACACTTTGTGATGTTGACTACAGATTGTACTTCTAGCAGTCTGATTGGGTGAGAGAGCTGCCCCTCTCTCTTGGATCAAGAGCGAATACATCTGTCTAATAATATTAATTAATAAATAAATAAATAATACATGAAATAAATAAATGATCAGATCAAATATGAACCCAGATTCTGTTGCTGCACTGACTATTTCTCTTAAAATGTTTTCAGGAACATTTTCTTGATCAATTTTTAGCTGTACCTAGAAAGTTTGTCAACAAGGAAGCACCGCCATATTGTTTCCTGTATTCTAGAACTGGAGGCTGAAAAATCTCAGATCAAACTAAGATCCTGTTCATCGCCTTTTTTGTTCCTTAAATGTTTTCAGAGACATTTTTTAGTTCACTGCTCAGCTGTAATATGAGACTGTTTGTTGCCAACTGGCCACCATACTGTTTCCTGTTTGTGGACGACAAAACCAAGCAACACCGTATAGTGTGGCACCTATCAGCTGGAGCCTGGTCCATAGTGGCGCAGTGCATTCTGGTTGTTGTAGGATTTTAACCTAACACTGCCAATTTATTTTCTTCTTCTTTGAGTTAGCTGCTAACTGCTACTAGCTGCTTTTTCAAAACTCCCAGGTGTGGACTACAATAACATGTCGTCAAAACATCCCCCCCCCCCCCCCCCCGTCCTGTCCTGTCACCTCTCCAGCTCACTCCTTTCATACAGACCTCCATTTGACGCCGTTACCTCCTCCTCTGCTGGATCAGAGGCGGAACAACAGAAACTTCCCATTACGCCTTTGTAACAGAATGTTGTGGTGCAACAGCCCCGCCTTGAACAGGCTGTGTAAGAGGGGCCACCAACTTACTAGCGTCATTGCGAAGCTGCTCCTCAGCCGCCTCTATGGTGACCAGCAGGGACTCAGTATAGTCGGCTCTCTTCCCGACGATGGTGAAACCGTTCCAAACGTACATCATCTCCTGTACAGGAAGACAGTGTCATCTCTTCGTTGCCGTTCATTTGATGGGAATTCTCTGAGGGGCGGAGCCCAATTTAAAAATACTGATTCTGCACATTTGTTTGCATATGGCAGAAATATAAGTGAGTATACCAGTGCAGGGATGACCAGGGGGATGGGGCTAGCAGCTTTGTAGCGTCTGGACTTCCTCACTGCAAATTTCTCCGTTGGGATCGACTTCCCTGCCAGACGCTGTTTCAGCCCCTCCACCTGCCTGCACACACAAATACACACACTTGCACTTCGATACTTATGAGGACCCTTGTTAATAGAATACATTCCAGGGCTCCTAACCTTAAACTAAACATAACTCTGATATCTAAGGCCTCAAAAAGTCTTTTTGAGAACAAAAAATGTTTTCACTGGGGTTGACCCGGGTCCACATCACTCGGTGATACTAGGCAGGCAAGAAACAGATAAAACTCATCTCTGTACAACAACTGGCGACTCTCTTCTCTCTATATCAGGTACGTTCTTACATCGATTCCTCCTGCCTCAGTTTGTAGAATATCTTCTGCAGAGTTACTTAGAGAACTTTGCTCGTAATGCCGCGGAGCAGTCACAAGTTATAGACTGAACCCTCGCTCCCTCTACCAGTTAGATTTTCTCCCAGTGGGTCGTCTCCTTCCTACTTTGATACCTCTGTAAAATATCTTCACTCAGCTGTTGGTTGATTTATTTATTTGTTATCAGGATTACACAAAATTACTGGACAGATTTCCATGAAACTTAGTGGAAGGATGGGATACAGGCCAGGAAAGGACCCAGTTTAAATTCTGATAGGGGTGTGATGCTTGGGTCAGGCAGTCTAAACAGACATGGTTAGGATTGTTTGGCCTCGGTGGAGGTATACGCTCTAATATATCACCTAAAGAGCTCAGTGATGTCCTCCCTTGTCCTCGTCACCTCCTCCTCTGACATCATACTGAGGATGGCCGCCTTCTGGTACACATAGATAGCCTGGAGGGGTAAAAGGCAAAGACGACATCTGTCTTTAACTAAAGTCTTAATCAGATCACAGTCATGACATTTCAGTGACTTATTGATTCGCCAACACTTGTCAGCTATTATTTGCCAGGACAAATAAAAGCAACGATGCAGAATCATCTTAAAGCAGAGAATATATCCAAATAAATTTTTAAAATACCTTTTTCAACAAAGAGCACAAGAAGGTCACAATGAACCATTCAGCTATTGAACAAACTCTCGACTAGATGTCCTTTTGTGTTTACCTTGGACCAGCGGCTCTCCTTGCAGAGCAGGGCAGCGTAGTGGTACGCCTGCTGCCACTCCTGCTGGTAGGAGTGAGTCCACATTAGCTCCCAGTAACACAGGTGGTGGATCTGTTTCCACTCCTGCTGGCTACTGATACACTCCTCATACCTCGCCCGCGCCTGAAACACACATCAACACATCAAGACAACACAAGTCAAAATAGAAGAAACCTCGGGTGATGGGAGGAAATTACACAAATACTACACAACTGATTTTCATGGGTAAAACAAGCTAAACAAATGTGTAGGATTGTTGGGCCTTGGCGGTAGTATGCGCTTTACAGAGTGCCATTCTAGGTTGAAAAAGGCTCTCGCATTTTCAAAGGCCTGTTTCAGGGTTCAGGCTCGATTTTAAGCTTATGTTTTGTGACTGAGGGCCCTTAAAGGTAGAAGTAAGGAGATGTGTGCTTTTCAGACCTTCTCAAAGTTTCCTCGCAGTGCGGCGATGCGAGCAGTGTAAAAAAGAATGATGGAGCCCTGAAAGAAAGACACAAAACAGAAACAACACAAATTGAGTAGTTTTTAGTTTAAAAGTTTAAATTAGAAACTCATCCAATCACTTGGCTTACTTTTGGGTATTTGTGCTGGTACGGCTCCAGCAGAGCTTCAGCCTCCACCAGGTTCCCCTCTCCAGTTCCTGGTCAAACACAACATTGATCCCTTCAGCCACAATTCATAAGAGGAATGAAAACTACCTGAGAACAAAGTTTCACATCCAGTGCGCCATGCATTTCAAATACAGGGAATGATTGGAACAACACCCTACTGTGATGCTGATAACGTGTGTTATGTCTACAGCAAATAGGCATTGTGTATTTGTGTTTTCCTACCGAGTATAAGTGACACATATGTGTGGTAGAAGAGCAAAGTCAGTGCGGATATGATTGAGCGCAAACTGTGACTGGAGGCTCCCTCTCTCAACTGAGACAAACCAAACCCCTGTAAAGAGACAGAGACAGGATTAATATTCATGGTCACATGACATTCAAGTCGTTTGGGACGATTGGCATTTAAGGGATTCTGCCGACCCTGTTTCCTGAGAATCCGATGAACTCTAACAGCCTCAAAATCCTCTGAGGGAGAAGAGACAACATCTGAAAGACATACAAAAATCATTATGAAATTATGATGAAAATATTACATATTTATCATTCAATATGTGTACTTTAAACTGGCTCCGTGCAATTAAGTCAATCTATATCTCCGATTCATTAATATGCTGATGACATTCGCCTAATTTTAGCGGAATAAAATCAACAAAACCCTCCCAGCTTCTCCTCCCTGGTCTTTAATTCTTCCTTTGAGGCAATGGTAACTTCTTTTTTTTTTTTTTACAACTGAAATTAAATTTTTTTGCTAAAAAGAGAAAAGTGCAGAAAAAGTTCCGTTGAGAACTGGAACTCAGTTTTCATACCAGCAGTGGTTCAAAAGTTAACAGTACTCAATCCTAGTTAGTACTTCCATGTATATGTCTGATTCACTGATATGCTGATGATGTGCCTAATTTGTTAACGTGCCTCTATGTTAAATCAGCACTTCCAGGGGGCTTGGAATCAGTTCAACTCCCCCAGTCTGGGATTCCAGGGGGACTAAAACAAAACATCTTTGAAAACCCACCAGGTTGAAAGAGCCAATGCCCAGTTTGACTCCGCCCTCAAACTGTCTGAATGCATCCGACTGGCCGGCCAGGTCCTGAGTGACATTCAGCACATTCTGACAGTCTCTATAGGACAATATGAAGTAAAATCAGTCAAGGACAGAATCATGATCTTATATATACATATACTAAAATCTAAAAGACAACAAATTGGAAGTAAAATATGTTCCATGTAAACACAGGGACCTCACATTTAATTATCAAAGCTGTCTCGTTACTGAGCCAACAGCTAACAACACATATTATCTTGTCACTCACTTGTAGATTTGGTAGCTTGTTCTAATCTTGATGCCTCCTTTAATAAAACTGATCATGTTCTCATCCTGGAAGAGAGAGGGACATGATGGAAATGATTCAACTATACTTCTTTCAACTAGCTAGCAGCCTCATTAGCCTTTTCTCCTATTCATCCTATACGTTACCATGGTTCACTGGACATAATATTATGTTAGCTTGACGCTAAAGTATGTCATACTGTTAATGTTTATGTGCGCCTTACGTTTCAGACAATTAATAATATGTCGAGTTAAATAGCATTTGTACCACTGCACAGAGATGTGCGTTAATTCTGCAAATACATCAGCAACTTTCTTCGCTACCAGGGCTGAAAATGAATCAGGATGATGAGGAGTGATCCTCAAATACTGCAGTCACATCTCCTGTGGTTTCATATTGATTGATAATGATTACACATAATGTAATAAAGATAATTTAGGATGCCATCCACATATTTTCTGTCACTGACCAATCACATCTGAGTGAGTTTTAGTTGAATGCACAAGAGGCGGAACACAATGGCTGAAATGTAGTCTTGGAATTCCACTGACAATAATTTAGCTTTATTAAATAATATCTGTCTAAAGAGATTCATTGTCACTCAACTACGAATTCATTCTAGAGTCTCAGGTTTCTAATTAGAACGTAAAATGACCAGCGCCAGTGAAAGGAAGTCTTGCTATCAAAATATCAGCTGACTACAAAAGAAACTCTGAAACATTAGCTGTTGCCCCTTGAAAAAAAAAAAACTAAATACCTGTCACTCTGAAATACTTAAAATTTCACTAAAACATTGGATGGATTGTGAGACAATCAGCATGAGAGTCAGCACCTCCAAACATCAGGCTGAGATTCTCTGCCTGAAAACTGTGGATTATTCCCTCCGGTTTGGCGGTGAGTTGATACCTCAAGCGAAATACCGGACAGGATGGACAGGTGGTTGGTGAGACCTCAGCAGTAATGTGGGCTTT